>CM053622.1:169859954-169889133 GCA_028646595.1 Phalanger gymnotis | reverse complement strand
CGCCAGTCACTGCTTCCCAGCCACCATCTTGGCTCCACCCCAGATTATCCTCATTTCTATTTTTATAAAGGTTACTAGACTGGTAGATCAAGGAAATGGTGTGGTAGGAGAACAATACTTAGAATTCAGCAAAGCAGTTTGATCAAATTCTTTCATGCTCTCAATGTAAAAAAGATAGATATGGGACATATGATGTTACAATCTTATTTATCTTGAATTAGTGAAAGTTTAGACCAAACAATATGTCATGAATAGGTTGATGTCAACTTGAAACTTGAAGTAAAGCATCTCCAGGAATTTTCATTAACCCTTTATGTTTAACATATTTATCAGTAAATTGGATAAAGGCATAGCTGACATACTGATCGAATTTACATACAAAGCTGGAAAGGAAAGATATCATGTTGCATGACAGAGTCAGTCTCCAAAAAGATGTATACAGACCAGAATGATAGACTAAATCTACTAAAATGAAATTGAGTAGGGATAAAAGTAAACTTCTGCACAGGTTTAAAAAATCAAGTTCACATTACTGGATGGAGAAGCAATTATTACATAGTAATTACCATCGCAATGATCTGGGTATTTCAGTGGACCTCAAGTCTAACATGATTCCACAATATGATATGGCAGGAACAATGACAGCAAAAGCTAATGCATTTCTGAACTTCGTTAAGAAAGGCTGAGTGCTGAGAATAAGTCCCCAGAATAGCCCAACTTTGCTCTGCCCTGGTCAGACCACACAGAGAGTTTCAGGTAAAGTTGTGGATGCCACATTCAAGACAGACATTGACAAACTGGAATATGTCAATAGTAGGCTAACCAGGATGGTAAGAGAACTATGGACTATGACACAAGGATCAAATGAAGAAATTAGCAATGTTTAGTCTTAAAAAAGACTTTGAGGAGAAGAATATACTAATAATCTTGAAATACCTGCAAGACATCCATGTGGCAGAGAGCTAATACTTGTTCTTGACCTTTCCTGGTTCTACCTCCCTGCTACTTCAGCTTTTAGGGCCTTCTCTTCTAAAGTCATGTTGTATCTACATGTTATGGATGTTCTAGTAGACTGTAGAGGCAGCTAAGTGGCACAATGAATAGAGAACTGGGCTTGGAATCAAGAAGACTCATCTTCCTGAATTCAAATCCAGCCTCACACAGATATTTACTTAGCTATGTGACCCTGGGCAAGTCACTTAAGCCTGTTTGCCTCAGTTCCTCATCTGTAAAATGAGCTGGAGAAGGAAATGGCCAACCATTCCAGTATCTTTGCCAAAAAACTCCCAGATAGGGTCACGAAGAGTCAGACACAAGTAAAATGACTAAACAGCCATTAGATTATGAGATCCTTGAGGGCAGGAAGAATTTTTGCTTTTGGGTTACTTTTTTAAAATTAAAACTTAATATGGTAATTGGCACATCATTTTCTATGTAAACCCTCAATTAATGTTTGTTGAATAAGTGATGGCCTCAGAAGGTAAAATTAGAAGCAATGGGCAGAAGTGAAAGAAAAAATAATAACTGCTAAACTTTTTGTTATAGTACTTTAGGATTTCCAGAGAACATACCAAAGCTGTTCTTCACAGCAACCCTGTGAAGTAAATGTTCTTATTGTCCCACTTTTGCAAATTGGGAAACTGAAGCTGAGAGAGATTTAGCATTTAAGCCTAACAACATTGAGAAATAACCAAAATGAGCTCTGATGAAAGTGAACAGATTTCTTTTCATCATGAAGTAGAATATCGTTGATCACTTGTCTCTAAACTGATTTAGTGGAAGCAATCTTGTTCAGGTATGTATTGTATTTAGTAGGACCCTTCTGGTTCTGAAACCCTTTTCCATGCTATAGAGGCTTGCTATATGCAGGTCATAGCAATATGCCTGACTAAAAAGGCCAGTCCAAGGAAAATAGGACAACCTAGGTGCCATAAACGATCACAGGAACATAACCAACTCTACATAGGCAGTATGATAGTACTAGTTGACTGGTTTAGGGCAGTCAGATGGCTGCATACCCAAAACAATACTCAATTCTGATTTATAGCTAATAGGACAGATTTCTTGGTCAGTAGTTGTCAACCTGTTTCCTAATTTTTGCAATAGCTTTAACTAAAGGCAAGTGGAAGAGTCATCGGAGGAAGAGAGATGAGGATAACATTCCATCAATAAATCAGCAAGCATTTATCATGTACCAAGTCCCGTGCTAATTACTGAGGGTAATGAGTAAGAATAAATGATGGTTAATAATAACAAAAATGATAATAATAGGTGGCTTTCATGTAGTGTTTTAAGATTTGTCAAGCATTTTACAAATACATCATTTTGTTTTCACAAAAACCCTGTAAGATAAGTACTATTACTGTTTCCAATTTTGACATAAGGAGACTGAGGCAAAGAGAGGTAGGCTTGCCAACATTACTGGCACTGAATTCAGGTCTTCCTGACTCCTGACTCCAAATTCAGTGCTTTATCCATTTCAACTAACTCCCTACAGAGACAAAAATTGTTTCACATTGATAAGTGTCAAATATAAGTGCATTATATTCTAGTGATGGAGGAAACATGTACATGTATAAGGACATACATAACATAAGTGAAATGAATACAAGATGGTTATGGGAGGGAGGTGAATTGAACATCAAAATGTGACCTCTTTCTTTTATTTCCATTTCTTACAATTGATCTGGGATTTTGAACCAGGAACAAGAATACTAAATTTTATCATTTGCTTTTTAAAACATGACCCGTCTGCACCCCCAGATAAGTAGGCAGGACACTATCCTGTCATGATATCAATGAGTAGGTAAAATTTGCTAGTATCAAAAAGCATTTTTGGCAATAGAACCCACCCCCCTTCCCCCACTCCTTCACCTCTGCCCTAGAGCTCATAATCATGAGTCTATTTTGAGATGGGATATTTTTCTATATGTGTATCTAAACTAATGGATTTCTTCATCAGAAAACTGCCTGTTAATATCCTTTGACCATTTATCAATTGGGGAGTGATTCATATTCTTATTGATTTTATAAAGTTCTTAATGTATTTGATATATGAGACCTTTATCTGAGAATCCGTCTATTAAAAATTGTTCCCAATTTTCTGCTTTCCTTGTGATCTTGGCTACATTTGTTTTCAAAGCAATTTATAGTCATATAAAATGCTCTAAATCATTATTGATAAGAGAAATTCAAATTAAAAGAATCTTGAGATATCATTTTACACGTATCAGATTAGATAAAATGATTGAAGGGGAAAGCAATAAATGTTGGCGGGGATATGGAAAAATTGGGACACTAATTCACTGTTGGAACTGTGAACTGATCCAACCATTTTAGAGAGCAAGCTGCAATTATGCCAAAAGAGTTAGCAAACTCTAACCCAGCAATATTACTACTAGGTTTATTTGCAAAGAAGGTTAGGGAAAAAGGAAAAGAATCTATATGTTCTAAAGTGTTTATAGCAGCCCTCTTTGTGGTGGCAAAGAACTGGAAATTGCAGGGATGCCCATCAGTTTGGGAATGACTGAACAAGTTGTGCTATCTGATAATTATGGAATACTACTGTGCTATAAAAAATGACACACTTGTTGATTTTAGGGGGAAAATATGGATGGTTCTCTTAGTTTTGCTCATTGCACCCAAGAGAACATGGTATACAGTAACAGCATATTGTTTAAACAACAACTTTGATCCACTAAGTCATTTTGACTATTATAAATATCCTAATTAACTACAAAGGTCCTATAAAGGAAGATGTGATCTGCATTCAGAGAAAGAAATGATAAAAAGGAGTATATAGAGAATGATCATATCTATATCTATCTATATCTATATCTATGTCTATATCTATATCTATCTATCCACACACATATTTTTAATGGTAGCCATCTGTAGGGTGGGTGGGAGGGAAGAATAAAAGTTAAAAAAAAGAAATTTACATGATAGCTTTATTATATAGTTAAAAGGAATAGCAAGTTGTATATAATAGATTTGCAGTTTTACATGCAATCATCTTATTTTTATGTAAATGCTCGTTTCATTTAATAAATTAATAATAAATTTTTAAAAATAAGCTAATGGAAATTGTAGGATATTCTGCAGTTGCTATTCAAATACCAAATCTCTCCTGAATCCCATTGGCCATGGTCACTTATTCTATTCTCAGTCAAGACTCCCAGGAGGGGCCCCTTAACTATGACGGCAAAGTTATTTCAGGTAATTACAATCCATTTAACAAGACAAGGGTTCCCCGTAGCTTCACCAATAATCACTGGAAAAGTAGAACCATTCACCTTTTTAAATGGTGGCCATAATTGTTTCCTGTTACTTGGGTCCAGAACAAATGCTTTCCTTATAATTTACATGGCAAGAAGACATCTGTATTTAAGCCAGTGAGGAAAACAAGCAGAGTTGACTTCCTGCCTTTAACAGAAACAAGGGGAACTTGATCAACTCTTGGGTTGGTAGACTGGAATCACTTCTGTGAGGATATTATAGTATAATAAACTGATGTCCCATAACTCAATATAGTTTTTGTACCAAGAAAAATGTGTCCTGTACCTCAAGACCCCAAATTATGGACTTACACAGACTAGGTTCAATCTGAGGGTTGTCCTAATTAAATCAATCTCTCTTTGATTTATCATGTTCTCACACAGAAGTCCCTCTGGGAAATGTGACAACATAGCTTGCATTTAACTTATGTCTTGTTCTTTGTAGATTTGGATAAAGGGATCCCCATTTCCTGTATATGCACCCATGTAGGGTGTATAGGTAGAGCAGTAGATAGTACTGGGACCGGTGTTAAAGAACACCTGAGTTCAAATCTGTTCTCAGACACTTTCTAGCTGTTTGACTCTGGACAAGTCACTTAACTTCTGTTGCCTCCATCTGCTCAATTATAAAATGAGACTTATACCAGTACCTAACTCTCAGAATTGCTGTGAGGATCAAATGAGACAATATTTGTAAACCACTTAGCACAAAGGCCTTGTCCATAGTAGGAGCTATATAAATTCTTATTCCTTCCCCACCCCCTTTATGGTTACTTTCCATATTAGACACAGAACAGCTTTATTTCACCCCCAAAGAAAGTGCAAGCCACATATATAAACAATTCACCAAGGTCCATAATCAAGCAATGCAATTATGCTCCCTCTCTAATTAACCACATTTTTTCCTTAGAATCATATATATATAAACCTCCACCATAACCAATACATGCACCAAGAGAACACATCTCATAACAAATTAGTAGGCAATGAAGTTGGTTTAGGCAGAAAAACAACCCTCCAACATTCCAATGAGCTCCACTTTCACCATAGGGATGCATATAGACACCTACTAAGACCCCTTCCTGAAAGAAAAATGAATTTGGGATTGCTGAAGAGGCAACATGAACTATCTTAATAACTCCCAATAATAGCAGAGGGCAAATACAAGGCTCGGTGAACTCAAATATTGGGGCTTAGTCTCTTTCAGCCCCTTAGGTTCAGGACCTAAGCCAAAAAAAATAATCCCTGATGCCCAAAAGAGAGCTTTAATACTCTCTAAGATGTTGACAATGAACATATCCCAGACTCTGTAGAGGGAATTGCAATAAAAATCCCAAACAAAGGTTCACCCCCAAGTAACTCCATCAGTTTTGTAAGGTGATAAGTGAACTCTATCAACCCCATATAGAATAAATAACCAGAGTAACTTGCTTTTTGAAGAATAGCCTATGGGTTAAAGTGAAGGATAACAGGTAACATACCATATTAGACAGAAAGTTGACTTTGAAGACAGAAAGCCATGGGTTCTGAAAACCACTGCCTCTATATCTAAGGCCATGTTGCTTAACCTCCCAATCCTTAGGGTCACATTCTGAGTCTCTAATTGCAGAGAAAGTGTTAACCTGCATTGGTACAAGTAGTTTTCTCATATGGGAGTTCCCTATACAAATGAAAACTCAGGTCCAATCCTTATCCTTATAATGGCAACAAGGGCAAAAAGTCATAGATCCAGAGAGCTAAAGATGCAACACAAACTGGAAAATGAATGTAAGCAAAAATAAAGAATCAAGTATTATAATAATATATGCATGGGACAGTTAAGAGATTAGAATGATTGGAGTTGGGTGGTGGAGTATTAGGGAATAGTAAAAAATAAGAATTAGAAAGACTAGAATAAAGGAAGATAAATATCAAATTGATGAGAATGTCATTATAGGTTCTTACATAGAAGTTTTGAAATAGATGGAATAGAAATAAGGAAAGTGATTAATCTGGCTCAGTTTGGCTAAAACTATCCCTGGTTCTCAAAGGTTGTGTTCAGACGAACTAGACACAGAAGGTAGTTGGTTCTGCACATATAGAAGGATTGTTATTTCACCCCTTGAACTTGGAGTTTAATCACCATGACCATAGTGTTACATACTCCAGGGAGAAAACTAAATGAAAATCATTTATTGCCTAAATGACATAGTTAAAAGCATGTTTTATTACAATTTAATGTTACCCCTTCTCTATATGGGACAAAAATTGTTACAAAATAAGAGTTGGAAGACACATGTAGTTTAGTTTAATTGAAGTCAACAAACATGATGCTAGGTGCTGGGGATAAAATGAGATCGTTTTTGCCCTCAAGATTGCAAGAGCAGGGGATGGAATGCAAAATGTACACAAAGAAGAAAAGCCCAAGTAAAATTAAGGAAGGGGAGGACACGAACCCCTGGAGGATCAGGAGAAGCTTCACAGAGGAGGAGATACCTGATCTGAGCCTGGAAGGCAAATAACAATTTTGAGAGAAAGAGAGAGATGAGGGGGTTGGAACAAGTTGAGGAGGACTTTAAATGTCAGGTTGAGTAGTTTATCTTTTATCCTGTGGGTAATGTGGAGCTACTACATGATTTTAAGCAAGGAAGTGACCCAGTCATTAGTCTGTCTCTTAGTATGATTATTTTGGCAACAGGAAGCACAGAGACAAAGAAGGAGTCTGCTACAATAGTCCAGGCAAAAGATGCTGAAGATCTGAAATAGCAAAGTATCTGTGTTACTGCAGAGGAAACATAAGAAATATTTTGTAGGTAGAATCGATAAGCCACAGCAACTGATTAGAGCATGGGTACGAGGGAGAGGGATGAATTTGGATGCTGAGACATGCTGTTATTCTCTGCTTAAATAGGGAATTTGGGATGAGGGACAAGATGTGGGGAGAGAGGGAAAAATGGATGAGTTTGAGATGACTTTGAGACACCTACTGTGACTGAACATTAATTCCCTCTGCAGCATAGCCAGCCACTGGTTTTCTACTCCTTTCTTTAAACTTCTAATTAGGGGGAGACCACTAGCTCCTGAATCAACCCATTCTGTATTGGGAGAGCTAAAAGTATTAGGATGATGTTTTTTTTCCCTTTTTATCGACACTAACTTTGCCTTTCTGCTTTTGTTCTTTGTACCGTTATTCATTCTGGGGCCCTGAAGAATAAATCTAATAACTTCTTCCACATAACAGCCTTTCAAAATCGAAGATAATTATCATGGCCCTCTTTAGATTCTTTTCTCCAGGCCAAACAACCCCAGATTCTTGAATCAACCTTCCCCTAGCACGATTTCAAGCACCTTCACTGTCCTTTTTGCCCTCCCCTAGATGCGATCTGCATTATCAATATCCTTCCTTAAAACATGAACAGCTTATTCAAGATACAGTCTAACTAGGACAGAGTATAATTCCTCCTTTACAATGCCTAAGATTACCTTTTTATTTTAGCTGTTATACTGAGCCAATGGTATACTAAAACCCTCAGTTATTTTTAGATACACTGTCTAACAATGCTTCTTCTGTCTTGTGCTTATGGCACTGATCTTTTAAGACCAAGTTTAAGACTTTATATTTATTCCTACTCCATCTCCAGTCTGAATATAGTGGAAAGAGTACTGGTCTTAAAGTCAGAAGCTTTCTGGAGCTGCCACTTACTAGTTAGATGATCTGTCATTTTTCTCAGCTATCAAAAGTTGAATAATACCTAATTCCCAGGGTTTTATATGAGTAAAAAACTTAAAAAAACACTGAAGTACTCTATTAATGTGAGATAAAATTATTAGTTAAAACATTCGTTTATAAATAAATATCTGGGATCAGACTAAGCAAATATTAGATGGTCAGGTAGGGCTTATAATTTTGATTTCCAAAAAAAGATAATTCTTCATTTCTTATGATAATAAATACCCCCGTTCTCAAAAAAATGGGATGCGAATTTCAGTGAATTGCTTGAGATTAGTGCCCTAAATTGTTTGTGTTGAAATATAAACATGAATTTTTATGGTACCTACAATAGTTACTTTAGAAACATAAATGCATATTGTACAATCTTGAAGAGAATATTTTAAGTGGGATCGAGTGAACCAGATCAAATAAGGCCAAGTTTAGGAAAATGGTAGTCATAAGGTAATTACATAGGGACCAAAAAAAGAAAAAGAAAAAATCTCTTTGTGGTAGCAAAGAAGTGGAAATTGCAGGGATGCCCATCAACTGAGGAATGGTTGAACAAGTCATAGTATATGATTGTGATGGAATGCTATTGTGCTATAAGGAATAAGGGGCTCAACGATCTTAGACAAATGTGTATAGACTGGCATTAAATAATGAAGTGTGAAATGAGCAGAACCAAGAGAGCAGTGTATATAGTGACAGCAATATTGTTTTAAGGACGACTTTGAGCAAATAAGTCACTTTGACTATTATAAATCCCCAAATTAACTATAAAAGACATATGAAGAAAGATGCTATCTACATCTAGCAAAAGAACTGATAAATAGAAGTTTGTATGGAATAATTTTATATATGTGTGTTTGTGTTTGTGTGTATATGCCTGTTTGTGTCTAAGGCAGGAGAGCCCAAAATACAGTCATTAAGTGAAGCTTGGGCAGAGACCTGTTGTGGTCCAATCTATGAGCTGCAGAGTGAACTGGGCTTAAGGTTTTGTGAAAGGAAGGAAGGAAGGAAGGAAGGAAGGAAGGAAGGAAGGAAGGAAGGAAGGAAGGAAGGAAGGAAGGAAGGAAGGAAAGAAGGGAGGGAGGGAGGAAGGAAGGGAGGGAGGGAGACAGAGAGAGAGAGAGAGAGAGAGAAAGAAAGAAAGAAAAAGAAAGAGAAAGAAAGCAAGAAAGGAAGAAAGAGAGAAAGGAAGAAAGAGAAAGAGAAAGAAAGGGAGGGAGAGAGGGATGAATGTTTAATCATGGAAGTGCAAGATGACTGGTTTGGAAGAGAGTTAATAAATGGCTTTGCATATTGTATATACAAACTTTTATGTGCCTGATTCCTCTGAATAAATTTATGTTAAAAATAAGTCTGGTAACCTTACAGTAGACTGTTTTCTTTGTCTTCATTTGAATAGGCACAATTCTAAAATTTTCACCACCTTGGTCAAGATTCTGGACAGAGTAAAAAGGAAAAAAAAACTACAGATGTCATTCATATGTGGAAGAATAGACTAAATGGACTTTGTTAGAATTAACTTTACCATTGTATCTACAACTCAGTAATGATTTCATGTTCTGCTATACCAAAAAATAAAATAAAATAAAATAACTTCAAACACACAGAAACACAGTAAATATGTAAAGCGGAAGTTCAATAATAAGTTGAATCTTGATTCACGCCAAAAAAATTAGAGTTCTGTTGAAAGGTAGTTTGGGGGAGAAAGGTACAATAGCTGAGTCACTGAGCAACGGTGAGATTTAGCCAGGTGTTGAGAAATAGAGCCATTAGAGGTGTCCTAGGAAAGACACAACAGAAGGAGAGAGTCTGCATTATCCAAATAGTAGTCCTAATATCGACATTTGCAAAGAGGTCTATGGGATATTGTATCACCTTCATGCATGGGAGGATGTCTCTTATTGTTTACTCTTCCATTCTGCCATTAAAGCTTTGCTTTTTTTATTGATGGTTCCTGGTTTATCAGCTATCCAACAGTGAGAGGATGCTTATTGTAGCAAATAGAGAACTGGCCTCAGAGACAGAAGATTTTGGTTTAAGTCAGCCCAACTAAGTCTCTACTTTCTGTCTATCACTCTGCCAGGTTTGGACACCATGGAACCCAGGATAAGCTGATCACCTGAAATCTCATCATTACACTGTTTAACTCAACTTTGGATACTCAGTACCCAGTCAAGTCCTGCAGTCTTCTCTCCTTTGTGAGTGGAGGGCTAAAGGGTGAAAAACTAAATTGCTCCCAAAGCTTTGATTTATAGGAGGCGGAGATTTGGAGTTTCCATCTAAGTCTTTACTTTCCATGTGTACCTTTCCTTGGTTTGAACTTCATGGAAGGGGGGATACCCACTAGTGCTCCCTCTTTTCCACCTTCCTTTTGTATATTGTTTAAGCTCCTTGAAGGTAGGGACTGCGGTTTTCTTATTTGTATCCCTGGCTCCTAACACACTACTTGGCACACAGTAGGTGCTTAATAAATGTTTATTGAATGAACTCTGAAACATAAGGTCTATGTGGCAGTACAAAAGCTATTTGACCCCTCAGTGAACTAATCTCCTCTCTAAGACTAAAACCAAGGAGAAGATATCAATCTGCATTGGTAAAAGGATTTTCACCTCATCAGCGCATTCCCTGTCCTGATGATGAAATTACAGGTCTGATTAAAATATAAAAAATAGACACTGCCTAGAGACTTGAGCTGTATGTGTATTACTGTGATTACTCTCAGTCACTCCAGATCATTGAGCCTGTAAGGGAGGGGTAACTGCACTTGATCTGAAATCAGAAGACCTCCGTATGAATGTGGACCTGCTACTTCCTCCCTACATGTTCCTGATCTTGGGTCAATCTCTTTCCTTCCCTGAGTCTCAGATTTAACATTTCTAAAATGAGGAAATTGCACCAGGGGATCTCTTTGCTCTAACCCAGAATTAAATCAAGGACTCTAAAAGACAGTCTAGACATGTGGCATCTGGGAGAGATCATGGAATCCTTTGACACATGAGCTGTCACCTGTGTTTTCAGGAGCAGATCCGAGTGGAGTGGGTTTGGCATCTGTGCTGAGGTTTTTCCCTTTGGAAGAAAGAAGTGTGAATAGAAAAATGGTGCTTCACAGTAATTCTTTTAGATTACTCTATCAAGTATACAAAGCACAGATGATCCCCTATGGAGATTTGATCCCCTAGATTTTACTGGAATTGGAGATAGTTGTGTTCAAGATTTGGTATTTTTTTTCTCCTAAAGAAGGTAGTTTGGATTTAAAAAAAAGACCAAAGCCTTCCTCATTCTAAATACAACAATATAAAGTGAGAATGGAATTTGTAAAGAGGACCTAATTACAGGAGTAGCATATCAAAATAACACTTCAGAGTCTGGGGGGGGGGGGAAAGCATAACACTTCTCAGTTTCCTTTTCAGGCAAGCTAATGATAGGATTTAAAAGCTACTTGGCAACAATTATGAAACATAGGCAATAAAACAATATAATTGTACATGAGAGAATAGATATCTAATTGATGTTTACTTGTTTAATTAGTTTTAAATTCAATTAGTTTAGTGTAAACTGTGATTTAAAAGAAATGTTACTTCAGTTACATTTTTTTCTCGTGTTTTTGAGAAAAACAGATTATGGATGGGCCTAGATATCAAAATAATTTCTAAATATATTGTGTTGGCATTGAGGAAAAAGGGAGCACATCATGTTTGCCATTCTCTCCTCAAAAATATCTATGGCATATACAAATTAGAGAGTAAATGACTACCTGCCCAGGAGGAACAAAATTTCTATTGCCCTTTGAAAAGTACCACATGGAGGATTTCCATAGAGGAATGCTTTGTCGTCTGTTATTCTCTCATTTTGTCCCATTGCAAAACAATTACTCCTGATCTTAGCTTCTAGGCCTCTGAGCAGCTGTGGGGATCCAAGTGTGTACTATGGGAGTTCAGTTCATAACCGAGGGTGGGCCCAGCCAGTTCATGGGTTCCTCTGAGTGGACCCCGGACTTTAAAGAATCCAACAGAATGAAATCTTTCCCTTCCTTTAAGACTCCACTCAAATTTCACTTTCTAGGAAGATTATTCAAGCTCTTCTGGGGGTCCCAGTTTGGTTTATATTAATCAATCAGATTATTATGTGTTTTGAAGATGGAGGCCTTTAATCCATTTTTATTTCTGATTAAAGAAATTTTGACACCATCAGTCAAACTAATCCTTCTGTCTTTTGAACAAGAGGGCAAAATATGCTTGCCAAAGGTAACTCCTACAACACAAAATTTAGCCTTCTTGGAGCCACTTAACATATTCTTCCCTGGATAAGATATGAGTTGTAAGAGATGTTACTATTCTATTGACCCAGTTTGTTTCTAACAACTTCGGGTTGACCAGATTACCAGAAAAGATCCAAAGGAAAATCTATAACCGGGAATCCTTGTGCCTGGGGCAAATTAATTCAGTGTGGAGCCCAGCAGAAGCTCATAAAACAGTCTAACCGGAAGTACAATCATATTAAGGGAGGAGACAGCCTGTTGTCCAAAGAATGGGCCCCTCCGACTTCTCAGTAGTTGAACGGGGAAAGTGACCCAGGAAAGGGGTGTCATGGAGATGGGCCTGATGCAGTGCTAGGCCAGGAACAGTTGGGCTGCAAACTTTTAGCCACTGAAAGACCTTGAGATGAGGTGTGAGAAGGGTGGTCTTTTGTGGAGGAAGAATAATCTTCCATAAAGAGAGTGCATCTCCTCTGTGGCAAAGTCTCATTTCCTCTACACTTGGTAAAGCTCCATTTACCCTATCCTAGTTATATTCTATTCAAAATAAACTCTAAAGCTTTAAAGATTTATTTTTCTTTATTTATTATCTAAAGATCTAAATAATCATCTCCTATTCCAAACCCCTCCTTTTACAGATGAAGAAACTGCGGCTCAGGGAGGTAAAAGGACTTTAATAACTTCACACAGGTAAAAAATAGTAGAGCCAGGAGTGAAACCCAGGTCATAGGAATCTCAAGCCAATGCTCTTCCCACTCAACAATCCTTCTACTACTATATGATTCAGAACAAAAGTCTTAAAGAAGTACAGGTGAATAATATGTATTACTTCTTAACATTAGCTCAGTCTACCATAGAAAGACAGTGTGAGGTCAGACAGAAAGAGCATTAAGTATAGGAGGGGTTATAGAAAGACAGGTATAATAATACATTATTGGAGAAGCTGTGAATTGGTCCAAACATTTTGAAAAGCAATTTGAATTATCCAAGACAGTGATTAAAATGTCCTTATGTCTAACCTAGAGATTCCATGGCTAGGCACATATCCCCAAGGAGATTAATGACAAAAAGAAAGTCTGCTGTTCATCAAAATACTTACAGCCATGTTTTTTGAATGAATACGAAGCATTATTAAGTGTTTACTACAGGCTAAGCACTAGGCTAGTAACTGAGAATGCAAACAGAAAAATCAAGACTGTCCTTGCCCTTACTCAAGAACTTTACACAATAATTGGGGAAAACAGCACATAAGTTCATCTGCAGGTCTGATGAAAGGCTCAGAAATCCTAAGAATTTGGTGGTAGAGTTATTGGCAAGGCCTAAGTATTCATAGGTACATTAGTAGGTCAGATTACAATGCCAGATTTCTAAGTGCACAGATAAGTGGTAGTTAGTAAGGTCTAAAGGATCTTAAGAAAGAGTGGTAAGGCAGGATGGTTAGGATTAAAGATCCTCCATTTTACGGGAAGTAATAGAGAGCTTTCTCATCTCATCTTAGTTGTATGAGAAGTCAAGTAGGCTAGATAAGTTTTAGGACTGTTCAGAGCTCAAGAAGGGGGCAACAGTTGAAAGAATGGGGAGAAGGGTGTTGCTAATGGTAGTGAGTATTCCCCTTCCCTCTCTCCCAGGCTTTCTGATAGCAGAACAGACCTAGAAACAGAGTAAATATTCATCAGCTGGGGAATTACTAAAGAATGTATGGCTCGTGAATTTAATGGAATATTATTTTGCTGCAAGAAATGATGACTACAGAGAAGCATGGCAAGACTTACATGAACTGAAGTAAACAGAACCAGGAAAACCATGTTCATGTGACTATAGTAGTATAAAATAATCACAGAACAATTAAAACTGAATGCTAAGAAATTATAATAACCAACCCAAAATATAAATATGAGAAGCTCCTCCTCCACCATTTATTTGAATATTTCAGAATAGATTAATACTGCATATAATGTCAGCCTTTGAGTATAATAGTTTTTCCAAACATTTTTCCTGTTATAAGGAATGACTCTCTGAGAGAGACTTTATGAAATGTAGTTGAAGTATGAACAAAAGATATTGATAAAAATGTGTTTTCAAAAAAGAAAAGGCACCAAGTTGGCTTCTGACCATGTGGAATTAAATCCTACATATCCATGTACTAACAGTAATCTGAGATTATGGACACTAAATATCAATTTTCTCTTCTGCAAAATAAAGCCATTAAATTCATACTACTGAGCTAACAACATGTTGAATAGTTTTGGGGGTTCAGGAATTGCAGGAAAGAGCCTAGCTTAGCAAAGTGAGGCAAAGTGTCCACAGACACAAATAAAACTCCAGATTAATATCAGGATATGATTCAGGCCGAAACTCACATTTATCTGAATAACTGGATTGTAACCCTGATACCTCTCTAGGCCACATATCTCCAAAGGACTCTGTTTACCACAACAGAGAAATCTCTTTGCCATTCTCCACCACTGTACTATTCACTTTGGAAGTATTCTCTGCTCCTGAGGCCTTACTTTGCAATTGGATTTTCCAAGAAAATCCAATTTAACCAGGAGAACCTGGCCAAAGAATTCTTTACTCCTCTCTGGCCTATACTGCTGACTCATCTCCACAGGACTCTCTCTCCCATGTCTTTGATCCATCTACTTTTTTTTATACCCCATGCCCCTTTTCATTTGCTGCTATATGTTGTCTTTCCCAAATGAAATATAAGACTCTTGAGGGCAGACCCTGTCTGCTTTAATTTGTATTCCCAGTGCTTGGCATGGTGCTGGTACATAAGAAGCTCTTAATAAATGCTTAATGACTGATTTATTGATCCCAGATAACTGGTGAAATTTTGTAAGTCAGTGATATAAGATAAATTTAGTGATTCTCTACTTCATTTTAGATAGTTGATAAATAGCTGGACAGATAGGTGAATAAATCATGTGTGTACACATATAATATATATATATATATATATAATACATACTATCCATTATATGTATATACTATCCACATTCACCATATATGTATATATTGTATATATATATATATATATATACATAAAATGTCTGTCCACAGATATATGTATAGATTGATATAGATATAACTTAGATACGAAAGGTCATAGACTGTATCAGTGTCTAGCCAGGCATGGAGACCAAACTCTTGCTTGGATAAGCCTATTAACTTTTTGCCAGAATGAGAAATATTTCCCCTCAGTGTCAGAAAGCTATTAACCCCTGAAAAACAAGGAGCTCCTGCCATCAAAAAGCACTAAATATATATATGTGTGTGTGTGTGTAAATGTGTCTTAATTTAGAAGATTTTTATATGTAAATGCATATATATACACACATTTATATGTGTATATATGCACATACACGTGTGTATACACACATACATTTATACATATACACACAGTAATAGATATATATGTGTATATGGATATGAATATATACATATGTATATATATATATGCAAAAAGCTTATATACACACGAAGTATGTCTGTATACATATATACAATATTTGCATAGAAAAATTATATACACATGTATGAAACAGATATAAGCAGTTATGACTATGTGCATATATACATAAATACACACACATTTAATCTGTTCTGAGATAATAGTTATCATTCCAGCACTCATCAAAGACTATCTCATGGATGACTGAAGTATTTACAAATTAAAAAAAAAAAAAAGAGGGAAGAGAGAGAGAGGCCAGGAGTAGAACCCTCCACACTGCTGCCACAATAATCTTCTTAATACCGGAGTCTGACCAAATCACTCCTCTCCTCAAAAATATTTCATAGCTCTGTGTTAAATACAAATTGCTAGGTCTATTATTTAAAGTCCTCAGCAATCTGATTACCACCTTCTATTTCAGTTATATTTCATTGACACAAACCCCCTTTATAAACTTGATTTTTCAGCCAAACTATCCAACAAGCTGACTTTGTGATTCTATCTCTTGTCACTATACCTTGACACCATCTGTCCTCCATGGCTGGGATGCACTGAATCCTTTCCTCTGACTTCAAGAACACTTAGTTAACTTTAAGTCTTAGCTCAGGTGCCATTTTTTTTTTTAAAAAAGACATTCCTAATCTCTCTGGTTGTTTAAACTTTCTTTCTCCTCAAAATCCATCTTATTTATATGTCTGTCACTGTTTTATTTTCTTAGTACAGTACAAATTCTTTGATGGAAGGAGCTATTTGTTTTAAGGGGTGAATACTAATGATAAAGCAGGGTCTTACATGTAATAAGCTTAATAAATTATATTTTGAGTCCAAAGAGTTATTAAACTGCCTATATCCTTTGACCCAGCAAAACCACTACTACTAGGTCTATTTCAAAAGCTGATTAAAGAATAAGGAAAAGAAGTTATAGGTTCTAAAAGTTTAATAAGCTTTTTTGTAATGGCAAAGAACTAGAAATTTCAGGGATCAATTGGGGAATAGCTGAACAAGTTGTTGTACATGATTGTCATGGACTACTACTGTACTATAAGAAATGATGAGCTCAGTGATCTAAGGAAAATGTGGAAAGACTTGTACAAAATAATGAAGAATAAAATGAGCAGAACCAAGAGAACATTGTATACAGTAAAAGCAATATTGTTTTAAGAGTGACTTTGATTGAAAAAGTCATTTTGACTATTTCAAATAACCAAGTTAACTAAAAAAGACATAAGAAGAAAGCTGATATCTGCATCCAGAGAAAGAACTGATTAATAGAAGTATGTACAGAATAATTTTACATACATACACTTACACACACACACACACACACACACACACACACCTATTTATATCTAAAAATAATAGACATCTCTAAGGCAGGGGGAAGGAAAAAAAGGGGAAAAAGAAATTTACATCATAACTTTGTTGTGTATTTTAAAGGAACAGCAAATTTTACACAATGAATTTGCAGTTCCATGTACAATCATCTTTTTTATTATACTATGTTATGGAAATGCTCATTTGATTCAATAAATTAAAAATAGTAAATATATATTGAGTCAAATACAGAAGAAAGAAAGAGGAAGGAAGTAAGATAGGAAAGTAGGAAGGCAGGGTGAGAGGAAAGGAGGGAGAGATGAAGGGAAGAAAAAAAGAAAAAAGGGGAAAGGAGGAAAGAAGGAAGGAAGAAAAAGAGGGAGGAAGGAAGATTTCATTTAGACTATTTCGTATTGAAAAATCTAAATGTATTATTTGTAAAAATAAAAGTAAAAAACTCTAAAGAGTTTGATGCTTCCTATTTAGGCATGAACAACTATGGGCAGTGAGAATTCAAATTATACACAGAAATGTCTCCACAGTAATAAAGATCTGTGGGATTAGATTGATGCTGCCTTTCACGGAGCTGATATGTACATAGATATGTACATCAGGAACTTAAAAGGAAACCTGGAAGACAGAGATAGAAAAGTAGTGGAAGTGAGGGACTAGGCTCATATTTTTTGCCAAGGTGTGTCAAGATCAATACTTTCTCCTCCTCCTATCTGAGATAGAATCTCACTACAGCAGCCCTTTTTGAGACATTGGTCCACCTCTGCTGAGAAGGTTGCCTTTGAGATTGAGAGGAGAATTATGAGGATTCTGGGTCCACTTAGTGAAAGAAAGATAGTAGGTAGATAAGAAAGATAGAAGGGAGATGTTCTCATTTTGTTTTGCTGACACTAAAGAGACAGAGAAGACTAAGATAGAAACTCAGGTGAAATCAAAATAGCTACAAGCAAAGCCTCATGTGAATTGGACACAAGCCTAACAAGAATTCCTGGGAGAGCTAAAAAATTAGTTTCAAAGTCAGAGTGGTAAAAGAAAAAGTAGCTAGATAAATGAAATCAAAGTAAGAACATTATTAAAAGACAATTAGTAGTTTAGGGAAAAGAGTCTCAAAAATACTGAATAAAATAATACCTTAAAAAAAACCATAGAATTGACCAAATGATAGAAGAAAAATTCCATTTCAATTAACTGTAGATGATATGGAATACTTTGGAGTCTGCCTAACAAGACAAACCCAGGAATAATATAAGCACAATTACAAAACACCTTTCACACAAATAAAGACAGATCTAAATAATTGGAGAAATATTTATTGCTTATGGGTAGGCTGAGCCAATATAATAAAAATTATAATTCTATTAATTTACTTATTCTGTACAATACCAATTAAACTACCAAAGAATTATTTTATAGACCTAGGAAAAAATGGTAACAAAACTCATTGGTCCAAACAAAAGGTCAAAGTAATAAATGTAAAGAAATGTTAAGGAAGGTAGTCCATCTGTCCAGATTTCAAACTATATTACAAAATGGTAATCATCAAAACAATCTGGTACTGGCTAAGAAATAGGGTGGTGGATCAATGGACTGGATTAGGTACACAATACATAGTAGTAAATGACCATACTAATCTAGTATTTTATACAGCTAAAGATCCATGCTTTGGAAGAAAGAACTTAAAATTTGACAAATATTACTTGAAAAACTAGAAAATAATTTGGTAAGAACTAGGCATAGACCAAAATCTCATACTGTATACCACTATTAGGTCAAAATATATCAGTGATTTAGACATAAAGGGTGATATCAAAAATAAATTAGGGGAGCAAGAAAACATGTACCTATTAGATCTATAAATAAGGGTATAGTTTATCACCAAACATACAATAAAGGAAATTATTTAAATTAAATAGAAAATTTTAATTAAATTAAATTTAAAAGGTTTTGTATGAACAAAACCAAGGCAGCCAAAATTAGAAAAACAAATAGGAACCTAGGGGAAAATTGTTTTCAGAAAATTTCACACAAAGGTCTCATTTTTCAAATATATAGGAAACTGAGCCAAATTTATTTTAAAACATGTTAGCCATTCTCCAGTACATAAATTGTCAAAGGATATGAAAAGACAGTTTTCAGAAGAAGAAATCAAAGTTATCAATAGTCACATAAAAAAATGTTCTAGATCACTACTGATTAGAAATATGTGAAATGAAAAACTTCTGAGTTGCCATCTCACACCTATCAGATTGGCTAACATGACAGAAAAATAAATGATAAATGCTGGAGGGGGTGTGGAAAAATAGGTATGCTAGTGTATTGTTGATGGATTAGTGAACTAATCCAACCATTCTGGAGAACAATTTAGAACTACACCCAAAAGGCTGTAAACCTTTGCCAACCCTTTAACTCAAAACTACTACTGGGTCTGTATCCCAAAGAAAAGGGGAAAGGACCTATTCGTACTAACAGATTTATAGCAGCTCTTTTTGCAGAGGCAAAGAATAGGAAATAGAGGGGATGCCCATTATTTGGGAATAGCTAAACAAGTTGTGGTATGTGAATGTGGCAGCATATTATTGTGCCATAAGAAATGACGAGCAAGAGTTTTAGAAAACCCTAGGAAGACTTACATGAACTCATGGAAAGTGAAGTAAGCTGAAACAGGAGAACATCGTACATGGCAACGGGAATATTGTAAGGATGATCAACTGTGAAAATCTTAGCTCCTCTGATCAAGACAGTGATCTAATACAATTTCAAAGGACCTATGATTAAAAAATGTTATCCACCTCCAGAGAGAAAACATACGAACTCTGAATTTAGATTGAAGTATATTTTTTATTTTATTTTTATGTTGCTTGTTTTTCTTTTGCAATATGCTTAATATAGAAATGTTCTGGATGACTGTGCATGTGTAATTGATATCAAATTGCTTATCTTCTTAAGGAGGGGTAGGGACTGAAGGAAGAAAGAGAATTTGGAACTCAAAATTTTTAAAAAATGATTGTTTTTTAAGTGATTGTTTTAAAAATTACATGTAATTGGGAAATATCTAAATAAATTCTTTTAGAAGAAAATCACTTAGGTGGTTGAATAGAGGATGGACTGGAGTGGGATGAGACTTGAGGCAGGCAGATCCATCAGTAGGTTATTGCAATACTCAAGATAAGAGGTGATGAGGGCCTGTACGAGAGTGGTGGCAGTGTCAGAGGAGAGAAAAGAGCTCTTCATGAGATCATACCAAAATAAAATTGATCAGCTTTGACAATAGATTGGATATGTGTAGCGAGATATAGTGAGGAATCCAGAATGATTGTTAGGTTGTGAGCCTGAACAATGTGAGAGCACAATGTGACCCTTTACAGTAATAAGCAAGGGAAGGATGGTTTAGGGGGGAAAGATAATGAGTACTATTTTGTACACGTTGAAATTAAAACATCTACTTTACATCCAGTTAGAGATGTCTGAAAGACAGTTGAAGAAGAGAGATTAGAAGTCAGTAGAGATGTAACAGTGAGGAACATAAATTTGAGCATCATCAGCATAGAGATGATAATTAAATTCATGGGAGCTGATGACTCCCATATATTTTATTGGGAGAGTGAGGATGGAGAAAGTGTGATTGGATTTGACAACTAAGAAATCATCGATAACTTTGAAGATATCAGTTTCCCTGGAATAAAATGGTTGGAAGATACATTTTAAGAAGTTCAGAAGGGAGTGGGAGAAGAGAGAGTAGAGGTATCTATTGTACATGGCCTTTTAAAGAACTTTAGCCACAAAGGGCAAAAGAGATACAGGGCGATAGAAGGGATAGAAGGATTAAGTGAGAGTTTTTTGAGGATGTGGAGACATGGACCTACTGGGAGGCAGTAGGAAAGGAGCCAATAGACAGGAACAGATTGAAAATAAGTGAGAGAGTGGGAATGATGGAGAGATCTGTTGGAATAGACAGGATGGAATGGGATCATTTGAACAACTAGAGGGGTTGACCTTGGTAAGGAGTAAGTCCACTTCATCATGTGAGACAGGAGTTAAGAAGGCAAAAGGCACCTGAGTGATGTTGAATAAGGAAGAGGGCAGAAGAGAGTCTTCATGGGCAAATGGGTTCAATTTTTTTCTGTAAAATATGAGGTAAAGTTCTCAGCTGAAAGGGTGGGAGTAGGAGGAGAAATAGGAGGTCTGAGGAGAGATGAAAAGATTAGATAGATAGATAAATAGAGATTATATATGTGTTTTTGTATGTGTTATACTTTTTTGACCTCTGTTAAGCAGTAAAGTGAGCTAGAATTCTTGAGATAGTGGTCTATTCAACCCCTAATATTTTCTGTTTCAAATCAAGAGATGTGGTGAAACATTGTACACTATTTTAGTATGTCTATTAGGTTTATCCACAGCGAGCAAGAGTGACAGCACTGAGGAAAAGTAAACCAGCAGTATGGAAAAGCAAAGACCTTACCTAACGGTAAAGTGATGACTCTTTCACCAGCCAATGTGGGAAAAAGAATGAGTGATGTTTATCTAATGTAAATTTTATCATACACGCCTTCATTTAGGTGTTCCCCTTTCATCCTAATGGCCTGGGACCTTTTTATCTTAAGCAATGGTCCTCAAATTTTTGGTCTCAGTACTCTTTTATTCTCTTAAAATTATTGAGGACCTTCCAAAGGCCTTTTTTATTTAGTTTATATCTATCCATATTTACTATATATTAAAGTACATTAGTAATGTTATTAAAAATGGATCTTATGGATCACCCAAAAGGGACTTGTAGTTCCCCAGAGTTCCTGGACCATAGTTTGGTTACTCACGATAAGGTTTTTGCCAACATATAATCACATATTGACGCCCTGAAGGCCAAGAAGAATAAAGTTAGTTCTTCTACTACATGAGGAGCTTTCAAATATTTGAGGATTATTATGCCTTACTGAGGCATATTTTAGGCTGTTTCCTACAAGCAATCCTTATATGGCATGGCATATGCTGCTAAGCTAGCTTATTAACATCCTTCTTAAATGTCATGCAAAGAGCTAAATACAGTACTCTAGATGCAATGTGGTCATGGCCTTATGAAATAACGCCATGAAACTCTGCTTCTTCATTCTCCATAGTGTACATCTAATATAGCCTTGAGTTTTACAGTAGCTTTTTGCTGATCTATCACACAATTATTTGGTTTAAAACCACTAGATCTACTGAAAAAAGTCACTATCTAGTTATATTTCTCTAATCCTGAATTTTGCAGAATATTTTAACCCAAGTGAAGGAATTTACATTTATGAATATTAAATATTGTCAAAAAGTTCATTGTTCTGACCAACCAGACATTCCATGGGGTTTCCCAATGTGTCTCCCAATGCATTAGCTATCCTGCTCATCTTGCATCATCCTTTATCCTGTACCATCCTCAGATTTTATACCTATCCCATTCCCATCCTAAACAAAATCATTAGGAAAAATTCTAAGCATAATTCCAAGTATTAATCCACATGAAACCCTACATGAAAGAATGTTTCAAGTTGACCCATCCATTAATCAGCAGGTGTATATTGGAGACCATGACCAGTCAATCATTTCTTTTAATGCAAGAATTTCCCTTGTTTCCAAGAAAGAAAATCCAACTTCACATTGGAGTAGAATGACAATATTGGCATAATTAACTGGAACGTTAATGGGTTTTCTGCAAACAGATCCAGTATCTGAGGCAAAATCATAGAATCTAAAAGTTAGAAGGAACCACAGCAGATATCAAGTACAACCTACACCTGAAGACAATATCTAGTTCTAGTATATCAGATAAGACGTTACATGTGTGTGGGGGGAGGGGGGCTATCCTCTACTCAAAGGCATCCAATGAGGAAGATGCCTCCAGTTCTTGAGGTAGCACATTCCACCTTTGGATAGCTTTAATTGTGAGGGTTTGTTGGTTGTTTTCTCTCTCCTCCTCCCCACCCCCTATCATCAGCACATCAATTCTAAATTTGCCTGTTTGTGGTTTCTAGCCACAGCTCCCAGTTTGGCTCTCTAATATCCTCAATCAGATCTCTCTTCCATAGGACAATCCTTCAAGTGTTTGAAGGCAGCTGTCAGATTCTTTGGATCTTCTTTTCTCCAGGCCAAACATCCCCAGTTCGTGATCCCATTCTCAAAGGACAGACTATATTATTTAATATCTTTGGTTTCCAGGTTTTCTGTCTTACACTTAAAAAATGTCAAGAACCTCAAAATGAATTCCACCAGTGGCTGTAGACTGAACAATGCTCTAACACATCTCCAATTCCAGCTCTTTGGGACTTTTCCTCTGAGGATATCAGATATACAAACAAGGAAGTTGACAGTAAGCCTAGAGTTTCCTGACTGCCTTCTTCTTTCTGACTCACTATTGTCCAATCTTTAAAACATCTATGTATCAGAAGTAGAGTGGTACAAAATAGTGAAAATTTTGAAGTCATAAATATTCTCTCTTCAAACTACTACCTATGTGACCTTGGGCAAGTCACTTAGCCTCTATGGTCCTCAGTTTCATCTTCAGTAAAATGTGGTAGTTGGATTAAAAAGACCCTTCCAGCTCCAACTCTGTGATATTATTACATAGTGGAAATAACTGCCCCTGTTTTCAGGTAAATTTAATGTCTAGCCAGAGATAGTTGGGTCAAGAAAACACCAACAAAAGGTAGAAAATATACCTCATCTACTTTATGGCCCAAAACAGCTCTGGCACCAGTCTACCACTTGAAGATTGAGTTGTTTCAGAAGAGGTTACAGGAATAAGTGGACATGAAGCTTAGGCCATATGATATGTCTGTTATGGGTCAGCTTGACTCTCTGCTACAATGCTGACACTGGAATAAACCTGTTAAATACATTTGCAAAATGTACCCGAGTGATAAAACATGATTCCTTCCTTTAAAGTACTTTTAATTGAATACACCTGGTGTAGCTCTCCCCCCAATTTATGTTAATGCCACACACAGTCAAGTCTGCTCCCATTACCGATTAAACAATAAAACTGTTTAAACAAGTAAATGTCTTGTATGCCAAGGCCATGAATTTAAAGAAATATGTGATGTATATGTTCTTAGTCCCATTTGATAAAGATCAAAGCCATCTATGTTTCATAACCTGCCACATAACAGGCAGCCTGTGCTATAAAACCCTGGTCACATAAATGGTTCCTCTGCTAAATGTTTGATTTCTCCTAGATAGTGAGGGGAATTCCCTGATGCAGCTGGCTAACGTTCTGGATCAGTTTAAGGCCAAGAAAAAGATTCTTTAACCCTGGTGAAATATAGCTCTGTTTCCTGGATGCTCATTTATTGTGTCATCTCCTTAAAGGTGTTGCCATAAGCAGAGTTTCAGTGGCTCAGAGCCATAGTCTTGGTCATTCCCCATACGATTTCACAGAATCTGCATAAAATCTCAAGGTCAGGTAACAAGATGAAGATTTCATTTTCATCCATCCACACAATCCTTTATTGGCAGAGATGGCAGCTTTGTGTACTTCTGTGTATTTGTGACCAGTGAGTTAAAAGTGTAGCACCACAACAAAGATAGATTTAAAATAAGGACTAGTAAGCAGAAGTCACAGAAAGGCACATTTTGAGTCAATGAAGCAAAGAACTTTATAACAATTTGAACTGTACAAAAGTGGAAAGTGAGGGTCTTCAGGAAGAAGTAGGTTCTTCCTCCCTGGAGGTTTTTATGTGAAGGCTGCATACCCCATGTCACATAAGTTGTAGTGAGAATTCCGTCTGGTACAGAACTGGCTGGGACACCTAGCTGGTATAGTGGAGAGTGCCAGGTATGGAGTCAAGAAGACCTGAGTTCAAAACTGGCCTCAGACTTTTAGTAGTTGTGTGACCCTGGGTAAATCATTTAGTCCTGTTTGCCTCAGTTTCGTCATCTATAAAAAGACCTAGAGAAGGAAATAGAAAACTGCCCTACTCTAATATTTTTGCCAAGAAGACTCCAAATGAGTTCACAAAGGGTTTCATATTATTGAATCAATTAAACAAAGACAGCAGCAGCAGCAACAACAATAACACAGAATTAGATGACTTGGGATGTCCCTTTGACCTCTGAGATTCAATGAAAATATTTCCTTTAATTTGTTGACCTTCATGTGAGAATCTGAATTAGGACCATGGGCTAAGAATAAATGGTAGAAAATATATCCAGCAAAATGCTATCTTTTTGTTTCATTTTATTCCCTTTCTTGTGGTAGTGATTGTGAAGATTTGTTGTGTTTGTTGTTATTTTAGGGAATAAGAGGAATAGTTCTGTAACTACAAAGACTAAAAAACTGGCTGATTGATCTTATATTTACCTTCCCACCAACTATGTTGGTGTTGTATAAACCAGGGCAGCGATATTCTTTAAATCAAGCAAGCAACAAGCCTTTAGGTGCCTATTCTATATCAGGCACTATGCTTGGCAGAGGAAAAATCCTATACTAGGATGGGGCCTCTGGCAGGGGAGAGGCAGTTTTCCTAAGTATCAGGAAAGGATCATGTCATTAGCAACCAGCCTACACAGGCAACACAGAGCTGAGGAAAGAGTATAGACTCTGGACTGAGGACTTGGGTTCAAATCACACATCATATGGATGTTTATTGATTTTGCACGAATCTCTCTACGATTAATTCCCTAATCTCCAAACAAAAACCAATTTCTACGGGAATCTTTGGGGTATGATTACAATGTGACTACTTCCTAGTGTTACACAGTGTTACATGGGGACACACATATAAAGTGCCTGTTTTGATTATGGCTTTACATGTATATGCCTCTTTCTGAATGAAATGCAGTGCTGTATCTCTGACCTGTAAATTGCCAATACTTAATTCTTCATATTAGTAAATAGCCACCACTATAGTCAATAAGCATTTATAAAGCATCTACTACGTGCCAGGTACTGTGCATCAAAACAAAAACAACCAAAAAATAAAAAAAAACACAAACAGTTCTTGTTCTCAAGGCTCTCACAGTGATTCATGAGACAATTTGCAAATAACTAAGTACATATGGGTTAAACTGGAAATAAACTGAGGGAAGGCCCTAGGATTAGAGAAGATCAGCAAAAGCTTCTTGGGGATAGTGGAATTTTAGCTAAGATGAATGAAGCCAGAGAAGTGGGGGAGGGAGACAGAGAGAGGAGAGAGAGAGAGAGACAGAGAGACAGAGACAGAGAGACAGAGAGAGACAGAGAGAGACAGAGAGACAGAGACAGAGAGACAGAGATACAGAGACAAAGACAGACAGAGACAGACAGAGACAGATAGAGAGATATGTACTAAGACAAATAGTTAAATGGCACAAGATAAAAAATTAGAGTATCATGTGTGCAGAACTGCAATATCACTGGATCTGAGGGTATAATGTGGGGAAAGAGGGACATAATGTATAAAAAGACTGTAAAATTAGGAATAGGCCAAAAGAGAGAATTTTATATTTCATCCTGCAGACAATAGGGAGCCACTGATTTGATTAAATAGGATGGAAGGGGAGGTAATGTAGTCAGACTCACATTTTATGAAGAACAATTTGACAGCTCAGTGGAGGATGGACTGGAGTAGGGAAACATTTGAGGCAAGGAGATCAACCAACAGGTTATTACAACGATCTAAGTATGAGCTGATATAGGTCTGCACTAGGGTAGTAACAGAACAGAGGAGAGAAAGGGTATAGAAATAATAGGACTTAGCAATTGATTGGATATAGAAGATGAGAGTGAAGAGTCATAGATGGCATCTTTGTTTTGTGCCTTAGAGGATGGTAATACTCTTAATGGTAACAGGGAAGTTGGGAAGAAAGGAAGGTATGAGGTGAAAGATGATGAGTTCAGTTTGCGGCCTGTTGAGTTTAAGATGTCCACTATACAGTTAATTTGTCCAACAGGTAGTTGGGGATGTAAGACTGGAAACCAGGAGAAAGTCTAAGGCTGGTCAAATATAAATGAGAATCATCTGCTTAGAGATAGTAATATAGCCCATGAGATCTGATGAGATCTTAGGTAAATTAACTAAGGAGTTTAGACAAAATACAGAAAAGAGAGATAGAACGGTAACTAGAATGGATGGATAGGTGAAATAAGAATTTTCTGAAGTTGGGGGAAGACTTGGGTGTGTTTGTAGGCAGGAATGGAGACACCTAGGGAGATATTGAAGATGAGGGACAGAGAAAATAGTGGGCAATCTACTGGAGAAGGTGGAACAGAATGAGGACAGTTGTACCTGTAGAAGAGTTTGTCCTGGCAAGGAGAAGACTCACTCCTTTTCTTGAGGCAGTGATAAAAAACGAAAAAGTTTCAAAAGGCATCCGAGTGGCATAAGATGAAGAAGAGAAGAGAAGAGGTATCTCTGGGCAAAAGGCCTCATCTTTTTTCTGTGAAGTATGAGGCAAGACTCTGAGATGAGAGGGAAGGGAGAGAGAAAGTTTTAGAAGGTTCGAGAGTGAATGAAAAGGTTTGGAAAACTGCTGTAGTGAATGGAATTTGAGTCAATTTGGGAGATATAAAAAGATTGCCTTGCCACAGTGAGGACTCAGTTGAGATTATGTAACATAATTTGCAGTGGATCCAGTCAGCATGGTTTAGTCATATTCTCCATCTTCATTCAACAACATGTGAGCAAGAGAAAAGGCAATTTAAGAGTTTATGAACAGACAAGTGGTGCATTTTTTGTTTATGGCAACAAGATCAAAGGTATGACCATCTCTGTGTGTAACTGAGGTATGGGGAGTTGTTTTGAGATATAGTGGAGTATGTTGTTGTTTTTGTGCTTGTTTGTTGTTCAGTTGTTTCAGTTGCGTTTGAATCTTCACGACATTATTTGGGGCTTTCTTGGCAAAGATACTCAAGTGGTGTGCCATTTCATTTTCCAGGTAATTTTGTAGATGAGGAAACTGAGCCATGATAAATGAGTAAATTGAGGAAATGGAAAGTTAGGGTGTTTGATAGAACATCAATATGCATGTTGAAGTTCCCTAGTAAAAGGGAAGAGGGTGAGGAGGAGAGAAAGATGGGCGCTTAACTCATTGAGGAGGGAAAGAATATCCTAGAAGTTGGTAAACAATAGCCAAAAGAATCTTGAATGAATAGTAGATATGGATTGAGTAAAACTCAAAGGAATAGAGGTTACTGAATGTATGGTGATAGAGAACGAAGAGCTTGGCAGTGGGAACGAGAAGCAAGGAATATTTCAACTCACTGTCATAAATCATGAGTTGAGAGTCAAAGTGAGTGCTGAAAACAGTGGCAAGGGAGGTTGCATTATCAGGGGGGAGTTAGGTCTTAGTAAGTGGAATAAGATAAAGGGACTGAGAAAGAAAATGTTTTAAGAGGAAAGCTAGCTTGTTAATTATGGAGTAGGCCTTCTAGAAGGCATGGTGGAAGGGGCAGGCAGCCTTGAGGCATCGCTAGATTGGGCTGAAGGGATTTGGAATAAGGACGCAGTCAGTGGTGCCACTAAGAATAGGGTTGAACAATGGCATCTGGGAATTTAGAATCTCTGGGACACAAAAGGAATGACCAGGTGGAAGTACGTTATTAGTGGAGGGGGGTAGTTAGGTAAGTTATATTGTCCAAACACGCAAGTTAGTATGGCCATTTGCTATACTGTTCTCTAATTCGAGAACTATAGCTCAAAATTGCTTTCCTCCTAAATGCTTCCATTTAATAGAAGTACTTCAGAACAGCACAGCCTATTGATTTCAGGATAAAAATACAAATGGAAGTCATTGGATTTCTAGCACGAGGGCTCAAAACTGACTAAGCTTCCAAGAGGTCCAGTAACAAACACAGAGGGGCTGGCCAGAATCTCATCCTGGTGGGCTGCTGCACAGATTCTCTCCTCAGGAGAGGACCTCAGTTCCCTTCTCTCAGTGAAAAAGAGATCACTTCCCAATCACCCTGTGGATACATGGCTTCAGTGCCCCTAGTGCTGTCCTCTGGGGCTAAGAAGAGCAAGGCTCAGTCTGCATCATCATTATAGCCCTACAAACACTTCATATTTTTATTTTAATTTTTTTTATTATTTAATATATTTAGTTTTCAGCGTTGATTTTCACAGGAGTTTGAATTACAAATTTTCTCCCCATTTCTACCCTCCCCCCACTCCAAAATGGCATGTATTCTGGTTGTCCTGTTCCCCAGTCAGCCCTCCCTTCTG
>CM053622.1:169821921-169859454 GCA_028646595.1 Phalanger gymnotis | reverse complement strand
GTTTCCCTCTGCCACTTTGTGGGTTCTGCAGCTCTAGAATTGGTTCAGAGCCATTGTTTTATAGGTTTTTGGAGGAACTTGGTGGGGAGCTCACGCCAGTCACTGCTTCCCAGCCGCCATCTTGGCTCCGCCCCCCCATTCAGCACAATTCTTTAGGGATGAGAAACAGGAACTAAGTTTAGCTGATAAAATTGAGATGAACTCTGCTCAGTTGTAGAATAACCAATATGGCATAATGGTTTTGAGTTTTGAATGTGGAGTCATGAAGAACTGAAATCCTACCTCTCACTACTTCTTAGCAATGTGACTATGATAATGTATCTTAACCTCCATTTCCTCACCTATGAAATGGGAATTATAGTTGTGAGATGTGTCTATATGATTGTGAGACTCAAATGAGATACTGGTGCATAAAGTTGTTTGAAGACTTTAAAGTGTTATATAAATATAAACATGTGAAATTGTTGTAATATTGTAAAATGTTGTAATGTACATAATGTAAAATTTACATATGTAAATATGTAAAAAAAATTGTTATTTAGCTGTATCTGACTATATTTCTCATAAATGTTTAGTCCCTTGCTTCTAGTGCAGACTGTGAATAGACAGAAAAGCAGCATAAGACAGTTAATTTAGCTCAAGATAGACCTCAGTGAATATCCTTCCACTACCACCACCACCACAATAACATAAATCGAGAAGATAAAGGACCAAACACTCCAGATGTTACTGCCATACTACATTTCCAAGCCTCTTCCACACTTACTCCTGCACACACTCATCACAAACTTTAATGATTCTCACCAAAGGCTTTCTCACCACCAAACACTGACCTCCTTCCGCATATACCACCAATGACTTCTGCACCAACCACCTTGCGGCTTTTTAAGAATCTGATATTTCCCAGAAGAAATGCTAATCCCCAACAGGATGCCTAATCAACTATTCCTTGCTTCATTTTCCTAAGGTGGTAGACATATTGGAGCAAAACCTCCTCTGGGAGCCATTTGTCACTCTGTTGCTCCCCTCAGCCCCACAGTATATTTTATCATCTGGCTCCTTCCAGCTCCATATTGAGTTTGAGATAGTGGCAGGCCATTCACATGAAAATGTCTACAAGGCTATTGAGATGCCCAACTAGACCAAGGAGAAAGATCAGGGCTCAAGAGATAGATTTGGTCATTCATTTGCAGAGAGTTAGTAGCACAAGCTATGAACCTGCCCAAATCTGCTAAGTGAGAAATGAGATTGCTAAGCAATGAACCTTGGCAAACACCCATAGCTGGGGATCAGGAGGATAGAGTAGCAAGAGAAGGAGCTGGTAGAAAGATAAAAGAAGGGAATAGTGTAAGGTCCTGTTACAAAAGGAAGGGAAGAAGCAACTTAGTGAGGTCAGGGAGAATAAGGACTGAATAAAGGCTTTGGATTAAATGAATAGGAGTTGACTGGTGCTTTATTCAAGTGTAGTTTCAGTGAAATAATGATATCCCAAGATATTAAAGAGTAGGGGTGGGGGAAATGCATCCTAGACTCTCTACTCAGTCTTCCCCACCGCTGTTAAATTGGTACTCCTAAAACACAGGAGTGAACACTCTACTACCCCATTCAGGAAATTCCAGTAGCTTCCTCTCACCCCTAAGATAAAATACAAATTTCTCTTTTCAGCATTTAAAATGTTTCACCATCTGATTCCAGCCTACTTTTCAAACATGGTATATCAATCCTCTTTACCATTCTTTTGTTATTGTTCAGTCATTTTTTCAGTTGTGTCCAACTTTTTGTGACCCCATTTGGGGTTTTCATGGCAAAAATACTGGACTGGTTTGCCATTTCTTTCTCCAGTTCATTTTACAGATGAGGAAACTGAGATAAGCAGCGTAAAGTGACCTACTTGGGGTCACACAGCTAGTAAGTGTCTGAGGCCACATTTGAGATCACAAAGATGAGCTTAACTCCAGTCCTGGCACCCTATCCACTATGCCACATAACTGCCCTACTGCCCTAACTGTTGTTCTCCAAACATGGCATTGCATCTTCCATCTCCCATGACGTGGTCTTTGCCCAGGGTATCTCCTGTCCTTAAAATACTATCTCTCCTTACCTCTGCCTCTTAGAATCATTGCTTCCTTCAAGGATTAACTCTATCACCATCCATCAAATAAGGTTGTTTTTTTATACCCTCCTTCTCCCAAACTCCTCCTTTCATTTTAATGTAGCTATTTTTTATCCCCAATAGAATCTGATCTCCTTGAAGAGTAGGGATCATTTTATTTTTGTGTTCATATGGACAGCATCTAGCACATGCAGGAATTTATTTAAAAAAACATCTCTTTTGGGTGATTGAAAGAGTACACCGCAAGTAGAAGAATGTTGGCAGTGAATGAGACAGAGCTTGGTAGTTTAAGGGGACAGTAACACCTAGCACAGTGAGTGATTTTTATTTATCTCCCCAGAAAAGAGAGACCGACCCACACATTTTGGAAAGCAGATATGACAGGGCTAGTGAGAAAAAAAGCCAACATAGGATCCAGGCACAAGCACAGGAGGCTAGCCTTGGAACGATGCTTCTTACCTGAGACAGATGGGAAGAAAGAAAATAGGGATATTAAAAAAGTGGTTTGAGGTAGAGAATGTCAAAACCCAGCTGGAAGTCATCAAGAAATGATGGGTTAAATAGTAGGCCACAGCCACAAGAACTAACAGAGCCAGGAAAACAGTATATAATAGAAAAGGCACTGAATGAGAAGTCAGAAGACCTGAGTTCAAATCTTTCTTGTTCTCTTTATTGTGTACATGAACTTGTATGAGTCAGTAACCTGATATGGGCCTACATTTCCTTAATCTGGAAAATAAGAGAGTTGAAAATGATATTTAAGATCTCTTCCAGCTCCTTGTGACCTGTGAGGCTATGAAGCTGAGTGCAAGCTGATCATTCAGGCATCAGGAGTTAGTTTTGAGTCTGGTGAGGAGACAAGCTTGTTAACAGTTATTGTAACCAGGAAGTCTAGATGTGTAAACAGGAAAAACAGGGTAAACCTAGGAATTGTAGAATCATTGCATTTAGAGTTGAAACAGACCTTAGCAGTCATCCAATACAATGCCTTCATTCTATATATAAAGAAACTGAGGCTCAAAAGCATGAAGTTATTCGCCTAAAGCCCCGGAGATGGGAAGTGGCAAAGCCAGGATTCGAACTTTCTGGCTTTAAATACAATGCTCTTTCCATTACTCCAATTCTGGCCTTCAAAAGGAAGCTAGGAAAGCCAAATGTGAGAAAAACAGAGTTTCAACTAGTGTTATTACTAAATAACTTGTTTCTGCAACAAGTGTCCTTCCCCACCAAAGTCCCTGATTGACTTTTCTGTGATCTTCCTGCAGGCTGTTTCAATCCTGATTTGCTTGTTTGTCTCTCCTGCTCAATTTCATTGTTTCTTTAAAGAAAAAGATCCTTCTCAGAACCATATAGTTCTTTTTATAACCCTTGCTTTACAGGTTTGGCATTCAGAAAATGTGTCTTGATGGACTGATTGACGTTTTAAATTTAAAGAGCTTCCACCCCAGTATTAGGCTGCTCACATTCATCCCTACCAACTTCCACTGACTCTCGTCAAAGGTTTTCTCACAACCAAACATAAACTGGTCGTTAGTACAACTGGGAATTATATGCCAAAAAGAAGGCAAGTGCTATAATTCAGAAAAAGAAAAAAAATCTTTTTCAGGTGGGGCGGTATTTCTCCATCCAAGAAACTGTTTATGCCTTAGCTATACTTTCTTCTTAGGCCAGATAACTCCTATGTCTTGCCCTTAACTGGAAAATTCTCTCCCCTAACCTAGTCATTTTGAGATCAAAGCTATATTATATAGACTGTACTCAAGATTATTCAAAACCCCACTCTCTGGTGTCATGCTCAGCTAAGGAGGATCTTAGAAATTCCAGAGAAGAGAATTTTGCTACCATGAGTTCTCAAACCAAGAAAGTTCTCCACTGAGTTAAGAAGTTCAACTCCTGGGAATAATCAGATCCCACTAAGTACAGCGTGTGTGAAGAAATGGTGACTTTGTGCAAGTATCTTAGTAGTTTAGGTCATGTCCTTTTAAAGATTTAAATAATGGTTAAAAATTTGATCTGGATTCTATACTGTATTAGCAGCCAGACTCCTGAATAATAAATCTACTTAAGCAACACAGATATTTTGAATTTAGTTCACGGTAAAGGCCACAGAGTTCTTATTTCACCTAGACGTGCTTCCCCTTACTCTTTCACGTATGTTTCCTATTTTTTCTTTCTGGACCAGTCCTCAAATGTGGAGCTTGGAAGAAGTCTTTGAGACCTGTAGCTAATCAATTTTTCCTTCCAAATTTAAAATAAACAGATTAAATAAAAGACCTTTCTACAGCTTCTATTATTTATATCCAGATACATAGAACAGTGGAATGAATTAGCCTGCTAGTCAGTAGACATCAACCTTAGTTTTAGTTTCACCATTTTGCCTTGGGCAAGTCACTTAACTTTAAAGTGAGAGGAATGGTCTGGATAAGCTCTACTTTATTTGATAAATTAGTTTGTAGTGTATTGATTTTTACCTCTTTGCGTTTTGTTTTGTTTTTTTGTCTTACCTTCATAGTCATTACCCAGGCTGTTGGCACATCCACCACGAGATGGGAAAGAGGAAAAAAAAGATAAAGTTCAAACAAGACATTTTTCCTCCCAGTCAACAACTCTGATAAAAGGTTAGATGAAATTATTGGCTGACTTGAGTACTTGAGAGCAAGTGTTGGGCAGATGCCAGTGGCCTATTGAAGTAATGCTTGAGACTGATCAGAAAAGAGAAGGATTGCAGCAATAATAGTAATTACCACCCCAGGGAGTGCTGGACCACATTAGCTGAAAAGTTTTAGAAACTCATTTTTCCTCTTCAACTGTAGTATCTCTCTATTTAAATATGATCTTAGGAGCATCACAAGGTCTAGAGTAGTCAAAACTCTCTCTTCCAACTGGACTCTAATTTCAATAATCTGAGGAACAGATTTATTTCCTTTAGAATCTAGAAAGTCTAAAACTGCGTATATTACATTAGAATCATAGCCATAGAATCATAAACTTTTGTAGTAAGAGGAGACATCAGCAATCAGCTGACTACAGAATGACTGAAATGAAGAGTTGGAAAATATCTTAGAGGCCATCTAGTTCAAACTATCATGTGTCTGTTATTTATAAAACTGCGGACAAGTAGTCAACCTCCCCATAAAAATCTCCAGTGGGCAGTAGAAGCATCAAGTAGAAGGACGGGAAGCTGGAGCTACTCAAATCTCCACTGACATGCATACCAACCAAGATGTAGCTGCCCTAGTTCTGCTTGCTTCTGGCCACTACACTCTTGAGTAAGCACCCTTGTATTTACCTGGTTCTCATCATTTTGCTTACTTCTGTCCCACCATGCCTGATGAGGAGGTCTGGCCAGAAGGCACCTGAACCCCTCTGGATGAGTTATCATGCCCCAGGAACCTGGTGACCAGCAAGAAGGTATTCAAGATACTATTAGTGGTTTTGCTGCCCAAATACACAACATAGAGACAAGCTATATTTTGAACAAAGGACCAGCAATTTATTGTCCAGAAAGCTTTCCTCTAGATCCTTGAAGGTGATTTAACACTGCTGGGTTTTACAGTAAAGATCCTTAGTATGTCCACATTTCATCAAAAAGAGACTGTAATGGGATTGAGGGGAAAATGTGAAGAAACTTCAAAGGAGAATAGGAATATTTCTATAAATGCTCCTAAAAATGAAGGAGCCAGGACAGTGAAAAGGATTTGCTTTGAAGAGTTGTCAGAAGTCATACTTATCAACTCATTGAATGTTATAAGAGCAAAATCCATTGTCAATTAAAAAAGAATGTAAACCACAAGGATGCTTTGAAAAACTGAGGATATTTATTCACTCGGTGAACAATGAATGTCAACTCCAAATAACTGAATTTATAATATTTTTGCTTTATGTGAGACTTGTATGTAGTGCAATATACTTTTATATGCTGCAAACATTGAAGAGAATAGTAATTTCCAAATCTTTACTGTGAGATTTTAAAAAGACTCTTTTTCTTACCTAACAGAGACATTTTGGCCCTCTCTCCATGAAATAATGACTGACTACTCATACAAAGTACATTATGATTTGGACTAGACTGGTTTCTTTTAAATATTATTATACATGTCTTGAAAGAAAATTGTGTTTTCAGGAAAGGCAATTGTGGATTTAAGAAATGTCCAAAGGGGTTAAAAAACCATCTCCTTTTCAAGCTGTAAAATTTATCTTAAAGGTAGGAAGTGATTTTTTCCATGAAATTAATCTCATCTCTATCTATATTTAGGATATTTTTGGTGAGCAATTGTATGTGCAATTGTCATATTTAGTTTCATTGGGCCTGGTACAGAATTTTCAAAGGACCCTCTTATATGTATTCTGATCCTGAAATCCCTTTTTTATATGTTTTGTATTGTAAATTTTCTGAAACAATGTAATACCTTTTCAAAAAGACAACTATATGTAGAGCATTTGTTCAGTGTTTAAGGTAGATTGGCAAGAGAATTTTGCTTTACTTGTTATTGCATTAATAAAGTTATGACTTGTAAAAGATAAAAATAAAAAAATAAAAACCTAAAGTGAAAGGCATCTGCTACCACATAAGAAATTGCAATTCTACTTTTGGATGGCTCTTATTATTCAGATGGCTTTTCCTTATATCAAGGCAAAATCTGCCTCATCATTTTTGTACATTGCTACTAATTCTTTTCTCTGGGGCCAAGCAGAACAAATCTAATCGTTCTTTTATATAACACAGATTCTAATACGGTTTAATGTCCTACAAAAATCTTTCTAGTTGCTTTACCTGATCTTCATCTGGTATGTATCTAGTTGTCAGTGGTCTCTCACCATCCTGGACATCTTTTACAGAATATGGTCTAGCTTATTAATGCATGGCAAAATGATTAGAACATGAGACTTGAGGGGCAGCTAGGTGGCGCAGTGAATAGAGCACTGGTCCTGGAGTCAGAAGGACCTGAGTTCAAATTCAGCCTCAGACGCTTGACATGTTTACTAGCTGTGTGACCTTGGGCGAGTCACTTAACCCCAATTGCCCTGTCTTCCCCCTCCAAAAAAAAAAGAACATTAGGTATGCAATAAAAAGGTCTAGGTTTAAATTGTGCCCTTCCTTAACCTCCTTCAAGGAGTATACACGATACAATCATATATATATATATATGTATATGTATATGTATATATATATACACACATATATATAGTATACATATATATGCATATATACGTATACACATATATATGCATATATATGTATACTACATGTATACATATATATGCATATATATACATATATATAGTATACATATATATATACATATATGTCTTTAAAAATCAAGTTTTGTGCTGTTACAACAAACATTCAGGAAATATGTATGAAATGCCTATTATTGAGATAGTGTACGTGAAGCACCTGCAAACCTTGAAGTGCTATACAGATTCTACCAACAATGACGACGATAACAAGGATGATGTATAAAGCGTTGTGCTAGGAACAGTGAGCGTTACATAGATAAAATGGCACAGTGCATGTCCTAAAGCAGCTTACATTTTATAGCAATCTCCTCTGAAGATTTAAATTTTAATTTCCTCTCTTAGAGGAGGCAATCCCATATCTGTACACTCAGCACTAATATCAGGCTTTCTATGTAGAAGTCACTCCAAAATTATGTTATTTGATGATGATAAATTAGAATAAGTTATGCACTCTCTAAACCTCAAACTTGAGAATATTGCTAGGTATCCTGGTTGATAGCATATACCTAGTGTCAAAATGGTTTAATATTTTATATATGAAAAAGATGATTTTCCATAATATTCAACACATGTCTTTCCCCTGTAGTATAAAATTTCACCTTGTCAAGATGAAAGAATGAGTGCTACCCTGTTTTGCATATGTCGTGGATTTCATTTATTTATATTTTCTCGATCCTTGATCACCACAGATAACTGAGAAATAATTGACTGTATAGTCTATTTCTAGACAAAGACCAAGTTTTACTGGAATTCTCTTACTATCAAGCAGGACTGATATATTTTCATAATAATTTTCTAAACTATTAACATTATGGTACTTTGTACACTCTCCCTTTTTACAGTCATGTTATTAAAAAGTCACAGTGCATGCCGGGTAATTCAGCCTGCAAACATTCACACTGCATTAATTAATTCATCACCTAAAAGCTAACTATTGATTTTTTTAATGGTTTTACAAATCTATTTAAGCTTCTGTGATGTGATTAAGAGAACGTGTGTTTACTGTAAAGTATCTAACAAGTACAAGATGCCAATCTTTGGGATAACAAACAACTTAGCTGGTAGTAGAGAACAAGGACACTGATGGGTTAAAATCAATTCCTGCCTACTGAAATTATATAAAATGCATCAACCATAAAAATATAGATTTATGTATATGCACATATACACACATATTCACAAAGCAAAAGATGCTTTCTCTGAGTTGAAGTTAAAATGAAATTCCATATTAAAGTATCCTTTTCATGCCAGTGTAAATTAATTGTAACAGAACAAATACTACAACTTTATCACCATCATGGTTAGACAATCGTTACTTTCAGTCTGACTATGGCAGGAAGCAAAATTATTTTGTGTAATTTCTGATTCCAATACTGGACAAGTACTTGACAAAAGTGGTACTTAAGAATCATCTCTAAAATGGCGAGATTTTTCTTGTCCCAGTGTAGAAGGAGTTGGGTTAGAAGTTTCTGTTGTTATTGTGTTCGTCCTTCATTCTCAGAGGACCATGACACCAGGGAAATGATGACATGACTTGCAGTTGACTTTGATTTCAGTAAGAGAGGGCTGTGAAAGGCCACCAGCCTCACTTTCTCCTCCAGAGTCATCTGGATCTAGGAAAGATATTCACCAGGATGACTGGAGATGACCTAGGATGCAGTGGGAGACCATGGCCCTTTTACTCTAAGTAGCCTTTTCATGTACTTAGAGTGAGATAATGCCCATTCAGTGAATAGGCCTCTTTAAGAAGCTAGTCAAGGGAGGGGGTGGAGCCAAGATGGCAGCAGGAAAGCAGAGACTTGCTTAAGCTCTCCTCCAGGTCCTCCCAAACACCCGTAAAATGGCTCTGAAAAAAAATTTAGAGCTGTAGAACCCACAAAATAGCGAAAGGAAGCAGGGCTCCAACCCGGGAAAGCCTGGCTTGTCACTGAGAAGGCTCTATCACACGGAGCTGAGAGCAGAAGCAGAACATAGCCCAGCGTGGGTCATACCAGGACCCGCCAGACCAGGAGCTAAGCAGAATAGGTGGTAGGGCCCTGAATCATTCAGCTATGGCAGTCAGCAGACATCTTAAACCAAAAATGCCAAAGACAACAGAGAAGGTTAGTGGAAAAACTGCTGAGACAGAGTGAAAGGAGTATATGGTATGCCCCAGTCACAGAGGCATGGAAGTGGTGCAGCTCTGGGGCTGATTCCATAGGTACAGCTGCTGTTGCTTCCAGCCCCAGGCCCACCTGGTAGGAGGAATTAAGCAGGGGATCAGAGCTGGAGTGCAGAGCCTGCTTGGATCTGGGTTGCAGTCCAGGTTGGCAGTTCTTGGGGGAGGAGGAGCACTAGTGTGGCGGAACTTGCTGTATAGAAGAAGTTCTAAAAACAGCAGCAAAGACCCTAAAGCTTGGGACAAAGTACTCTCTACTCTGCAAGTCATCATACCCTGACAAAAAAATCAAGGGTCAAGTAGTTGGCTGGGAAAATGAATATGCAGCAAAGCAGTCTCAGATTCAGACTCAGACTTTGAAATCTTTCTTTGGTGACAAAGAAGATCAAACCATACAGCCAGAAGAAGTCAACAAAGTCAAAGAGCCTACATTAAAAGCCTCCAAGAAAAATATAAATTGGTCTCAGGCCAAGGAAGAGCTCAAAAAGGATTTGGAAAAGCAAGTAAGAGAAATAGAGGAAAAATTGGGAAGAGAAATGAGACTGATGCAAGAAAATCATGAAACACAAGTCAATGACTTGCTAAAGGAGACCCAGAAAAATACTGAAGAAAATAACACCTTAAAAAATAGACTAACTCAAATGGCAAAAGAGCTCCAAAAAGCCAATAAGGAGAAGAATTTCTCGAAAGGCAGAATTGGTCAAACGGAAAAGGAGGTCCAAAAGACCTCTGAAGAAAATACCACCTTAAAAATTAGATTGGAGCAAGTGGAAGCTAGTGGCATTATGAGAAATCAAGATATTATAAAACAGAACCAAAGGAACGAAAAAGTGGAAAACAATGTGAACTATCTCATTGGAAAAACCACTGGCCTGGAAAATAGATCCAGGAGAGATAATTTAAAAATTATTGGACTACCTGAAAGCCATAATCAAAAAAGAGCCTAGCTGTCTTCTTTCAAGAAATTATCAAGCAGAACTGTCCTGATATTCTAGGGCCAGAGGGTGAAATAGAAATTGAAAGAATCCACAGATCACCTCCTCAAATAGATCCCCAAAAGAAAACTCCTAGGAATCCTGTCACCAAATTCCAAAATTCCCAAGTCAAGGAGAAACTATTGCAAGCAGCCAGAAAGAAACAATTTGAGTGTTGGGAACACACAAATAGGATAACACAAGATCTAGCAGTTTCCACATTAAGAGACTGAAAGGCTTAGAATATGATATTCTGGAGGTCAAAGGAGTTAGGAATAAAACCAAGAACCACCTACCCAGCAAAACTGAGTATAATGCTCCAAGGCAAAATAATGTATTTTCAATAAAATAGAGGACTTTCAAGCTTTCTCAGTGAAAAGAGCCTACGTGGAAAGATGATGTGTGTAATGCATGAGATTTTTCTCAGTATTAGGGTAGTTGAAGGGAATACACACACACACACACACACACACACACACACACACACACATTTAGACAGTAGGTAGGTAGAGGGTGAGTTAAATATGAAGGGACGATATCTAAAAAATAAAATTAAATTAAGGGATTGAATGAATATATTGAGAGAGGGAGAAAGGGAGAGATCGAATGCGGTAAATTTTATCACATAAAAGTGGCAAGAAAAAGCAGTTCATTGGAGGGGAAGAGGGGGCAGGCAAGGAGGAATGAGTGAATCTTGCTCTCATTGGATTTGACTTGAGGAGGGAATAACATACACACTCAATTGGATATCTTACGCCGCAGGAAAGTAGGGGGAAGGGGATAAAAAAGGGGGGACGATAGAAGGGAGGGCAGATGGGGGAAGAAGTACTCAAAAACATGCACTTGTGAAAAGGAATAGGGTCAGGGGAGAAAATTGAATAAAGGGGTACAGGATAGGATGGAGGGAAATATAGTTAGTTTTTCACAATATGACTATTTATGGGAGTGTTTGGCATAATGATACATGTGTGGCCTATGTTGAATTGCTTGCCTTCTTAGGGATGGTGGGTGGGGAGGGAAGAGGGGAGAGAATTTGGAACTCAAAGTTTTAAAAGCAGATGCTCAAAACAAAAAGTTGTTTTTGCATGCAACTGAGAAATAAGATATACAGGCAATGGAACATGGAAATCTATCTTGACATACAACAAAGTAAGAGGAAAAGGGATGGGAGGAGGAGGAGTGGGGTGACAGAAGGAAGGGCTGACTGGAGAAAGGGGAAATCAGAATATATGCCATCTTGGAGTAGGGGGGATGGAAGAAATGGGAAGAAAATTGGTAACTCAAAATCCTGTGGAAATCAATGCTGAAAACTAAAAAATATTAAATAGTCAAGTATGGAATTCCAAAAAAAAAAGAATTGAGTCAAGGGAGGCCCCTTCACTTAGAAAAAAAGTCAAACTGAATTGGAAGACTCTCAGGGTTGCTTTTCCAAAGAGAAACAGTTACCATTGACATTCACTCTCAGCCAGGAGGACCCAAAATACAACTATTTAGCTCAGTGAGGCATGCAAGGTTATGGGCCTTTGGGAATCATTCTATGAAGCATATGCTGAGTACCCTGGTCACTAACGGGCATAAATATGTTCAGTGCTAAAGGACTTGGCACACTGAAATAATGCAACAACTTCTTGGTCTCAGTGATGCCAATGGGAGAATGCAAATATGTCAAAATAAAGGATTGATCAATGAGGAAGACCTATCTCTTTAGCAAATTTTCAAGGGAGAGAACTCCCATTCTTTCTTTCCTTCTTCTCTCCAGAATTTGTGCCACAGAACTCTCTCTATGGGGGTAGAGGTGATTCTCTAACCTCTCCCTGACATTTGTGGCAGTTGCATGAATTATCTAGAACATAAGTTTGTATAGGTGAGAATGAGTTGGGATCTCACAGTCTTGGCCATGTCTTCTGCTTTGTGCTTCTTTACCTGAGTATAAGTGACTAAACAGTGATCCTCAGACAGATATTTCCAACCTAAGATACAGCCTTGTGAGTTGCACAGGTTGATAACTGTCTTTTAGTTGGTGAAACAGACAATATTGGAGGTGCTCCCCAAAGTTATTACAACATTTCTCAGGGAAGAAGATGATCAAATGACCACCAAAATGAAAAGGTGTCCAAGACTAGCGTGGATTTCCAGAGAACATGGATCTGTAGAGAGCTGTTTAGGCAGTGCAGAGCTAAGATGAAGGTGAAATGTGAACCTTCAGCAGTTCACCAACTGTGTCATTTTTAATATATTAAATATAAATCTACTGGGAAATGTGTATTTTAGATCATAATGTCATGTTTTAAGTCTTTGTCAACATGCTTCTTTGCATTTCCTGTTTCAAGTATTCCTTTTGTCCAAAAGAAATAAATAGCCAGTCTATACCTGATCTTCATTATACTTTCAGTACCTCTCTGCTTTATTCTGGCAAGAATCTTGGCATTAGTGGTACAAAGAATAGCTGTTACAGTTTTTGAATACAATAAAACTTTAATTAAAAATCTAAAACCTCTTTTTATATAGCTCTGGGAACAAAAAACATGTAACTGGATAGAAAAGACTTGTGGGCCATAGTTTGCCAACCCCTGAGCTAGAACATGGGGTTAAATCAAACAAAATAGAATTTGGGGATAACAATAAAGCCCTAAACCTTGGTTCAAGAAATAAATTTTACAAATACACATAGGGTAGCCATGTCTATGGGGCAGTTTTTTCTAAAAAAAAAAAAAACATCTGCAGACAGGGGGTGGAGAATGGTAGTAATTACAAGCTCATTGGGATTCCATAGTATGATGTGGTCACCAAAAAGGCTGAGTCATAGTGTGCAGAACTAGGTTGATGTTTCTTACATTGTATTTTACCTGGAACAGACAACTTGTAGAGTACTATGTTAAGTTCTGGGCACTACATTTCCAGAAGGACATAGATATACTGGAGACTACAATGAAGAGGGCAACCATGGTGATAAAGATCCTTGAGGAAAATACAGTTTGAGGAAAATTATAGAGGAAGATGAGTTGAAATGAGATCTTTAGTCTAGAGGAGAGAAGAATCAGGATAAATATGACAGCTATCTCCAAGTATTTGGAGGATTACTACATTGGAAAAAGATTAGACTTGTTCTTCTTGATACCTGATCACAGAATTTGAAGCATGGGATGGTAATTCCAAAGAGGAACATTTACTCTGGAAATGAAAGTTAATTTGAAAACATTAAAGTTTTATTTTTTTTCAAATTATTTTATTTTCACTTCATGCAACAAAATAAGCATTTCCATAATAGTTCAATAAAAAAGATGATTGCACATGAAAGTGCAAAGCTACCATATACAATTTTCTATTCCCTACAAATATACAATAACTATCATGTAAATTTCTTTTTTTAACCCTCTCCCAAATTTTAGAGGGGTTTGCAGATTGGGATTTGGGAGGACAGGAGAGAGGAGGAGAAAGACTTTTAGAGGAGTGTGTAGATTGAGACTGGTGGGGTCAGAGGGAGCAGTTTGGGGGGACTTTTGGAGGAGTCAGTAAAGTGGGTGTGGGATGATAGGGAAAGAATATAATGTAACAGGGATAGGGTAGAAAGAGGATCTTAGAAAGAAAATAGTGAGTAAAAATAAGATGAAAGGAAATTCACAAGTAGTAATTACAACTTTGAATGTGAATGGGATGTTTATAACAGCTTTCTGTGGTGGCAAAAAACTGGAAATTGCAGAGATCTTCATAAATTGGGGAATGGCTGAACAAGTTGTGGTGTATGGTTATGATGGAATAACTATGTGCTATAACTGGAATAACTGTGCTATAAAAATTATGAGCTCAATGATCTTAGAAAGGCACAGAAAGACTTGCACAAAATAATTAAGAGCAAAGTAAGTAGAACCAAGAGAACATAGCATACAGTAACAGCAAAACTGTTTTAAGAACAACTTTGAGTGACTAAGTCTTTTCTGACTATTATAAATACACAAACAAAATTTAAGTTTTCAAAAAGCGAAATGTCCTATTTCAGGAAATAGTGTGTCCTTGGCCTCTGTAGATCTTCCAGTAAAAGTCTGGATGACTACTTATTGGTTATGTTGCAGGGGTGACACGTATTCAGGAATTATGCTGGATTGGATAAACACTGAGGTCCCTTCTAGCTCTGAAATTCTATGCTAATGGATTCTCAAAGAGTTCTGGATTTAGAGTTAGGAAAGCTCTCTTTCAAATCTAGCTCTATGACATCACAATTATGTAATTCTAGGCAAGTCACAACCTCTCTGGGCCTCACCATCATTGTTTATGTCATGCTACCTTTTTAAAGACAATTTATAATATAAGTAGTAAATAGTCACAGATAACATTACACTAATTGTAGTGGATGCTAGTCCTCTATAGAGCTTCCTCAATGAAATCCACAATAATTCAAAAGATTAATATTAGGCAACCACAATGAGAAAACAAAGTGGGTGAAAGAAAAAAACTAATAAAATGATAATTACCTGAAGAATAATTATTACACTGATTTAATGATTCAAAGAGATGGATATAGGTATAATCCTACCATAGACAGAAACAGCAGCTGGACAAAACCAAGATAAAAATGTGAGTGATGGAAAACTGAGATTGGTTGCTTTTGGGAATTATGCAGAGATTTCCATAATTCTGAACTGTTAAATGTTGCAGAAACCATAAAACAAAATTTTCCCCAATAATGCTACAGAGCTACAAATCATGAATAATCCCAATATAAGAGGAAGTACAATTTCCAAGGTTGGCGACAGAAAGGCACTAGTGAGTGTAAGTAGACCTCAGGATATTACCAATGGTGATATGCATAAAACTAGAATAAAAGATATTAAGGACGACTATAATGGGAAAGGGGGATAGGCTGTCCGCATAGTGAAGATAAGAGGCAATAAGTGAATAGCTCAGGTTAGTTACACTCATAGTCTCAATATATTAAAAGAAATACAGGAAAGTTTCTAGATCACATAGTATACCCTTTGTGGAAATTTTATCCAGTCATAGGCAAAAATCTTACAAGATGAGAAAGTGTGAAGGGATTCTTCATTGGGGGAAAGATCATCCACATGGAGAGGAGCACAGGTCCAAGTCTCTAAGCACTTGGTAGGTCAGTCTAAAATATCATATTTGTGCTTTTGGTAAAAAGAAATTGGTTATTTATTTTCTTTTATTATTATTTATTTTTCAGTTTTCTGCATTGATTTCTACAAGATTCAGAATTACAAATTTTCTCCCCATTTCTACCCTCCCCCCACTCCAAGAAGGCATATATCCTGATTGCCCCATTCCCCAGTCAGCCCTCCCTTCTGTCACCCCACTCCTCCCTATCCCCTTTTCCCCTACTTTCTTGTAGGGCAAGATGGATTTCTACACCCCATTACCTGTATATCTTATTTCCTAGTTGCATGCAACAACTTTTTTTTGAACATCTGATTTTAAAATTTTGAGTTCCAAATTCTCTCCCCTCTTCCCTCCCCGTGCACCCTCCCTAAAAAGGCAAGCAATTCGACATAAAACATGTAAAACCCTTCCACAATACTCATGTTGTGAAAGACTAACTATATTTTGCTCCCTCCTATCCTGTCCTCTTTTATTCAGTTTTCACCCTTGACCCTGTCCCTTTTCAAAAGTGTTTGCTTTTGATTACCTCCTCCCCTATCTGCCCTCCCTTCTATAGTGCTCCCTTTTTTTATCCCCTTCCTCCTTCTTTCCTGTGGGGTAAGATAGCCAGTTGAGTGTGTATGTCATTCCCTCCTCCAGTCAAATCTGATGAGAGCAAGATTCACTCATTCCCCCTCACCTGCCCCCTCTTCTCCTCCAATGAACTGCTTTTTCTTGCCTCTTTTATGTGAGATAATTTACACCATTCTATCTCCCCCTTTCTCCCTCTCTCAATATATTTGTCTTATCCCTTAATTTGATTTTATTTATTTTAGATATCATCTGTTCATATTCAACTCACCCTGTACCCTCTGTCTATACATATACATATATATATGTATATATATACATATATATGTGTGTGTATGTATATATGTATGTATGTATGTATGTATGTATGTATATTCCCTTCAGCTGCCCTAATACTGAGGTCTCATGAATTACACATATCATCTTTCCATGTAGGAATATAAACAAAACAGTTCAACTTTAGTAAGTCTCTTATGATTTATTTTTCTTCTTTACTTTTTCATGCTTCTCTTGATTCTTGTGTTTGAAAGTCAAATTTCTATTTAGCTCTGGTCTTTTCCCTGAGAAAGCTTGAAAGTTCTCTATTTTATTGAAAATCCATATTTTGCCTTGGATCATTATATGCAGTTTTGCTGGGTAAGTGATTCTTGATTTTAATCCTAGCTCCACTGACCTCCGGGAATATCATAATCCAAGCCCTTTGATCCCTTAAAGTAGAAACTGCTAGATCTTGTGTTATCCTGATTTTGTTTCCACAATACTCAAATTGTTTCTTTCTGGCTGCTTGCAGTATTTCCTCCTTGACCTGGGAATTCTGGGATTTGGTGACAACATTCCTAGGAGTTTTTGGACTCTTTTTCAGAAAGCAATTGGTGGACTCTTTCCATTTCTATTTCACCCTCTGGCTCTAGAATATCAGGGTAGTTCTCCTTGATAATTTCTTGAAAGATGACATCTAGGCTCTTTTTTTGATCATGGTTTTCAAGTAGTCCAATAATTTTTAAATTATCTCTCCTGGATCTATTTTCCAGGTCAGTGGTTTTTCCAATGAGATATTTCACATTGTCTTCCATTTTTTCATTCCTTTGATTCTGTTTTATAATATCTTGATTTCTCAAGTCACTAGCTTCCACTTGCTCCAATCTAATTTTTAAGGTGGGATTTTCTTCAGGGGTCTTTTGGACCTCCTTTTCCATTTGGCTAATTCTGCCTTTCAAGGCACTTGACTTTTTGGAGCTTTTCTGCCATTTGAGTTAGTCTATTTTTAAGTTGTATTTTCTTCAGTATTTTTTGGGTCTCCTTTAGCAAGTCATTGACTTGTTTTTCATGATTTTATTGCATCATTCTCATTTCTCTTCACAATTTTTCCTCTATTTCTCTTACTTGCCTTTCCAAATCCTTTTTGAGGTCTTCCATGGCCTGAGCCAAATTCATATTTTTCTTGGAGGCTTTTGATGTAGCCTCTTTGACTTTGTTGACTTCTGGCTGTATGTTTTTGTCTTCTTTGTCACCAAAAAAGATTCCAAGGTCTGAGTCTGAATCCGAGACTATTTTTGCTACCTGTTCACGTTCCCATCCAACTACTTGAGCCTTGAGCTTTTTGTCAGGGTACGACTGCTTGTAGAGTATGGAGTACTTAGTCCCAAGCTTGAGGGGCTGCACTGCTATTTTCTACTTCTACACAGCAAGCTCTGCCACACTAGAGGTCCTTCTCCCCCACGAACCACCAACCAGGTTTGCAGCCCAGATCCAGGCACGGCAAAGCAGGCTTTGCACTCCCGTACTAATCCACCACTTAATTCCTCCCACCAGGTGGGCCTGGGGCTGGAAGCGACTGCACCTGTAGCTCTGGAAGTAGCCTCAGAGCTGCACCACCTCTGCCATGCCCTGGGCAGTGGCCTGCCATGAAGTCCTTTCACTCTGTCTCAGCAGCTTTTCCCACTAACCTTCTCTGTTATCTTTGGCGTTTGTGGGTTGAGAAGTCTGGTAACTGCCACAGCTCACTGATTCAGGGTGCTATGCCTGTTCTGCCCTGCTCCTGCTCTCGTGGGTCCTGGCATGGCCCACATTGGGCTGTGCTCTGTTCCACTCCCAGCTCTGTGTGATAGACCCTTCCCAGCGACCATCAGGCTGTCTTGGGCTGAAGCCCTTTGCTATTTCATGGGTTCTGAAGCTCTAGAATTTGTTCAGAGCCATTTTTGTAAGGGTTTTGAGGGACCTGGGGGCAGAGCTTAAGCTAGTCCTGGCTTTCCAGCCTCCATCTTGGCTCCGCCCCTGCAAATTGGTTATTTTTTAAAAAGCTTAAAGCTCCATATACACTTGTATATTTATATCAGCACTTTTTGTAGTAGCAAAGAAATGGAAATAAAATGCTCGTTCTACTACAGCACATTGCATTTTCCATGCAATAGCCCTTCAAAAACATGAAGATAGCTATCATGTTCCCTTCCCTTAAGTCCTCTCTGGACTAAACATCCCCAAAAAGCTAGGTGGAATAGTAGATAGAATACTCTGCCTGGAGTCAGGAAAACCTGAGTTCAAGTCTGGCCTCAGACACTTACTAGCTGTGTGACACCTAAGCAATTCATTTAACCACTATCTGCCTCAGTTTCCTCATCCATAAAATGAGAATAATAATAGCACCTACTTCCCAGGGTTGTTGTGAATCAAATGAGGCAATATTTGTAAAAGTGCTTGCCACAGTGCCTGACATAGAGCATACACCTAATAAATGCTTATTACCTTTTCTATTTCTGTCAGTTATTCCCTCATATGTTCCGATCTTTCTGATCTTCTTTTCACTTCTTTAGAAGTTCTCCAGCTTATCAATGCCCTTCCTCATATGTGACATTTCAAACTGAGCACAATACTCTAGGGGAGCTCAGTAGCACAGAGCACAGTGTTGGACCATAGCCTCTTCCTTCTTTCCTCCAGTACTGGACATCACCCCTCCCTTAATTCAGTTTGATATGACACTTGCTTTCAGGATGCTGTATCACACTCTTGGTTTATACTGAGCGTGTAGTTCACTAAAACACCATTTTGAAGCAAATTGCTGTCTTATTTCACCCTTTCACTTGTACTAATGTAATTATTTTTAATTTTTTTTTCATTAATAGTATTTTTTCCAATTAGTGTGAAGTTAATTTTCAACATTCATTTCGGTAAAATTTTGAGTTACAAATTTTTCTTCCTCCTTCCCTTTCCTCCTCCCTCCCCAAGACAGTAAGCAATCTGATATAGATTATACATGTACAATCATGTTAAACATATTTCCACATTAGTCATGTTGTGAAAGAATCAGAACAAAAGGGAAAAGCCAATGTAGTTAATTTCTTAAAACCAAGTTGGATAGGCAATGCAAGTATTATTATTCCTATTTTATGGATAAGGAAACTGAGGATCAAGGAATCCCATTGTCATATATGAAAAGAAATTTTAAGTTTTTACTGCAAGACCCAAGCTCTTTCTTCTTCACTATGTGATATATGACAATATAGTCCCCTTAAAGGAGCTTACAGTCTGATAGGGAGGATGGAACTTTCATGTAAAAAATTAATCAGAATACAGGTGCATTTATTTTCTCTCTATTGATGCCCATATAAGTATGCAAGATGCAAGGTTTGAAATCACCTATAACTCGGGGATGAAAGAAACAATCAGAAAAAATGTAGGGGAGGGGTCAGGCCTTGAGAAAAGGGAAACAGTCTCCTAGATGAAGATGGGGACAACATTTATTCAAGACACGAGGGAGAGTATTTGCAAAGTACTGATAGAATAAATAGAAAACAGAGTTGGGAAGGTCACTCAGGCTTTGAGAGTCATTTATAAGTGTGCATTATAATCCATAGTGTTAGGAGAAATCTATATCAAAGGATTATGGAGATCTCCTCAACAAATCCTTGACTGTTCCCCCACTCCCTTTGTGCAGTCTGATGTCATATCAGTGCTTATATTATATCACAATGAACACACAAGAGACCTTCTGGTTTGGAATAAGGATGAAAAATATGGAATGCCACCTAGAAGTTAATTCAACTAGAAAGATTTCATATACAGACATTAAAGACTAATCAATGGACAGCATTTTCATTTTTAAACCAAAATAATGGCAAGAAATTTATTCCTAACAAAAAAAAATCGACAAAGAGTTTAACTGTAAGGAAGGGGGCAGGTGAAAAGGGTCAGAAAACCCAGGTTCTGAATGTTATCCTGCCACATGGCCAGAAAAACAATATTCTCAACCCTATTTTCCTTGGAATCTTTGACCTTTTAGGTATAACTACCTTGCAGGGAGGGAGGGAGAGAAAATCTAGTCATTAGACAATTGTGTGATTGCATATCCGGATTTGTCTCAACCTCTAGAGGAAGGGGCTATAATATTTCTACCAAGAACAGTTGCTGCTACAACTGAGTTTTCCAATGACATCCAACTGTTAATGGGAGAAGGAAAGCTATTTGAAGCTCCTCGTCCTGCAGAGATAAAAAGGCAGCAGAATAATCCTGCCAGGTCTTTTGATAACATTAATTAGCTGCAGAGTTTAGGCTGGTTTGGGGTCTGTGAGTGCCTTAAGTTGGAAATGAATTAGATTTTATACTCAGTGACAAAAAAACATCTCATGTTTTATGAACAGGACTCAATAAAGATATTTTTGGTAATTAAAACACAAACTACGGCTCCAGTCTTGACTTAGGGAAGGGCATGTCCTTTTTTGATGGTTGTTTCCTCCCAGCTCCCCACAAACACCACCATTTGGCACTTGAAAAAAAAGTTTGCATAATTAGAATTGTAAAAGGGCTTTTGTAGGTTATTGAAGAAAGCTTCACTTGTTTGTGGTTAACATCAAACAGGTTTTTTAGTCTCTTAGAATGTAATTTAAACATTTACTTATTTACATATTTCTGTGCAAAGCCCATCCATTCAGCTTCTGGGTGTTTTACATCAATAAGAAACATACAATTCCACCAAATGATGCTACTAGCCAAAGATTGTCAGAGACCATTGCTATGTCAGATCACCATTTGAAAATTGAATCTTGGGCCTGCTCTCTGCCTGCTGATGACCTGAGAGAAGAGCTCCTCGGGGTCAAGGCCATGGCTCAAAGGCCCATTTGTCTGGTTCCATGCCCAAGCACCAAGGGGCCTTTAGATCCAGCTCAGACTAGGCAGCTCATTTGCAAGGGCCAAGAAGAAGTTTGCCTGCTCTCCCTACAATAACTTCCCAGTGGGGGAAGCTCCCCTGACTCTGGATGGGAAGATTTTTTCAGGGTGCAACATAGAAAATGTGTCCTACCTGTGTAGGTACCTGTGCAGAATATGCCACCATTCAGAATGCTATAACAGAAGGATATAAACAATTCTGGGCTGTTGCTATTACCAGTAATTTGGAGAATGACTTTATTGCACTGTGTGGAGCCTGCAGACAAGTGATGAGAGAGTTTGGAAAACATTGGTATGTGTACATGACAAAAGCATATGGCATGTATGGAGTCATGATAATCCATGAACTTCTGCCGTGAATGTTTGGACCAGATGACCTAAAGAATTAGTGAACCCTGATGATGGAATTATCAAGCTGAGAGCCTTTTCAACCACCTGGGAGAAGATTCTCTCTCAGTATTGTCCAGGCAGAGCAATGTTGACAAGAAACAACCTAAGTGCTGAGTAAGTGCTAAGCACTGGCTGCTTCTGAATCTCCTGTTCAGTCTAAGCACCTCTTTGCCATTTATGTGTGAAGTGCCTTGAACATACTACATGGTGATAGTGGGAAGAACACCAGTCTGGGAGTCAAGAGACCTGTGTTTTATTCCCAGCTCTGCCTCTAACTTCCTATGTGTCCTTACAGTAGTCATTTAGCCTCTCCAGGACTCAGTTTTCTTTTCTACCAAATCAGAATGTTGGCCTAAATCAGGGTTCTTAATCTTGTTTATGTCTTGGACCCCTTGGGGAGTCTGGTGAAGCCTATGGACCCTTTCTCAAAGGAATGTTTTTTAAATGCACAAAATAAAATACATAGGATTACAAAGGAAACCAATTATATTGAAATACTAAATATTTTTCTAAAAAAAAAACAAGTTCACAGAGCCCAGGTTAAGAATTTTTGGCCTATTTAGTCTCTGAGGTTCTTTCCAACTCAAACATTCTGTGTGTTAAGGTCCATCCTCTGTGTTACAGCTCAGCTCTAACATTCTATGTTCTCCAGTTTCTACTGTTCTCAGACCCTCCCTAGAAACTGTAACCTTCATTGAAGCCAGGTGTCAATCAGGAATCATGCTGATAGCCAAGATCTTTCTCCCTGTCTCCACCTTCTACTGTGGATGTGGTCGTCAAGTAATGTAAAAGAATTATACAGTTACTATATTAATTCTGCTTACCTAGAACCAAAATAATCACCCTTTGGTGGCCAATCTCTTCTGATTACTTTAGTTGGAGCTATGGGGGTCAGGGTCACTGTATTCACGGCTTGAGTCCAGCTTCCTTTCTGGATGCTGTGTCTCACCTTCGATGAGTACCATTTCACTCACGCCAAAGCCAAAATCAAAAGGTGTGGCTCCTCCCCAGTTGTCGGTCAAACAATCCAAAATGTCATACAACAACTGAGAAATGGTATACAGCTGATGTTTAAGTCACAAATGTCATAGCTCTATGTCCTTTCTGGATTGTCATATATTACAATTTGCATTGTCTTGCACTAGTCTAATTCAACTCCCAACTTGGGAGGAAGATGGCCCTCCATGGTCCTAGTAACACTACTATTGTGCTGACCTATCACTGCATCAACTTATCCTCTGGTTATCTTAAACTACCCTCTGCTGTTTCTGCATTGTGGTTTTCTTATATCCATCTTCCTGTAGCATCAGGCAAATTTCATGTATCAGCCCCAAAGACCAAGGACTACCTAACTTTTCCATCTGTCATTTCTTTTCCTGAAACCTTGAAATAATGTACTTGGAGTATCACATTCTTAAAGTTAATTAAGTTCTTGTAAATATCAAAGAGGGGCCTCAACCAACCTCTGCTTATTGCAGCCCATATCTAGTTTAACCATTTGTTCGCCCTAATACTGCCCATCTCTTAACAAATCCAATAGAACAAGAATAAACAAAAAGTAACACAAGTCAGCAAGCATTTATTAAGTTCCAGGCACTGTACTAAGGTCTGGGGATACAAAGAAAAGCAAAACACAGTCCCTGCCCACAAGGAGCTCACAGTCTAATGGGGGAGACAACACAGAACTATGTACAAATAAGATAAGATGGGATAAATTGCAAGTAGTCTCCGAGGAAGGTACCAAGGTTTTGGAGGACTAGGGGAGGGACCTGCAATTTCATTGCTATAGAAAATATTCAGATAAGGAAATGTCTTTTACCAAGGGAGGTCAGCCCTTTTCCTGCAACTTTATAGTGTCAGAGAGTAGTTTAGGGCATTGAGGGATTAAGGGATTTGCTTAGGCTTCCACAGCCAGTATGTTTCAGAGGCAGGCCTTTGGCTTCAAGGCTAGATCCCTATCTACTATACAGATTTGCCCAACAAATGTAAGAAATTAATGATTATTATACACAAGAAACATAGTACACAGTCTAGAGTGCTAAATTGGTCGCCAGCTATCAGCCTGCATCGTCTTTTCCCAATATATTTCATGTGTCATTTTCTCTCCTGTGGTTGTCATGAGGTCACCCTTTATATACTTTATTTCTTTTGTTGTTTTTGAGAGGCAATCAGGGCTAAGAAACTCTCCCAGGGTCACACAGCTAGTACATACCTGAAGCTGCATTTGAACTCAGGTCCTCCTGACTGCAGGGCTGATGCTCTACCCACTGCTCCAACTAACTGTACCCTCCCTCCTTTCATATACTTTAGAGGAAGGGATGGGAGGGAGGGAGGTATTGACAGTATTGAGGACTTACTAGGTACCAGGCACTTTGGTAAGTATTAGGGATGATAATACAAGCAAGCAAGCACTATCCTGCTCTCATGGAACTTAATGTTCTTGGGGAAGACCACATATAAAAGGGAAGGGGGGAGGGCAGGGGAGCTAGGTGGCACAGTGGATAGAGTACCAGGCCTGGAGTCAGAAAGAGCTAAGTTCAAATCTGGCCTCAGACACATACGGCCTGTGTGACCCTGGGCAAGTCACTTAACTCTGTTTGCCTCAGTTTCCTCATCTGTAAAATAAACTGGAGAAGGAAATGACAAACCACTTTAATATCTTTGCCAAGAAAACTTCATATGGGATCATGAAAAGTCAGGCACAACTGAAAATAGCTGGATAATAACACATAAAGGGTGACTATGAGGCAGTAGGGGATATGGCAACGGTTAGGATCTGGTTGGCACATAGTAGGAGGTTAATAAATGTTTAATGACTGAATGATGGAAATGACCAGAAAGTGATGGGCAAGATAAGGAAAAGCTCAAGGATCAGAGCCAAGGCTCCAAAGAACAGAGTCCATATTCCAGTGGAAGGGAGTGGGGGATGATGACCATTATGCAGCCAGTATGGCTTAGAAATGACCAGAAGAAGGGTCAGCAGCTTTCCAAAAGGAATGATTGTTTATTCAGGAAAGAGTTCCCAGGGCCCTGAAGCGTAGGAAGAATTTATGAGTCCATGGTAGAAGAACTCATTTTGATGAACCCATTGTGATCCAGGTAGATAGTTCTTCCATTGCAATGAGACTATTTTGTTTAGATTTAGTGCTATTTTGGTTGCAGACAATTCTAATAAAACCAAAAAACCCATAGGTTCACAGGAGTTAGCTGTAGATAAGACCTTTAGATCTTGTGATCAGGGGAGCATAGGGATCTAGAGAGTTAGAACTGGAAGTGAGCATAGAGGCTAACCATTTTATAGATAAAGACAGCGAAGCACAGAGAGAGGTGATGTGACTTGCTGAATGTCACACAGGTCATAAGTAGCGAGGGAGTTGAGATAAGATCCAGTTCCTTTGACTTCATACTGAATGCTCCATCATAAAAGAAAACACAGTAGATAGACCACCAGGCCTAGAGTGAAGAAGACATCTTACTGAATTCACATCTGGCCTCAGATACTTCGTTGCTGTGTTGCCTTGGGCAAGTCATTTAACCCTGATTTCCTCAGTTTCCTCATCTGTAAAAGGAGTTAGAGAAGATAATGACAAACCACTCCAGTATCTATGCCAAGAAAATCCAAAATGGGGTCACAAAGAGCAGGATGCAACTGAAATGACTGAATGACAAAAAAGTAGCATGAAAATAAACAGGGTTCAGGAACCAAATGTAAAGCTAAGAACTATATTCAATGACAAATGGGGCACAAAGGTTAGGCAATCTTTTTCTTGTTTAAGGTGAACTTGTGAAGTACATGTTCCTACTCTAAACAGATATAATTTTAGTATAACTAATTCTATACCCATATTCATGGCAAGAAGGGTAAATCAATGCTAGAAGAAGGGCTTGGTATTGGGGAGAGGGTAAGTGATTAGGAAGCTAAAGAATGAGTAAGAGTTCCACAAAGAGTTCTAGTTTCATAGGAGTGTTTTTATTGTACTAGAAAGAGCCCTAGGTTTGACTAGTATACTTGGGTCCAAGCTATACAGCTTTCGGCTTTTGGTTTAATAATTTTGGTTTAGTCATTCTCTTTGAGCTGCAGTGTTCTTGTCTGAAAGACAGCTAATAAAATTTGTACTATATACCTCACAGGATAGATAATATACATAAACACTTTATAAACAATAATGTAGTATATGTGTCAGTTATTATAATCAGGAAGAGAAGAAGAGGCATTCCCAAGTCCCAAAGTATCGCTGTTGTGAAAAAAAAGCAGAAAGAAACCATAGATTAAGTCTTTGTTCCCATTATGTGATGTTTCCCTGACCTGGTAAACAAGAATAATAATTTCCTGGTCTGTACATAAACTATAATCAGCCCACTTTTTCACAGAGCAGTTTAATCGTCATAGAACAAAGAAAACCAACATTCTTTCCTAATAGCACACATATTTTCTCACCCTGGAACATACAACCTACCCCCAAAACTGCCAGGAGACAATAAATTATAGTATGGGGCCAGAGGACTGAAAACACAAACCCTCTGGCCATTTTTTCTCTAAGTTTCCCCTGCTTATAGCAAGTTCCCCTATAATGCAAAAACAAAAGTGTGCTAGGTGATATTATTACTAATAATAGCAAACATTTATATAATGTTTTAAGGTTTATGAAGCATTTTATGAATATAATCTCATTTGATCCTCACAAGAACCCTTGGAAATAGGTAATTATTATCTTTCTTTTATAGCTAATGAAACCGAGTCAAACAAAAGTCAAATGACTTCCCCAGGGTCACACTGCTAATAACTCTGAGGCCACCTTTGAACTCACATTCATGGCTCTATTCATTGTACCACATAGGTGCCTGCCATTAAATACAACATGCCTAAAGGCTGTTTTTGCCCAGTTCTATTCAATATAATATCATATCAGAATGTTATATATTATATAATTGTATAATAGGTTATATTGCATAATTATATAATAACATAATATATTATGAAATACAAGTATGTATTCTGTATATATCAGAGTATATGTATATATGTGAATACATATGGATGCATACATAATATAATTATATGTATATGCAAATATAATGTACAGTTATGTATGTATGCATATGTATAGATAATATGATTTATATATATATAATATAATTATATGTATCAGTGAGAAGTCATAAATGCCATGTTTATCTTTGAATACGGAAATGAAAACTCAAAAAGATAAAATGATGAGCTGAATCTACCTAGACAATGCTTAGTTAGGATAAAAGTAAAATTTTAAACTTTGGGGTCAAGAAATCAATGGCACAACTAATTAGTCTGGAGAAGAGAAGACATGAAAGTAAAACAACAGGTGTTTTCAAGTATTTGAAAAACTGTCATTTGTAAAAAGATTAGACTTTTTTGCATGACATAAATCCAAACTAGGTTTACTTTAAAGAGGCAGATTTAGATTCAAAATAAATGTGTAGTGTGGTATGTCTCTGTGTGTCTGTGTGTTTCTGTGTGCGTCTGTGTGTTTCTGTGTGTGTCCGTGTGTGTGCGTGCGTGCGTGTGTGTGTGTGTGTGTGTGTGTGTGTGTGTGTGTGTGTGTGTAGGGGGAGGTTTTTTGGGAGGAGGAGGAGGAGGAGGAATGAAATGAAACTTCCTAATAGTGAAAGCTATCCAAAATGGGACAGACTACCATAGAAGTAATACATCCCTGTACCTGAAGTTTTTCAAGGGAAGGCTTAGATGGCCATTTTTCACAGTTCATGTTACACAGGGAATTTCAAACTTAAATTACCCCCAGGGTTACTTCTAACTTTGAAATTCTAAGATCCTCTGACTTACTGGAATAATTTTGCTGCTGGAATATATTGAAATGTAATCATATTGCTAACCAATACATATAGCTATATGCATATATGTGCATGTCTTTTAATGTTATGAAAATTCATCATGTTTTTTATTGCTTTATTAGTATGAATTGTCTTCAAATCCTTAAGAAACATGAAAAATCTATTTCCAAGCTCCTGATTTTGACATATTTAAGGAGACATGGCAATTATAGAGACGGGAAGAAGGCTAAGCCTTTATTCTCTGTTTTTAATAAGGCCTCACTACCAAGGCCCTACCTAAGTGCCTAAAGAAAAATTATATTTATGTCTCATATTTGGGGAGTTTTTATTTGTTTTGTCCCACAATGCACCAAATCTCCTCAAAATTCTTTGTGAAAGAAACTGATTATTCCTCCATACTTCAGCCAGGTACATAGGTTTTAGAATATGCTACTGGCTTTACCATAAAAATAGATACTATTTATACTTCTGCCCTCCTCTCGCTCCAAAGAGGAGACGAGACTTTCATTCCTGTTGAGGCAAAAATCCAGTTTGGAAGCTAGAGCAGATAGAATATGCTTTGGTATCTGCAGCAGATGGTTCAATAATGAATGCTATATTCACTAAAAGGTCATGTTCATATAGTACTTTACAGTTTAAAGCTACTCTCCTCACAATCTTGTGAATACAAGCATTATAATGCCCATTTTACAAATGAAGATAATTCAAGGGATTAAATGACTTGGGATGACTCAGTAAATTGAAGAGGCCAGGCTTGGTCACTGAGCAACATATGCAGGTGATATCAAGAGGCAAGTCTCTGCTCTCATGAAGCTAACAATCTTGTTGGGGAGATAGTTGACATGCACAACAAATATATATTTCATGACACAAAGCAATATACAATCAGTGTCAGATATCATTAATAGGACATTAGGGAAACTAGAGAAATTGAGATGGGGCAGTCATCTCTGGGTTCTGTAAATGAAGCCTCACCAGGGGGATGGGCCTTTGAATTGACTCTCGAAGGATAGATAGTATTTGGATAGGCAGAAAAGAATGGTGAAGACATTCCATTCAGGGGACTAATGTGAGCAGAGACAAGGAGGTGGGAAGCCATTTTGGGGGAGGTCTAGGAACAATGAGCAGAATATTCATATAGGGAAGGTAGGATTAAGATAGATTATAAAGAGCCTCAGATTCCAGCCTATCAGGAGTTGGGCATTATTCTGTGAGCAATGAGGAGTCATTGGAGATTTTTGAAGAGACTAGTGACAAGATTAAAGGAAGGTTCTGGGAAGAAGAAGCTAATTGAACCCCTTAACATATATCCAAGAGAGAAAAAAATAGGCAGTTTCCTAATTCATATCCTATCCCTCCCACATCTTTAGCAAAGACTTGAGTTTATCCCTATTGTTCTAGGATCCTTTGGAATTGAGAGTATCAACAATATTTTAAGAGACAGAGTTGATATATGTAGTTCTCAGATTTCTCATTTAATCTCTCATTAGCTGAGAAATGTCAGATATAGTCTGTGAAGAAGAAACAAATGGCATTATTCTACCATGCACATGTTTATAAATATCCACTGATACTTTAGCCTGAACAATGAAAATAATTCACTAAATGATAGCTGTAATGAAGTGTAAAATAAATGATAGTCTTTGAAGATGATAAAGATTATTGGGCAGGGCAGCAGACATATTTATCTTCCAGCTCAGACACCATAGACCTGCTCTGTTAAAGAAGCTAAACAAACAGATGAGGTCAAGGGTTTTTGTTGTTATTGTTGTTTGTTTATTTTGTTTTGTTTTAAATCTGAAACCTTCTTGGTAACTAACATTCACTTACTTATCATAGAGACTGTATAACTGAGTAGAATGTCTTGGACTGGTTCTGATCTGTATGGAAAGTCCTGCCTCTATCTGATACTTTGATACCTCCACTAATTCCCAGAAACCATGATTAATGCCTGAAATGACCTGTTGAAGGATGGGAAAAGCTATCTTCATGACAGTTCTTCCAAGCTTTGGCAAGACCACTGCATGCTGCTACCATACAAGATCATCAGGTTCCACCAGCCAAGTTTAACATTGGGAAAACCCAGATATCAGCAAGCATTTTTCAGGCCTCTGAAATTCTCAATTTCTCAATATACATCCATTTGCCTTGACATTCATATCATATCTCCAAATACAAAGGGTTTGGTTCCCTGTGGAACCTTACTAGATTTTGGTAAAGTTGAAAGGATACAGTCACCATCAGTTCCATCTCCCCAGATGCATAGGACATGTAGCTCTTCCTCTTACATTGGTTAATCTCAGAATATATCAATTTATATTACCTGTATGTTTCACCAGAAAAGAACTTGTTTACCAGAAATATTGAATCATCCACATTCATTTCAACTCCGAACGTGTACAATACACTTCTCCAAACATGATGGGTGTGTTATAGTTATTGGTAGCTTCACTAAGTTTTGAGAAACCGGGTTAAATAGATGAAAATGATCTCAAGCTCTAGCTACAATATAGATGTGTGTTTCCTTACTTTCTATAACTTTAAGAATAAGGCAGCCAGGTACAGAGGAAGGGGCCCTGGTTTGGAGATAGAGATTCTATGTCCAAATCTTTGAACTAGTGACAGCTTTTCTGGGTCTCAGTTTCTTCATCCACCAAATGAAAGTCCGGGACTTTATGACCTTTTAGGTGTGTTTTCACCCTAACTGCATGATCTCTTCTTTATAGAGGGCCATTTCATCAAAGCCCAAAAAATAAAAGATCCTGCCAATTCAATGATCATTTATTAAACGTCTATTATATGGAAAACATGATGTCAAGTGCTAGGGACACACAAATAAGAATGCATGAAGGACTGGTGGTTTTGTCATCCTGTGTAGAACCCTCTTCCATCAACACATCAGCTTGAAATCTATTACTTAGTCTCAAAGCTTGATGGAGCAGGCCAAGGTATATAGAGGTTATACAACTTGCCCTGAACTATACACAAGTTTAAGTATGAGAAGATGGATTTGAGCCTTGGTCTTCCTAACATCAAGATCAGCATTTCCATCCACTATGCTGCCATATTTCCTTATCAAGATTTATATTTAGACATGGCAACGCAAAAACAAGACAGTTCCTGCTCTCAGAGAGCTGACATTTTTCTGGCATGATACAACAAAAACATTTCTTAAAAAGGAAAGTGAGGAGGGAGCGAGCACTCACAACTTGGGGGGGTGGAATAAAGAAAAATTTGATGGTGGACATAGCACTTGTTCTGAACCTAAAAGGAAGACAAAGAATCTGAAATGGGGAGATGGAGGAGTATATGATAGGCATGGAAAATGTCTTCTATAAATACATGCAGGAGGAAATGAAAGGTCAAGTTCAAGAAATAACTACAAGTACATTTTTGCTAGAATAGATGCCATAAAGGCAAATTATAGGAAATAATGCTGGAAAGGTAGGTTTTAGCCTACCTCGATTATGGAGAACCTTAACTGCTAGGTTGAGGAGCATGTATTCTATATTATAAGCAGTAGGGAAGCATGGAATGTTTTTAAGCAGAGAAGAAAAATGGTCAGATTTATGCTTTAGGGAAATTAGTCTGGCAGTCTTATGGAACATAGATTGGAAAGGAGAAAAAATGGGAACTTTGAGACCAGATTAGGAGGCTGTTTATAGTAGATTAGGCCAGATAAGATAATAGACTGAATAAGGAGGGGCACTGTAGAGAAAAGGGGACGAATGCAAAAGACATTGCAACACTTACCACAACACTTAGCATGGTGACTAGACTAGAACATAGAAGGAATTTAATAATGTTTATTGACTGACTGACATCTCAGTCTCCAAAACTGGAAAGACTTAGAACACAAGGCCAGTGACAGTCTGGGTGTTTATTATCTGAAGAATTACCTAGCTGCTTGTGAAAAGGCTTATCACCAGAAGGTTGGCTACCCTATGATAAATATTGTTTGACTATGAAAACTCATGAAGGTAATCTAATAAGGTTGGTTATAACTTATGTAAGCTGAGGGAGTATTCACATCAATCTCCCTCATTTTACATAAATTCTAACTATGATATTCTGAAATGAAAGTATTGATAATGTAAGTGTTTATATGGAATCTGAAGGTTGGAATTTAAGGAATATTTCTGAATAGAGAATATTGTAAAAATCTGGTGGTACGCATTTCTAAGTGGGAATTGGGGCCTTGGTTTCTTAGCCCAAACAGAGAAGAAGGAAATAAAATTCCAGAAGCTTTGAATATAAAAGTAAAAGGATCTCCAGACATGAGGAAAATCCCAAAGGTTCGAGGGAATGGGAGTTGGAAGGAAGTAAAAAGAAATACTACAATATTTTAAGAGCGCTATAAAACATTCTCAGATGTAATAACCTCTGATATACAGCAAAAGACATTAGGGCTAAACTTTAAAATGAATCCCTTCCATTCCAAAGTTATTCAGCTCAGCCAACTGGAGGACTTCTTTATTCTATGAGAAGAGATCACTATCTTATAAGAAGTAAGAGAAGGAAAATAGTATTTGCTTTGCAGAAATCTATTTTATAATCAATTTTGGAAGGCCATACACATACATATTGCCGTTGTCCTGTTATTTCAGTGGTGTCCCACTCTTCATGACTCCATTTGGGTTTATTTAGCAAAGATATGGGAGTGGTTTGCCATTTTCTTTTCCAGATCATTTTACAAATGAGGAAACTGAGGCAAACAGAGTTAAGTGACTAGCCCACAGTCAGTAAGTGTCTGAGGCTAGATTTGAACTCAGGGAGATGAGTTTTCCTGTCTCCAGGCCTGGCACTCTATCCACTGTGCCACCTAGCTGCCCCCATATACATATACACACATGTATTTATGTTATATGTGTATGATATATTATGTAGTCTATACAATTGTTTTTTTTAACATGATAATGTAAAAATGAGTTGTTCTCATTACAAAGAATATCAAATGTGATGTTTATTAGCAATTTTTCTTGTGCTGAAAAATTTCAGTGACTTTATTTCCTTAGGGAAGAAAATTCAAATGATCTTCAAAAGCCTCCACAATTTGTAACCACCTTAACCTTTCCAGTCCTACCTCATATTACTCCTCTCCACAATTCTACACTTAAGTCAAACTAAGCAATTCTGTGGCCCTTAAAAATCCCTCGTGGTCTCATTCCTCTATGTCTGCTCACTGCTGTCTTGATAACGTTCCTTCCTCAATCTCTTGACCTGTTAAAGGCCTATCCATCTTTGAAGACCCAACTCAAACCCTGCTTCCTTCTTCAGGAAGCTTTCCCTGATTCCCTCTCATTTCTCACAGAGCACATGTTTTCTTACTCTTTAAGGCACTGTCATGTAAGTATATGCCTTATGGATAGTTGTGTTAGCATTTTATCCATCTATTAAAGAATAAAGTCCTTAAAAACAAGGACTATATCATCTCTAAACTTAGCATCTCATCTAGTGCCATAACAGTACATAGCAGGCACATTGAATGTTTGTTGTTTTTTACTGAGCATTTGCTGAATAATGTGTAACATATTAGACGTCAGAGTTGGTTAAGGAATTGTTTGTTAAATATATCATTGCAAACTTAAAAAAAAAAAAAACTATCTTCACTGGCACAAAGCTCCAAAGTTTAAGTGCAACACATCCCTTTGCTGGATTCAAAAAATATCATTCGGATGTGAAGAGAATTTTAATAAATATCATTATTAAGGAAAGGACAAAAGTTACAAGATGCTACATGGCTAATCATAGATAGTCATTATGCTGGATTTAAGCTATTAAAGCTTAAACTGTACTCAAACTACTGGGACACTATGTATTTGTGGGGGGGAGCGGTATGTGTGTAACACATATAATAAATATAGACAATACAAAATACTTCAATATGTATCAAAGTACATGCTGACTATGAAGGTCTAAAAAACTTAATGTAATGAAATGGACAGATATATATTGTGTGACTTCATGAAGAACTTCATTAACTCTATCTAAGAACTAACTAACCACCAAAAGCCTATGAATCTCTTTCCATAAGTTTTCTCCACAATAGTTCTGTCACACAACTGTACACTGAGGCCTACAAGCACGAATGCAAGAATTTTATGAGGTAATGGAAATGTAATTGGCCATCTGTAATCCAAATGTTACACAAGCACCATTGAAAAAACCCTTTGAAAAGCCCTCCCCTTTGAATGAAAACATTTAATAAGCTACTTTATTAGACAGAAATGGTACCAAGCATCAAAGAAACTGGTTTCAGGAAGTATATGATAAAGCCTATAGGAAATTCTATACACATACATTTTTCTCCTTTACTTCCTGCAGCTGTGCATTTAAGAGATACATTTACCTTTCTGGATGAACTACTTTTTGCCCTTTTGATTTATTAGGTCTCTGAATGGGTAATATTCTCTTCTTGCAAAGCCTATAACCCAAAAGAAAATTTGGTATTTCTTCAACTTAATTTTTTATTAAGTTACCCACATTTAGACTTATCACCAAGAGGCAAAATTATTTTTTATAAAACCATAGAGTGTATTAACATGAGAAGCATTCACCAGAGTTTTGATTTGAGTATGAGTAAAACATGGTTCGTATAAATAACCCATAAAGGAAAAAATGACCTTGCTAAATCAATGAAGAGAAAATGAAGATATCAAGGCCACAGAGATCAGCCCCCTTTACATTCTAAGTGGGTAGAGTCATCAGGGAAGTGTGCTTTGGTCTGAGAAATAATAGAGATGAGGAATGGAAAAATTATTTGGTCCACTGACATATTTTCTCTAGAGGCAGTGGTAGCATTGTTTTAATTATTGCTCTCCTTGCAAGAAGTTAAAAATCTAGGATGTGGAAACAGTCTCCTTTGCAATTTGGCAATTTGGCAAAAAAAAATGGCCAAGGCAAAGATGAAGAATGTGGTAACTCTGTGGTCACTCAAACTGCCTGTATTGGCATTAAAAGTGCCTTGGTGTGTTCACACCTTCAAGAAGAAGCACAACACAGTAGAGAGAAAAGTCTGAGTCAGAAAGACCCTGGTTCAAATCCTCCTTCTATCATATACAAATTATGTGACCATGGGCATATAGCTTAGCCTTGCCCATGCTCTAAGATTATAAATTACAGACTAGTTGCCCATTTGTATCAGTGTAAGTGTTTCTACAAGAGAAGTTCCATACATTGTTGAAATCATAGTCTCTGACACCATCATCATCATCATCACTATAATCATAACCGCTCTGGATATCACAAGTTAATTTAGACACTATTTTGCTCGCATTATCTACAGAGCAATGGAATGGATGGTGTAAGTAACAGGTTTTATTTTTAATCCAGAGAAAGAATTTCCCAGGACTCAAAAACATCTTGCATTTGGAAATGTTGACTGAACATGGAGGGCATTGGACTTCTTCAACAGGGCTCCCATAAGTGACCTGCTGAATAAATCTAAGACCCACCCAGAATACAAGAAACCGAAAGCATTATCCAGTAGATCCATAGCAGAGATTAAGCCTGTAACCAGCTGTGTTTAGGCCACCATTCCTGGTTTGCTTTTGTCCTAAGAAAGTTAGATAATGCCTGCTCAAAGCAAATGAGTAGATGCTTTCCCCATCTCTTTCTTGTCTCTCCCAGGAATTCCTCTGTTCCGGAAGAATTGCAAGGGGCCCAATGAAAGCTGAATGGTTCCACACAAAAAAAGTGACTCTCCCACACAAATAACAATACTTTCTTTTCAAATGCTGTTTTTATTCCCAAGAAGATAACATTTAAAAACCAATTATTATTATTATTTCATTTAGTGGATATATTATATCTTGCAATAGAAAATGGATACTTTAAAACAAGATGTCTACATTACCAAAAAAGCTTCAGGAATACTATAAATTTTTAAAATGCTGTAAATAAATGCTCAGATTTTAAAAAGTGGAATGATGAAAAATGTGAAGTTTCGCTTGCCATGAATTTAAAGACAAGTAAAATTTTAAAACATAAATACATAGGGCTAAAACAAAGACAGAGTTATCCAAAGTACAGGATTCATAAGAATTGAGTCATCTGAAGATTTCAATTCCATTTTTATCTTTCATCAGTAACTAAAATAACTCTGAAAAGTATAGGCAATAGCCCATAGAATAAGAATATTTTCATTTTAGAATCAAAGAAAACTAAGAAATCATCTGGTTCAAATCTCTATCCAACATATGACCTCCTGTCATGTCATCAGAAAACTCCTTTATCTATCCTCCCCACTTTTTTTAGTATTTCATTTTTCCCCAATTACATGTAAAAATTATTTTTAACATTTGTTTTTTTTTTAATTTTGAGTTTCAAATTGTCTCCCTCCCTTCCTCCAATCCCCTCTCCCTGAGAAAGCAAGCAATTTTATATAGGTTATAGATATGCAGTCATGAAAAACTTATTTCCATGTTAGTCACATTGTGAAAGAAAACACAGACAAAAAAAAGAAAAATAAAGGAAATCAAAAAAGTATGTTTTAATCTGCATTCCTATTTCGTCAGTTCTTTCTCTGGAGATGGATATCATTTTTCATCATAACTCCTTTGGAATTGTCTCAAATCATTACATTACTGAGAATAGCTAAATCATCCACAGGTCAATCCTGGTACAACATTGCTGTTACTGTGTTCAATGCTCTCCTGGTTCTGCTCATTTCACTTTACATCAGTTTATGAAAGTCCAAGTTTTCCTGAGAGCTTCTTGCTTGTCATTTCTTACAATAGTATTCCATCACAATACCATATCACAACTTGTTCAGCCATTCTCCAATTAATGGACATTTCCTCAATTTCTAATTCTTTGCCAACACTAAAAAAGCTGTTATAAATATTTGTACACATATATGTCCTTTTCCTTTTTTATTTGTTATCTCTTTGGGACTTAATAGTGCTATTACTTACTGAATCCCTTAAGATTTCTTTTTCCTGTTTTCCTTTTTTTGCTCCTTTTAATTATTCTATTTGAAAGTAAAATTTTAGATTCAGCTCCAGTTTTGTTTTGTTTTGGTTTTTTGTAATCAGGAAGGCTTCAAAGTCCTCTATTTTATTCAATATCCATTTTTTCACCTCTGAAAGATTATACTCAGTTTTTTGGGATGGGTAATTTTTTATTGTGATTGTAGCTCCTTTGCCCTACAGAGTATCATATAACAAGTCCTCTGATCCTTCAATGTTTGAAAACTGCTAAATCTTGTGTTATCTGACTGTGGCTTCATGATGTTTGAATTCCTTCTATCTGGCTACTTCCTGTATTTTTTCCTTGACTCAAGAGCTCTGGAATTGGTCTATTATATTCCTGGGAGTTTTTATTTTGGGATCTCTTTGAGGAGGTGATAGGTGGATTTTTTCAATTTCTATTTTACCCTCTGGTTCTAGAATATCAGCGAGGTTTTCTTTGGTAATTTCTTGATAGACTATGTCTAGGTTCTTTTTTTCTATTCTGGCTGTCAGGTAACCCAATAATTCTTTTATGTTTGTTTGTTTGTTTGTTTCTTTGTTTTGGCAGGGCAGTTGGGGTTAAGTGACTTGCCCAAAGTCACACAGCTATAGTACATATGTCAAGTGTCTGAGGCCGGATTTGAACTCAGGTCCTCCTGACTCCATGGCTGGTGCTCTGCTCACTGTGCCACCTAGCTGCCCCATAACCCAATAATTCTTAAATTATCTTTCCTCAATCTATATTCCAGGTCAGTTGTTTTTTTTTCCAATGAGATATTTTCATTCTTTCAATTTTGTTTTATTATTTCTTGGAGTTTCAAGGAATAATTAACTTCCATTTGCCCAATTCTACCTTTAAGAAGTTTTTCTCGGGGGCGGAGCCAAGATGGCGATTGGAAAGTAGTAACTGGCGTGAGCTCCCCACCAAGTCCCTCCAAAAACCTATAAAAAAATGGCTCTGAACCAATTCTAGAACTGCAGAACCCACAAAGTGGCAGAGGGAAGCAGGGCTACAGCCCAGGACAGCCTGGATGG
>CM053622.1:169801190-169821421 GCA_028646595.1 Phalanger gymnotis | reverse complement strand
TTTTCTCTTCAGCAAATTTTTGTATACCTTTTTCTAGCTGCCTAATTCTGCTTTCTAAGGAGTTCTTCTCTTCAGTTGATCTTTGTGCCTCTTTTACCATTTGGCCTATTCTATTTTAAAGGGGTTATTTTCTTGAGCAATTTTTGTGACTTTTTGAATGATTTTCTTGTATTGCTCTCATTTCTTTCCCCAATTTTTCCTCTACCTCTCTTATTTGATTTTTTGCAGGGGGAGGGGGAAAGGTAGGACAATTAGGGTTAAGCGACTTGCCCAAGGTCACATAGCTAGTAAGTGTGTCAAGCACTTGAGGCCAGATTTGAACTCAGGTCCTCCTGACTCCAAGGCCAGTGCTCTACTCACTGTACCACCTAGCTGCCCCACTCTCTTATTTGATTTTTACAATCCTTTTTGAGCTCTTCCAGGAATTCTTTTTTAAACATGAGACCAATTCACATTTTTCTTTGAGGTTTTGGATATAGCAGTTTTGGCTTTGTTCTCTTCTTCTGGGTTTTTATTTTTATCTTCTCTGTCATCATAATAACCTTCTATGGTCAAGTGTTTTTGTTGTTGTTTGCTCATTTGTTCAGCCTATGTCTTGACTTTTAGCTCTATAATAAAGTGGGGCTGGAACTCTCCCAAGCATCAGGCCTTTCTTGCTGCTCTCAGAAGTAGTTCTGGGGGGTCTGAAAGTTTTTAGTTCCTCCAAGGTGGTATGATCTAAGTAGAGATGTGATTATTCTCTGCTGGCATGTGCTCTGGCCTGTGGGCAGCCAGCCACAAGCACTCTTTTGACCCTAGAACTGTAATCAGGATCCCTGACTCCTCTGCAGCCACAAGCTCTGGTATTCCAGAGTTCATTTTTGCCCATGGACTGCGACTCAGGTTTGTGAAGAGGACCCACCTATGGGCATTGCAACAGAGTACTGTACCAAGTATCAGCAAAGGGACCCCTGTAAGTTCCTTCTGACCATTTGTCTGACCCCCTTACTGTCTCCGGGCTGAGAGCTCCAGAAACCACTGCTGCTGCCACTGATTCATTTGTCTCCAAGGCCTGGTGCTCCATGTTCCTCTCTCACTACAGTGCAACAGACCTTTAATGCCACTATCTATGTTGTCTTGGGCTAGAAAATTATTTCACTCCATCCTTTTGTGAGGTCTGCCACTCTAGAATTCACTTTGAGGAAATATTTAAAAATTTTTTGGAGGGGAATTTGGGAGAACTCAAGTGAATCCCTGCCTTTTGTTCTGCCTCACCTCCCCCCAGTCTATCCTTAAAAAAAAAAAAAAAGATAAAACAAATCTTAAATAATTTACTATTTTTATGCTAATGATTTTTAACCACGGCCTTCATTCAGTGTAACCATAGAAAGTAAAGTGATTTAGAATGTTTTATTTTCCCCCTTTACTTTCTAGATAATTGTAAAACACTGTATTTGTGCAACTGACACAAACTTAACTGAAGATGTGGTCTATATTTTTTAGTGAACCAATTTTTTTCTAAAGCAATATCCATGTAAGTCACCATGGAATAAACTAGCTGGTAGATAAATGTGAAATAGCTAGTGTTCCTAATTAAAGCTGAGATAACTTCTTTCCTGAAAAATTTTCCCAACCTGTCAATCTCAAGATGATTTTCCTTTCCAATATAAGGCTGCCAAGGATAAACATTAATCTGCTCCCATTTTATTATTTGTTAAGCACTACAAACTTGGAGTCACAAAATCTGAATTCAGATCCTACTTCTAATATGACCTTGGGCAAGTCATTTAACTCTTGTTGGCCTCCATTTCCTCATCTGTAAAAAGAGAAGTTTGCACTACATAACCTCTAAGTCCCTTTCCAGCTCTATATCTATAGGAATTTATTAATATTGAGTAATCATCCCACTTTTGTCTGTAAAATAAACATGCCTTTGGAACATTCCTTCATTATACTTAAAATTCATAAAAACTGACAAGGGAAAAACAAAAAATAATAAATGACAACCAGTTGTCTTGTTTATATGAAACTTTTTAGTAAAACCTTGATCTCAGCAAAGGGAAGTGGGAAGCAGGATTTTTTTTAACTAAATAACTGCCTGTCTTGTGAGACTTTTTCCCATATTCTCCCATGAGTTCACCACAGGAGTCCACCTCATTCTCTCTATTTAAAAAAATCAACGTATATGTTATGTTAAAAAAGATAGAAATTTGCTTTCTGGATGGGGTTCTCTCAAGTTTGTGAACAGTTTCAGTCTTTGCAAGTCCCATGTCTCATTCTCCTAAGTTTTCCAGCTCCTGTCTTAACTCATACAATGTCCTAAGTGTATAGTGTCACTTTAAATATTCTGTAGCATGATAATACATTTTCAAGAAATTTCAGGGGTCATTCTTTCAAGCTGATGCAAGCTTCTTCCAAACACATGCTGCAAAACTCAACCCCATTAAAAACATTATTTTTTTTTCTTTTGGTTCATTATTTGAAATTAAATTCCAGCTGTCTGGGAAAGCTGATCCATCTCTGGCTCACAGGGCTGAATCCCCAGTGCTGGGCTGTAATTCTTTTAGACACCACAAATGGGTTTGCAGTAAAGTTTAGTGCAAAAAAATGGCAAACCACTGTATGTTTGTAATAGGAATACTTCAGCCATTGTTGACTTTTCAATAGAAATAACAATAAAAAAAATGCTTGCATTTTCCAATGTATATATTTTTGGTAGTTTATTGCAAAACAAAACAAGAAGCAACTCTAACCATGTAACAAGCTTCAGTTTATGAGATCACTTCTATTGAGCTTCGTGGCCTGGGGGAAAGAGTGCTCAATGCACAGTAGTGTTAACTTCAGAGATTTCACAGATGTCAACCCTTCTCTTCAGTAGTAACAAACTGATGATAATACCCACAATACAGAAAACAAAACATAAAAGGAAATTCAGGAATAGCCAAGAGATAAAGAGTTGTGTTGGCAAACATTGTTCTACTCTACTTAGATTCTGTTCCCATTAAATTCAATATTTCCCCTCCTGGTCAGGTGGGAGTAGGAGAGAATGGATGAATTGTTATGAAGAGATGTAGAAGGTTCATCTTTATGAAGAACTCACATTGATGAATTCAAATCCAGCTTCAGACTGCTTACTAGCTCCATGACCTTTGGCAAGTCATTTAACCCTGTTTGCTCAGTCCTTCATCTGTAAAATGAGCTGGAGAAGGTAATGGCAAAACACTCCTGTATCTTTGCCAAGAAAACCCCAAATGGGGTCATGAAGAGTCAGCCATGACTGAAACAACTCAACAATTACAACAAAGAAGGAATTCCCTTGTCAGTTTATACAGTAGATGGAAAATACTGCCCTTCCTAAACAGGAATCTGACAGTAATAAGGAAGGTCATTTTCCATATACATTTCCTGGTGTGCTAAATCCTGTTTTAGGGTCATGGGTAACTATGAGGACAGAGTAGGGAGTGTCCCTGTTCCACCCCTAATACATTTTCCTATGTTTTGACTTTCAGCTTCTATGAAGTCTCTGTTTGGTCATCAATACCAGTAGGAGTAGCAGGTCTCTTAGGCAGACTCAGTTCCTGTGATCTACTCCTCTACTCTAGCAATACACAGATTGTCATAATCTTGATTTAGCATCACCCTCAAGCATTCTACTTCCATCATCCTGCATTTGATCATAGGTTTTTATCATTTTATCATTACCTCTGTCTTGGAATCTCTAACCCTGATATTTGTCCTCTCTGTGACTAAAAATCCTTCCACCCTTGAGTTCTTTCCCAGGCCGTCACCACTGCACTGGCATTCCCAGTGCTATTTCATCCCATTGGTGAACCAGTTCAACTATTCCTCTACACTAGACACCTGTGCTCCTTTATCCTATCACTGATCATGTTTTGCAAGCCCCAACCTTGGATTACTCCCAGCATGTGTTGCCTTCAATCCTATTTATGTCATATTATAAAATCTCTGCAGGAAAATATCATGAAGTTACGCTAAATAGTTCCATTGCAAATTTAGATTACACAATCTCAACTGGGTCTTTACTGCAACAGGGCACTTTTTTATACCATTCAACACAGAAGCTATTCTAAATCATTTCATTTCTCCACAAGTCTCCCATGGTGCCCTCTCTACTCACCTTGTCAGCTAAAGACCTTGCGTGATACCCCACCAAAAATATTTTTGATGAGATTCAGTGAGAGCTCCTACTCCCCTGTCCCTGAGCTTCATTCATGTCTTCCCTCACTGAAATGGCCTTCCTCCTTGTCAAGGCAAACTCCTCTATATGGACCCCTGTTCCCATTCCACCCTGTCCTCTCCAGCAGATTGCCTGCTCCCTCTATCGCCCTACTCTCATTAACCTATAATATCTACTGGTTGCTTCTCTACTGCATACAAAAAAATATTTCCACAATGTTTAAGAATTTCTCGCTTATTATGACCATGCATTCTAGCTGTCAATCTATATATCTCTTCTTTATTTCACAGCTAACCTCCTTGAGAAAACTATCCATAACTGGTACTTTTATTTCTTTCTTCTTCTTCAGTTTGGACTCATCATTCAACTGAAACTGCTCTCTCCAAAGTTTCCAATGATTAATTAATTGGCAAATATTTCCTTTTCTCAATTCTTACGCTTCTTGAATAGTCTGAAAATTTTTGATCACTCTCTTCTAGATACTCTCTCCTCTCTAGATTTTCATAAACTGATCTTTCCTGGTAGTGACTTAGAATAAAATAATGGCTTAATAAATGCCTGACTTCTTAATCATTCCTGAGCTGATGCTGCATATTGGCTTTCCATTTAATAACAATCAACAAAACAATCTATCAAATTCTGTCTTGTATTTACCTATTTCCAAAGTGTAAATACTCATAATGAAAATTAACAATTGGTCTCAAGACATCAATGGGTATAATGCATATCATATATTCAGAGCTAAAAGAGATGTCAGAGATTATCTAGTCTGTCCCTCTTTATTTTATAGATGACATAACTGAAACTCCAAGAGAGAAATGACTTTTCCAAGTTCACCTAGATAACAAGTATCATGTTGAGGATTGGAACTCAGGCCCAGTGCACTTGGTAAGGTTGAATTCCAAAGCAATACAACATAGCAAATAAATACTAATGACATTATTTGTAGAGTTGCAAACTGATCCAACCATTCCAGAAAACAATTTGGAACTACGTCCAATGAGCTTTAAAATTGTATATACCCTTCGTTCCAGCAATACCACTACTAGGTCTGTATCCCAAGGAGATCATAAAAAAGAGGAAAGGACTTACATGTACAAAAACATTTATAGCAGCTATTTTTGTGGTGGGAAAAAAAAAGAAATTGAGAGGATACCCATCAATTGAGGAATGACTGAAGAAGTTGTGGTATATGAACGCAGTGGAATACTATTGTGCTATAAGAAATGATAAGCAGGCAGAATTCAGAAAATCCTGCAAAGACTTACATGAACTGATGTTGAGTGAAGTGAGCAGAACCAGAAGAACACTGTACACAATAACAGTAACATCATATAATGATCAATTTTGATAGACTTGGCTCTTCTCAGTAATGTTGTGATCTAGGACAACTCCAAAGGACTCATGATGGAAAATGCTAACCACATCCAGAGAAGAACTATGGTGTCTGAATGCAGATTGAAGCAATTTTCAGCTTTTTTTTCTTTCTCTTGGTTATCCCCTTTTGTTATGATTCTTCTTTCACAACATTACTGTTGTAGAAATGTGTTTAATACAATTTTACATGGATAGGGTATATCATATTGCTTGCCATCTTGGGGAGGGAGGCAAAGAGTGAGGGAGGGAGGCAGGGAGAAAAAAGTTTGGAACTCAAAATCTTATAAAAGTGAATGTTGAAATTTTTCTTCACATGTAATTGGAAAAAAAATTTATAAAAGATACCAATGACAATTCAGTCATCTCACTTCCCTGCAACTATTCGATCATCTGATTTTCCAGTTTATTTCTTAGTAGGACAGACTTCCTATGACTGGCTTAATCTGTACATCCTTAGCCACTTATCATCATACTCCCAGTTTAACTGAACTAAAATGCTTTATTTATGTTTTTTCCAGAGGAAATATATTGGGCTCCACCAAAATCAAAATCTTTAAGAGAGAGAGAGACAGCAACAGAGAAAGACAAGGAGACAGAGACAAAGACATAGAGACAGAAAGACAGAGATCCTACTGTAAATCATACTCAGCTAACATTTTGATATCAGGGTTACTCAGAGGCAGAGTAGTTTACTATCTCACAAAAGTAGACTTCTCCATCAATACATGAATACATTCCTAATTTTCTGTGATCTCATTTTGGAGATTCATCCCTATTATCCTAAACATTAAAAAATTTTTAATTGCACAGAAATACTCTCACTCCCCATACTCAACATACACGTGTACTTTAGTTGCTTTCCCAATTTTTATAGAGGAAGAAATTTTCTGTCCATAGGACAAGAACTTCATAGCAAGTTTCTTAGCAATATTTAAAAAATAGAGAACTCATGGCTTAACACCAAAGAAAGAATAAAAGAGATGAAGATGAAACAGCAATAGGACTTTCAGTTAGCCAAACTGAATCTCTTCCTGGGCCATCAAGGTTAAGAGAGGGCGTGATTGTTGTTCTTCAGTCATTACAGTCATGTCCAACTTAGTGATGCAACTTAGGGTTTTCTTGGCAAAGATACTAAAGTGGATTAACATTTCCTTTTCCAGCTCACTTTATATATTAGGAACTGAGACAAACAGGGTTAAGTAACTTGCCCAGGGCTACACAGGTGAGTGAGCTTACCTATACAGATCTGCAATTACTGAGTCTTATAGCTTAGGAAGTTGAGGCAATAAGAAGTTATGACTTATCTAGGGTCTCACAGCTGGTACCTGTCAGAGAAGGGACCTGAACCCAGGTCTTCCTTTCCTGTTCAGAAGGTTGTTTCTCTATCCAATAAAGCACATTTATTTTCTAGGGTCACATCAGTGGGTTCAGGCATTGCTATGGGGTTGTGGTGGCTTGGACAGTACTTGATCCTTTCTGCTCCTTAATGGATAGAGCCTAGAGTCTCTGCTCTTTCTTCTTTGTTGGATAGATGTACTGCTAATTCTTTCCCAGGTTTTTTCTATCTCTTTTCTGGGGCAAAGTGTAGGGTATAAAAAAATTTTCTTGTCACCACTGTCTTATCCCAATAGTTTTTTGCTCCGGAGATTTAATTAGTTACACCCTATTACAACAATTAATTTGCTTTCTAGCCTAAGGCCAATATAGTGCACATACTTTTCCCACCACCCCAAACCCCAGGTTAACATGGTCCCTTCCTTCTATTTTAGAGAGTGTATATCAAAAGAAAAGTTAGAAGTAAAATCCCAATAGATCAAAGCCTCCAGTAAGGAAAATTCCTAACATTAAGGCAGAGGTTTGACTCTCTGCCCTCATTTAAATTTATCTCTAGCTACACTTTGTCCTCTTTACATTTGAGACAAAAATCAAAGTACAGGAATATTTCAATAAAATAAGTATACTGTGTATATTAATACTACCTGTTACTGGACAGGCACAGGGAATTTAAAGAACAGACTTTTTTGGAAACCTCCTTTAGTCCTTACAGAGGTAACTACAACAGATAGCTTTGCCCAGAGTCTTCTGATCCAAGATACTTGTAGGAAGCTACTGACGCTCTCCAGTCTGGCCCCCAGCAGTGAGAGCAGCAGAGCACTACTTTTACAATTCTCCTTTCATATTCTCTTTTTCATACTTCCCTTATTCCTGGGTTCCAGTCCTTTTTGCCCCTGGGTCAATGATTCTTTTTGGCTAAGGAGTAACTGCTTAAATCTTGGGCAAGGTTGGAGAGCTATCACCCCAATGGGAGGAGTTTTGATGTCTCTACAATCTCTCAGTCAATGTCAGACATGGACTCTGTCTCTTTCAGAACTCCTGGAGTTAGGGCAGAGTCAAGATGGTGGAGTAGGAAGCAATATGGCCCATCTCTCCACCATAACTCCCCCACAAAGTTGGGAGAAGAGAATTTGAAACAGAAAATAAAATTGCCTGAAGAAGGAGGAAGAGGATGAGGAAGAAGAAGAGAAGAGAGGTAAGAAAATGAGGAGAAAGAGTTCTATTTACTAATATCCATCTCAATCTACTTTGCTTTCAAGTTGTTCCCTGGGCAAAATTGCTTAATCATATACCTGAAGTTCATTTGCCGGTATTGGGGAAAGGAAGCCACACTTACTTCCTTTCAGTCACTCTCTAATACTAAATGACCCAATCAATTTATATCTAAAACTATTTCAGATTTGGGTGCTTGTTCTCATGAAGTACATAATGAAACCTCCACTATATTAGGGAGGACGTAGACTTCACTTAAATATTTTCTGGTATTGCTTTATTTTTCTACATAATTATGTTTCATCCTTATGGTTCCCTTCCTCTGGAATATAAAATTTAAATTTTCATAGAGACCCATGGTTAGTGAAGCCTGAGCAAAATGTGACCAATTTCAAATGTGTCTTTTAAAAGGTTTCATGGATTTGAAATTTATAATTTGGCCTCTTTTGTTTCAGAGATAACCCAGTGTCTGGTGCAGTAAGCATTAGTAAGACATGGTAAGCATTTTATAATGCTTGTTGATTGATTTGTAGAACAGATAAAATGCCAAATTTTAATCTTATAATGAAAGTTGAAGTGAAAAGGACCTGAAGTCATGAATTTATATGGTAAGGTAGCCCCTTATTTTGTCCTATCTTACCTAAAACTCCTTATATCTTAGTTAAGACAAAACTCATTTAAACAGACTGATGAGGGCATCGATGAAAAGGATCCTATATTAAAAAGACCCCAACAAAAAATAATCACATGTATTTTCTATGTTAATATAATGAGATAAAATGTTGTCTTAGGAGACAAATTTATGGATGCAAAGGTGATTCACAGGCCAACTTAGATTTTTGAAGAAATATGCAGGTTAGAGATAATGAATATAAAAAGCATCAGAGGGCTGTGTGAAAACAAAGTCAGAATACCTAAATCCCAGAATGAGTTGAGGTGTCTGAAGAATACTAAGCATAACAGAAAGGGGATGCTATTTTTTTCTTATTGTTTTCCTAAGTTATTTGAGGAAAAGGAAGAGGACCAAAGAAGTGATAGGACGATTCATTGGGATGGACAAAATAATTGTAAAGGACATAGAGAGAAGACGTAACTATGCGAATTTTATTTTGGTTGGTTACCTTGCCAGGAAGAATAATCTTTAAACTGCAAGATTAAAACCCAGAATGGCTAACAATAGAGAGGAATCACAAATAAGACTGTACTAAGAGATCATCTATCTGCCATTCAAGACATCAGGCCAAGATGAATTACAATCCAGGGCACAGAAAAAAACTGGCAAATATAATTTGATCCACTGCCAATGATTCTTGAAAGATTATAGAGAATAGATAAATTGCCACAAGAATAGAGAAAGTATGTGCTCCTTTTATTCTTTTTCTTTTTAAGGAGGAGATCAGGGTTTGAAAACTGTGTCAATAAACTTGACTTGAATTCTTGGCAAAATTCTTGGACAAAATACTGAAGAGATGGATAGTGGATATCTAGAAAAGAAAGCTGTGATGAGAGAGAGTAAGCATAGTTTCATCAAAAATAGGTAGCTCCAAATTTCATTTATTTCACTTTCCTTATTTGTAAATAAGGAGAAATTAACCAATATTTCATCAAACCTTTTGATAAAATATCTTACTCCATTCTTACAGACAAAATTAAGCTATGTGGGCTGGACAATAAGACAGTTATTTATGTTGATCTCATACTGGTTGAATGGCTAGACCCAAAGAACAGTCACTAATCATTCAATGTCCACTTGATAGATGGCCAGTCTTATATCCCAAGGATCAGTGCTTGGTCATTGGCTGCTTAACATCCTAATCAATGAAATGAATAAAGAGATGATTGTCGTACTTAGCAAATTTGACTTAAAAAAAGGAAGAGCTAAGAAAATGGATGGCAGTCAAGATTCAAAAAGATCTTGACAAGCCAGAATATTGTGACTATTTTGATGATTTATTATTGAATAAGTAAAGCTTTTTAGACATAGATTCAAAAAATTAACTTCATGTACAAGTCAGGAAATTCATGGCTAGATAGTAGTATATCTGAAAGAAGAATGGGGCTGTTAGTTGACTGCAAGCTCAATGAGTCAAAAGCATAGTAGCTTAAAAAGGCAAACAATGAGCCTTAGGCAGCATTAAGAGAGGCAGATTGTCCAGGACTAGGAACATGGCAGTTTCATTGCACTTTCCCCTACCAGACCACTTCTGGGATCAACATTTTACCGTGATAATGTCGATAATTGAAAAATTACATAAAAGGAAACTAAAATGGGAAAGGGCTTTGATATTATTCCAAAAGAGGACCGAAATATTTTGAAAAAGAGAGTACTGGGGTGGGGAGATGATGGAATGGAGAAGTGAAGGGGAGATTATAGCAATGCAAGTAATTGTTGGACTGTCATGTGAGAGTTATTATGTAAGCAACTAGGTGGAATCATCAGGCCCGGAGTCAGGAAAACATGAGTTTAAGTTCACCTTCAGACACTTACTAGCTAAATGACCCTGGGCAAGTCACTTAACCCTGTTGGTCTCAGTTCCTCATCTGTAAAATGATCTGGAGAAGAAAATGGCAAACCACTCATATCTTTGCCAAGAAAACCCCAAATGGGATCATGAAGAGTCAGACATCACTAAAATGACTGAATAACTATGTGGAAAGAGATTACACTTTATCTGTTTGGTCCCAGAAGGCAATCAATTAATAAGCATTATTAATAAGCAGGGAAAACTAGAGTCTGTGAACAGACATTGCAGAGAGTCAGATTTGAAGAACGGACCGGCTCAGGATACCTCCTCACTGGAAATCTTTAAGCAAAAGCTATATGGGACCACTTGTTAATTGTATTAGAAATTGCAACTTTGTTCAGGTACAAGTTGGATTAGATGGTCTCTGAGCTCATTTCCATCTCTGAAATTCTATGATTCTATGATGGTGTTCGTGTTTTCATGATCTACATTTTATGACCATCTTTTGCTTTACTAGTTATAATGCTAGAAAATGCTATTCACACACATGCTATTTGGGCAATGAATGCAGTTCACCACCTGGTATGCTTTTGCAAGATGGATGATGTGATTACCTGACTGCCTGTTCTCAGAGTCCAGGAAAATATAAGAGGGAGGGAATTTATTAAGCAACTACTATGTGCTAGGTATTATGCCAAATACTTTATACATATTATCTCATTTTATCCTAGCAACCCTAGGAAGTGTTGCTTTTATCTCTGTTTTGTAGTAGACAAAACTCAACCTTTAAAGAGCAGATGCTAAGTGACTTTCCCAGGGTCACACAGCTAGTAACTAAGAGAAGATTTGAACTTGGGACTTCCTTACTCAAAATCCAGGGCTAATTCTCAGCTTATAAGTGTCTGAAGCTGGATGTGAACTCAGGTCTTCAAAACTCTAGGCCTAACATTCTTTCCACTGTGCCACCCAGCTGCCTTTACAAGATCTGTTTCATTTTTTCTTTATATTAGCATACAGTAGATGCTAATAAATAACTATTTATTATTGAAAAAAAGGTTTTTGCCATTTGTGTCACTGTTATTGTTTTTGTTCAATGTTAGTATATGACTGCTCCAGGAATAGGAAATAATCTTGTGTGATCCTAAATGGTCTAGACCTGCATTCATCCGGTCCAGGTGAATACTTCACTCCTGGGTTTCTCCAGAAATGTCAGAAGACTTGGAAACTCCACTTTATTTCAGATCTCTTTAAGTCCATTTCTGAATCAGACTCAAATCCTTGTAACTGTCTCAGTTTACACTCAGGTTTATAGGAGTTCTTTGGACCACAAGGTTTCCATGATTATACTTTTCAGAATCATCACTAATGAAAATTTTCTGGACTGCCATGGTACCTGGCACATAACAGGCACTTAGCAAATGTATATTGTTTAATTGAATAATAATTGTCACATCCCAGAAAGACCCTATCTCAGATTGTTGGTCAGAGTTTAACATTTGGTTTGTTCGACTAACTCAAGCTGCCTGGTATTGTCCAGAATGTGCTTAATGTGCACTAGACCACCCTTTCTCTGGTTAGCTATTTGTCTATCATTTGGTCTATAGACACATAAAATATATAACATATAACATAATAGAAATAATGTAATTAAGATGATATGCAAAATGTGATATATGACATGATATGATATGGCATGATATATATAATTTACTGCATATAATACATTATGTGTAATATTATACATAATAAAGAGAAATAAAGAAGGAAATGTTTAGTAACCATTCCAATCTCAGTTACCACCAGACATCCCCATGTCTAATATCTACCTTTGTGCCCCCAAAAAGGCAAGAAATAACAAATATGCAATTGTTCAAGGTTTCTCCTAGACACGCACTGAGCCAAGCTATAGACAAAAAGTTGTCTGAGTATAAGACATTAGACAAGGAAAAGCACGATAGTCATGCCATGAAGAAAGTTGTCTTCTATACTACCATGAAATAGTTTGAGATATAAAAGAAATCTTGAATGTCCTTCCATACGAAAAGGGCTATTCTTGATTTCCCTAGCCAATGTAAGCATAATTGCAGTAACTCAAAAGAAACATGAGCTGCACAAACTGAGAGAGGTCGTCATTCCAAATGTTCATATGAACCATTTGTGCCTGACCTGCGGTAGAGGCTTCTGAGCTCATATCATCTGATCAGCCATAGTTGGACACACTGTACCTTAATCTCAACAAAGTAATGTCATTTTGGTCCTCTTCAAGAACAAAAGACAACAACCAACCAACCAGCCAATGTAAGAAGTGGACCCTATCCTAAGAATCTTTCTCACTGGCAGACGTAGACCAGGCAGTGTGTTCTTTTGTTTCTTTTTGTTTTGTTTTAAGCAATAAGAATAAAACACACACACAGAGCTAGAATTTGGCATCCTTAGAACTCCCAAATAGGCATCTCTCTCTAGCCTCCTTTCTAGCCTGACTGAAAGAAATTAAATTCAGCAAATATTTTGGCTGTTGACACCCACATTGTACATTTACTTCTAAAACAAATGTTTTATTTAGAAAATGTAGATATGGACATTGTGAAACCTACAGTAAAATGTTTATTGGGCACACAATAAAATCTAATTACATTTAAAGTAAAACCTAATAGTGTACTCAAGGCCTCCGTTAGCCTTCTGTGTATATTTTAGAACTCAGAACAAATACTATAAAATTTGTAAAATGTTCCTTGGCAAGTTTCAAAATGATTAAAATGCTATTCTCAGTATTTAACATAAAAATTTGCCTTAAATTCACAATACTAGGACAAAGGGAGGTTTGAAGTAAGCAGTTTGTCGTGAGATCACTGCTACTGTATTTTCCATTCCTTATTGTTGGTATTGTTTTAATATCATAACCTGAATGGAATTCCAGGATGCTTTTAAATGCTCCATTAAACCAAACTACTCTTCTGGAAAAAAAATTGCATTCCTCAGAAGAAAAGAGCAGGAAGTTCAACCCCGAGGAGAATTCAAGGAAGCTTCCAGTCAATTGTCCTTTTCTCTGCTCTCCAGCATCTCCTAGACAAGCCTGAGAACACCTACAAGCCTAGCATGAGTCAGTTTGGCCCTATCCATTCCAAAGCCCAAAGGCCCTTTGAGTTGATCACAGCCCAGCATTAAGGGCTGAGGTTTAGATTCTTAGGAGCCTAGATTTTAGAGCAAGAAGCAATGGTAGAAATCATTGTTGTCTAACACCCATATTTTAAAGAAAAAAGAACAGCAGCAGATAAATGAATTAAACAAGGACCATTTCATTATGTTTGTTTTGCAACTATCATGCATTTAGCACTTAGCAGATGCTTACTAAATGCTTATTGTTTGATTGATTACCTCAGGTCACAGAGATGCAAAGCAGCTGAACCTGGATTCTAACCCAAATCTTTCTAATCCAAATCCCTTAATCTTTTCTCTCAAACCTAGTATTTGTCCTAGGATGAGTTTAAATTGATACTACCACCTGCAAAGTCTTAGACCAGGAGGGGGGAACCTGCAGCCAAGAGGCTACATGGGGCCTTCTAGGTCCTCAAGTGTGGCCCTTTGACTGAATCCAAATGTCACAGACCGAATCCCTTTAATGAAAGGATTTGTTCTGTGAAACTTGGACTGGTCAAAAGGTGGCACCCATTTGTTCTGTTGTGGCCCACAAAATTCATTTCAGTTCACCCCACACCAATCCAAGATTCTCTGATAAATGACCTTGAATCTAGTCAGTCTCTGATGGCACGGGTTCATGTGTGTAAGGGAGGAATGAAGTGAATGACCACAATCTTTCTTGTCACTGTTCAAAAACAGCAGGGTTGTGTGTTGTAGTTGGCATCCTCAGCTCCAATGAACAACAGTGCATGTTAAAACTGGACAGGTCCTTAGAGATTATCTCAATACTTTCATTTTGCAGATTCTGAAACTGAGAACCATTGAGATCAAATGACTTCTCCAAGGTCACGTGGTGATCTACTGTCCAAGTGTGATCTAGAACCATCCAACCTAGAATTTTTTTAGAGGCCAGTGCTTATTCTTGTACTTCACATTTGCCTTTCAGACTTTAGCAGTATCATCTGAGATCAGGAGATAGCTTACAACTCCACTACTAGGTTCCAATGTTGGCCCTACAATCTCAGAGGTATGCATTGTTTGAGAGCCAAAGTTAATGACAGAAGGCTCATTATCAATACCTTGTCCTTTGTTCTCCATTTTTATCTTTGTGTCACTAGGACTGACATCCTTTAGCTAGCTCAATTCCACAATACCCCCTAAGTGGCTCTTTTGGACACACAGGCTCCAGTTTCTAGTTGAAAGGATATAATTTGCAACATGTTCTCTATACTAGTTGACATCGTCTTGGTTCTTGGGGTTGGTGATTACTTCAGAAGCTGGGCTCTTTGTATTGCCTGTCCCCATCTTAGTATTCTTGTCAGATGCTGTGATATTTAAATGTATTTCCTGAGCAAAGCCAGCACACTAAAGGTATGAAGAAGAGAGCACCTGTTCCTCCAGTCAGCTTGTCTGTAGTGAAGATGTTGCTGGGCATCAGGAGGGTAGCTTCTCATTCATCACCAAGTAGAAGCCCTGTTTCTTTATAAACTGGCATTTTAGAACCCAAAACGTTATATTACTTCTAACTGCCAGCTCTTGAATTAACTAGATATGGAAACCACTGGATTATTTCCATCATTCACAAACCTGAAAAACCAAAGAAATGAAAAGGTTTAAAATAGCTTATTTTGCTCCATTTCTTGACTATCGCCTGAGTAAGCTCTCATGCCAGAGTAACCATAACACCATCAAAAGCGTCTTGGTGCATTATTTTGGGAAGTATCTATATCCATCCTCATAGATCCATTGAAGTACTGAAGAAGAGAGATTCTGCTGCAGTGGACAATCCCTCATCTATTTAAAATAGCATTTATGAGGGGCAAGTATGCACAGTGAACATCCCCTTTATATTTCAATAAGAATTCAAGGCATAGGATATTGAGAGTTGCCTTGAATCAGTTATTTTGAAATAGAATCAGTTTTGGGACTTAGGTTTCACAATTCCTAGGTTTTTGCACCATCCATTTGAATGTGACAGTTCTTCTAGTAATACCAATAACCTTATCCTGTACAATGGATTTCAGTCAGAGAGATGGCTTACACAAACACAATAATAACACCACCATGACAACTAGTTAGCATTTATATGGCACTTTAATGTTTACAAAGCACAAAGGGTTATCCCAGGAGGGAATGGCTTCCAACCACTAGAAATGGTTTGCGTTTTATAACAACAACAACAACAGTAGTAGTAGTAGTAGCAATAGTTGTAGTAGTAATAGTAGTAGTAGTGGTAGTGGTAGTAGTAGTAGTGGTGGTGGTGGTGGTGGTAGTAGTAGTGGTAGTAGTGGTGGTAGTGGTAGTAGTAGTAACAGTAGTAGTAGTAGTAGTAATAGTAGTAGTAGTAATAACAGTAATAGTAGTAGTAGTAATACTAGTAGTAGTAATAGTAGTAGTAGTAGTAGTGGTAGTAATAGTAGTAGTAGTAATAGTAGTCGTAATAGTAGTGGTAGTAGTAGTAGTAACTAGAGTTTGTATAGCATTTTTAATGTTTGTAAAGCACAAGAGGCTTTCCCAGGCTGGAACTGAGTCCAGCTATTTGAGATGGCTTTCACAAATATAATTAATAATAATAACAATAATAAAAATAACAGCTAGCATTTATGAAGTCCTATAAATGTTTGAAATGTACTTTACAAATATTATCTCATTTAATCTTCACAACAAGTCTTGGTGGCATTTTTATGATTATCCTGATATAGACAAGAAAATGAGACTGAGAGTGCTTAAGTGACTTGCCCACAGTCACATAGTTAGAAAGTATCTGAAGCTGGATTTGAACACAGACCTTCATGACTCAAGGTCCAAGGCTATCTACTGTGCCACCTAACTGTCTAGAAAGGCAGGACATGAAATGCCAAGTTTGAGAAATAGTCAATGGTCCATTTGACTATAACATAAAGTGTTTAAGGTGAGAACAGGACACATTGAAGTTTTTTGAGTAGAGTTTTTACTTTCTCCTGAAGATACATTTCCAACTCTGGATAGTGCTAGTTTTCCCTTTTAAAATTACCTTTTAGACATTGGTCCAGGAGGAGTCAGCACACCTTATTCTTCACTATTACTTCTAGACCCTCTTTGTACCTGGTCATTCTTTGACCTATTCCTTTGAGGTTCATTCCAATTTTTGGCTTTATTCAGATCCTTGCTTCCATTGTTTCCTGACTTTCAGGTCATTCTCTCTCCTTTCTCAATGAATTCAGTGCATTACTCAAAATCTTCCTCTCCATATCAATCCCTTGTGCTTGATTAGATTCAACAAGTCTTTTATTAAGGACCTATTATGTGCTTTTAAGCACTGTGCTGAGCTCTGGGGATACAAAGACTAAAGTGAAACCGGTCTCGACCCTCAGGGAGCTTACCTTCTACTATGATTATTGAATATAGCTTTCATATATGGTGACTTTATTATTGACATTTATGACCCAGAGAACTCATTTTCTCCAATTCCACTTTCCCTCAACTGCCCATAAGGATGGTCATACCCTTTGGTCATTCAGTCATTTTTCAGTTCTGTCTGACTTTGTGACCCCATTTGGGGTTTTCTTGGCAAAGATACTGGAGTGGCTGGTCATTTGCTTCTCCAGTTCATTTTACAGATGAGGAAAGTAAGGCAAGCAGAGTTAAGTGACTTCCCCAGGGACACACAACTAGTAAGTGGTACTCTGGTACCTGGTACTCTATCCACTGTGTCACTTTACCCATTTAGGTCATAAACCTCGACAATAGTGTATTGGTTGAGAATAGGCTCTAGAGAGTACATTAGTTAACATTGTTATGTTAACATGAAACTCCAATTAATTGCAAAAAAAATTAGGAAACAAATATTTTAATGGAGAAAACTATTCCTTTGATTTGACTCAGCAAGAATAAATAAAAAATGATCCAAAGTACTCATGGCCAGATAAACTCCTTTCACTCCGTAAGCCTACAGTAAGATTATAAGTCATCAGTGCTCAAGCCATCCAGTAGAATGGAGCAGAAAATTCACCTGTCTGCCTGGAGTGATCTTGATTGGTTTTTTGTTTTGTTTTGCTTTCAATTTGGAAAACTTAGATGTTCTGGCTGCTAATCCTTTCATGTATTTCCTTCAGTATTGCTAGGCCTCTGCTTGCCCATGGGTCAGTCTAGCTGCTGTCATATATCTTTGATCTCTGTTGTCTTTGGAGACTGTGACCTAATGTATTTGCTCCAAAGTGTAACTTTAGGACTAAAACACCAAAGCAGAAGCTAGGCTCTCATAAACATTTCTTCAATGGCAATTCAAAAGGCTCTCATGGCTCTAAAATTATCATGAATCCATAAGACATTCTTCAAACATCGGCTCCCTGCCTGCCATTTCATGTTTCCCCCCTAGTCACCACACTGAATAAAGTTTCCCCCTCTAGTCAAACAAACTGGTTCATATCTGTGATGATATGAAATTTGTTCTCCTCCTGTGGTCTTTCCAAAACTGCTAGAAGGTCAGTAGCGTCTTATGAATCCAGGAGAATCATGTAATTCCAGGGAAGGCTTGCAAATTGACCTTTGTGGTATTATTGTGACTTTTAAAACCATAAATTTTACTTTCTAATTGTTTTAAGTCAACAAATAATTCATTCCCTTCTAGGATATACTCTTTGGACTTTACCAACATGATTCAGCTTCCTTTCTCCCTCCATGCCAGGGGCCTTCTCAGATGAGAATGTTCCTCTGCCATGCCAACCCATAATTCTCCCATCCTTTCAGGGCCTCCTTTCGGAATGGGCCTATGACAGCTCTGTTTTATTTCCCTCCTGGCTGTGCTTCCGACTGTCTGGACGTTATCATCATGCCCCAAAATGGCAAACTTCTCCTTCCCCTTCCAACTCTTTTCAGGTCCTTTTTATATGGTACCTTCAACAATTAAAATGCAAGTTCCTCGAGGGCATGGGCTGTCTTTCTTTTTGCTTATATTTGTATCCCCAGGGTGTAACACAGTGCCTGATATACCATAAGCACCTAATAAAAGCTTGATGCATTATAACAGGATCATTTCAATATACCAAGAACAGAAAAGAGATTGGGTACAAAACAGATTTTTAAAGTATATGAAATTTAAATGGTAGTAACAAAATCACCCTGCTTACCTGTGTCTCCTTGAACTTCCTTCTATTCTTTTCTGTTCTATTTCTATTTCTATTTTTTTTATTTTATCGACACTCTTTAATTCTTTTTTTTTTACATCATAATCGTTATCACTCCAACCTACCATTCCTCCTGACCTAGATCCTCTTACTTAAAACAAATAAATAAATTCAAACAAAAAAATTTACATTTTTACTATGTTTGAAAATGGATGTTCCATTTCTCACCTCTAGTCCATTATCTCATTGACAAGAGGCAACTGGCACAATTATCATCAACCTTCTGAAGTCATAACTGGCCTGTTACTGCATTGATCACAATAAGTCTTTCAAAGTTGTTTTCCACATAAGTTACTTTTGTCATGGGCCCCTACATGAAACAATGGATAAAGCCCACCAGGTCTAGACTCAGGAAGATTCATTTTTCTGGGTTCAAATCTGGCCTCAGACTCTTCCTAGCTGTGTCACCTTGGACAAATCACCTCACCCTGTTTACCTCAGTTTCTTCATCTGTAAAACGAACTAGAAAAGTAAATGGAAAACCACTCCAGTATCTTTTCCAAGAAAACGCAAATGGGATCATGAAAAGTCAAACACAGTGGAAATGACTGAACAAAAATAAAGTGACTTTTTCACTTTACCTAATTATTTCCACATTAAGGTAGAATATTAAAGCTTATGTTAAATGGACTTTTCAAAAACTGTCTAGTCAGGTCTATTTTGGCAGAAGAAGAGGTTGGGGAAAGATACTCTAGAATTCTCAATGATCAACAACATCTCCAAATTACCTAATTGCCAAGAAAGGAGTCAATTAAACCATTAGGAAATTGTAGTAGCTCCTGGACAGACAAAGTTTAAGGCCATGGTAGAATAAGGCTTAGTGATGACCTGGTAGGTCACCATTGTCAGGGAAAAATAACATGCCTTTTGTGCCTGTTTTCTGCATTCCTTTGAATTCCATAATGTCCCTATGAACCTCATCATCAGGAAACTCATCATTCTGCACATGTTGTATCAGTCCTGGTACTCACACCTAACTCATCAGTACCCAGTGCCCTCTCATTGGAGGGCTAGAGTGTGGCACAAAGAACTTCTCACAAAACCTGCTTCTAAAGACGATCCCCAAGTCTATCTCTTCACTTCCCACCCAGCTACACTCCATGATGCCCCCTGGATAGGTACTTTATATCCCCCTCTCCTCCCTTTTCAATAACCTTTTGTGTACTGTCTTCTCCCATTAAATTAAAAGCTACTTGAGGGCAAGGACTAGCTTTCTTTTTTGCATTTCTATCCACAGCATTTTGCACAATGCTTGGCACATAGTAGATACTAAAAAAGATGTTTTTTGCCTGACAGATTGTGCAGCCTAGCCACTGAAGAAGAAACAACAAAAAAACATAGACATAAATCTAGTATTTGTGA
>CM053622.1:169783562-169800690 GCA_028646595.1 Phalanger gymnotis | reverse complement strand
GAAAATAAGATGCACAGGCAATGGGGCATAGAGATTTATCTTGCCCTACAAGAAAGGATGGGAAAGGGGGATGAGAGGGGAATGGGGGGATGGAGGGGATGGCAGGCTGGGGAACAGGGCAACCAGAGTGTACGCCATCTTGGTGTGGGGGGGGGGAGGAAATGGGGAGAAAATCTGTAATTCAAACGCATGTTAAAATCAATGCTGAAAACTAAACATATTAAAAATAAATTAAAAAATAATTTAATATAGTTTTCAGCACTAATTTTCAAAAGAGTTTGAATTACAAAATTTCTCCCCATTTCTACCCTCCCCCCCCACTCCCAGATATTCTGGTTGCCCTGTTCCCCAGTCAGCCCTCCCTTCTGTCCTTCTGTCACTCCCCTCCCCTCCCATCTCCTTTTCCTTTCCTTCCTTGTAGGGCAAGATAAATTTCTACACCTCATTGCCTGTGTATCATATTTCCTAGTTGTATGCAGAAACTTTTTTTTGCTGTTTTTGAACATCTATTTTTAAAATTTTATTTTAGATTTTATTATAGATTTTTTTCTTTATATTGCTCCACTGCCCCCAGGCCGGTGGCCTAATCACAAAATCCCTGTCCCAGCAGCTTTTCCCACTAACCTTCTGTCTTGTCTTTGGTGTTTGTGGGTTGAGAAGTCTGGTAACTGCTGCAGCTCACTGATTTGAGGCGCTAGGGCATGCTCTGCCCAGCTCCTGTTCTGGCTGGAGCTGGGCTCTGCTACGCTCCCAGCTCCATGCGGGATAAACCTTACCCAGAGACCATCCAGGCTGTCCTGGACTGGAGCCCTGCTTCCCTCTGCTATTTTGTGTGTCCTGCAGCTCTAGAATTGGTTCAGAGCCATTTTTATAGGTTTTTGGAGGGACTTGGCAGGGAGCTCATGCTAGTCCCTGCTTTCCAGCCACCATCTTGGCAAAATAACTTCTAAAAATTGCTAATCTTCATTAGCAATTAGCAATTAGTTCACTCTTTCCATTTTTGATAGTAGAGATTTGGTTTTCTTTTTCAAATCATATTGATTGATGATTTATAGGTTTTATTTTTTTCAAAAAACCCAACTCTAAGTTTTATTTATTAAATTAATGGTATTTTTACATTCAATTTTATTAATCTTACCTTTAATTTTTAGGATTTCCAAATGGGTGTTTAATTAGAGATTTTTAATTTATTCATTTTCTAGTTGATTTTTTAATCACGTGCACAATTCATTGGTCTACACTTTCTCTATTTTATTGATTTAATCATTTAGAGATACAAAGTTTCCTCTGATTACTGCTTTTGCTGCATTCCATAAGTTTTGATATATTGTGTCATTATTATCATTCTCTTTAATAAAATTATGTATTATTTCTATGCCTTGCTCTTTAACTCATTCTTTAAGATTAGATAATTTAGTCTCCAATTAATTTTTAATTTCTCTATCTGTGGTCTTCTATTAAGTGTAATTTTGTTACATTATGACCTGAAAAATGCATTTCATATTGCTGCTTGTCTTCATTTAACTATAAAATTTTTATGCCCTAATATATGGTCAGTTTTTGTAAACATGCCATATACTGCTGAGAAAAGTTACATTCCTTTCTATTCCCATTCAGTTCTCTCCAGAAATTCATCATATCTAACTTGCCTAAGATTGTATTCACTCCTTGACTTCTTTCTTATTTATTTTTTGGTTTGATTTATCTAGCTTTAAGAGAGGATGGTTGAAGTCACCCACTATTATAGTTTTGCTATCTATTTCTATCTATAACTCATTTGCCATTTTCTTTAAAAATTTGGATGCTATAGCATATGATGCATATATGTTTGGTATTGCTATTACTTCATTATCTAAGGTAACTTTTAACATAATGTAGTTTTCTTGTTTACATATTTTAATCAAATCTGTGATTATAAATGCTACCTTGACTTTTTTATATCAGCTGAAACATTATAAAATCTTTTTTGTGTGTTTTTTAAAAAAATACTTATTTAATATTTCAGTTTTCAACAATGATTTCCACAAGATTTTCAGTTAGAAACTTTCTCCCTGTTTCTCTCCTCCACTCCACCCCAAGATGGCTTAAATTCTGATTGCCCCTTTCCCCAGTATGCCTTCCCTTCTATCACCCCACTGCCCACCCATTCCCTTTCCCCTTACTTTCTTGTAGGGCAAGATAGATATTTATACCCCATTGCCTGTACATCTTATTTCCCCATTGCATGTAAAAACAACTTTTTTTTAAACATTTGTTTTTAGAACTTTGAGTTCCAAATTCTCTCCCTTCTTCCTTCCCCACCCACCCTCCTTGAGAAGGCAAGCAATTCAACATAAGTCACACATGTATCATTATGCAAAACTCTTCCCTAATAGTCATGTTGTGAAAGACTAACTACATTTCCCTCCATCCTATCCTTTCCTCCTTTAATCACTTTTCTCCCTTGACCTTGTCCCTTTTCAAAAGTGTTTGCTTTTGACTATCCCCTACCCCAATCTGCTCTCCCTTCTATCATCCCCCCTCTTACCTTTACCCCTACATTCCTGTAGGGTAAAATGCCTAATTGAGTGTGTATGTTATTCCCTCCTTATGCCAAATCTGATGAGAGCAAGATTCACTCATTCCCTTTACACCTACCCCCTCTTCCCTTTCATTACAACAGCTTTTCTTGCCACTTATATGTGAGATGATTTATTTCATTCTATCTCTAACTTTCTCCTTGTCCAACTATATTCCTCTCTCACTCCTTAATTTTATTTTTAGATATAATTCTTTTATATTCAACTCACCCTGGGCCCTCTATCTGTCTATCTATCTATCCATCTATCTATCTATCTATCTATCTATCTATCTATCTATCTATCTATCTATCTCTGTGTGTGTATGTGTGTGTGTGTGTGTGTGTTCCCTTTAACTGCCCTAATACTGGGAAAGGTCTCATGAGATACAAATCTCATCTTTCCATGTAGGAGTGTAAATAAAACAGTTCAACTTTAGTAAGTCCCTTATGATTTCTCTTTTCTGTTTACCTTTTCATGCTTCTCTTGGTTCTTGTGTTTAAAAGTCAAATTTTCTATTCAGCTCTGGTTTTATAATCACAAATGCTTGAAAGTCCTCTATTTTATTGCAACTCAATATTTTGCCCTGGAGTATTATCAGTTTCACTGGGTAGGTGATTCTTTGTTTTAATCCTAGTTCCTTTGACCTCCAGAATATCATATGCCAAGTCCTTTGATCCCTTAATGTAGAAGCTGCTAGATCTTGTGTTATCCTGATTGTGTTTCCACAATACTCAAATTGTTTCTTTCTGGCTGCTTGTAATATTTTCTCCTTGACCTGGGAGCTCTGGAATTTGGTGACAATATTGCTAGGAGTTTTCTTCTGGGGATCTTTTTCAAGAAGCAATCAGTGGATTCTTTCAATTTCTATTTTATCCTCTGGTACTAGAATATCAAGACAGTTTTCCTTGACAATTTCTCAAAAGATGATGTCTAGGCTCTTTTTTTGATCATGACTTTCAGGTAGTCCAATAATTTTTAAATTATCTCTCCTGGATCTATTCTCCAGGTCAGTGTTTTTTCCAATGAGATATTTCACATTGTTTTCTATTTTTTCATTCCTTTGGTTCTGTTTTATAATTTCTTGATTTCTCATAAAGTCACTAGCTTCCACTTGCTCCAATCTAATTTTTAAGGCAGTATTTTGTTCAGTAGGCTTTTGGACTTCCTTTTCCATTTGGCTAATTCTACTTTTTAAGGCATTCTTCTCCTCATTGGCTTTTTGGAGCTCTTTTGCCATTTGGGTTAGTCTATATTTAAGATGTTATTTTCTTCAGTATTGTTTTGGGTGTCTTTTAGCAAGTCGTTGACTTGTTTTCATGATTTTCTTGCATCACTCTCATTTTTCTTCCCAATTTTTCCTCTACTTCTCTCACTTGATTTTCCAAATCCTTTTTGATCCCTTCCATGGCCTGAGACCAATGTATATTTTTCTTTTAGGCTTTTGATGTAGGCTCTTTGACTTTATTGACTTCTTCTGGCTGTATGTTTTGATCTTCTTTGTCACTAAAGAAAGATTCTATAATCTGAGTCCTTTTATGCTGCTTGTTCATTTTCCCAGCCAATTACTTGAGCTTTTTGTCAGGGTATAACTGCTTTTAGCGTGGAGAGTGCTTTGTCCCAAGCTTCAGGGGCTTTTTGCTGCTGTTTTCAGAGCTACTTCTATTCTGAGGTGGTATTATGCTCCTCTCTTGGCTTATGCTATGGTCTGTGAGTGCAGGCATTCTTTTCCAGTGTAACCACCAGGAGGACTCCCTCTCCTTAACCACCACAAGCTCTGTCACACTAGTGCTCCATCTCCCCCAAGAACTGCCAACCAGGACTGCACCCCAGATCCAAGCAGAGAAAAGCAAGAGAAAATTTCCTCAGCACCAGCAAAGCAATCTCTGCAGTCCTGCTTTGATCTGCCAAATGATTCCTCCCGTTTTGTGGGCCTGGAGCCAGAAACAGCTGCTGTGCTGCATGCATAATAAATTTGACTCCAGCTATTTCTTTTTTAATCTGTGTGCATCTCTCATTCATTAATGTGTTTACTGTAAACAACATATTGTCAGGTTCTGGGATGTTGGTATTTTTTTTTTGTAATCTATTCTGCTATCTATATCTGTTTCATGGGTAAGTTCATCCCATTCACATTCAAAGTTATAAAAGTTATAATCACTAGTTATATTTTCTTCTATCCTTTTTCCTTACTCAATCTCAATCTCCATTTCTCTACACTCCTCTCTCTCCCCCTCCACCCTCTCTCTCTTCTTCCTTTTCTTCCCCCTCCTATCTCTTAGTCTAATTTGCTTCTGACCACCCTAATCTACACATCCTTCTAAGAGTCCCTCCCTTATCCTATTCCCTTGTCTTATTTTCTGTAAGTTAAGAAGACTTTTATGCCCAACAAGAAGTATGTCATTTCCTCTTTTACTTAGTTCCAAGAAGAATAAGGTTCCCACAGTACCCACCCTCCATCTTTTTATCCCCTCCATTGTAATTGTTCTTTCATTTGCATCTCTTTTGTGTGAGATGATTTGCTCTCCCTATCCAGTTTTTTTTTGGTGGGATCATCCCATCACAATCAACTCTAAGCCTTCTATTTATACTCCTTGGAACTACCCTAGTAATGATAACATTCTTAAGAGTTACAAATGTCATTTTTCCAACATAAGAAGTAAACAATTCAACCTTGTTAAATCCCTTATAATTAGTTTTCATGTTTACCTTCTTATGTTCTCCTGATTTTTATAAGTCAAATTTTCTGTTCACTTCTGGTTCTTTCCTCAAGAATACCTAGAAAAGCTTTTATTCATTAAATATTCATTTTTTTCCTTTACCTAGTAACATTCAGATGTGCTGGCAAGGTTAATTCTTGGTTACAAACTCAGCTCCTTTGCTCTTTGGAATATTATATTCTAAACACTTCTGTCTCTTAATACAGAAGTCTTAATACAGAAGTCTTGTGTTATCCTGACTGTAGCTACACAATATTTAGTAATCTTAAATTTTATCTTATTTTTAATTCATGTAACAAAACAAGCATTTCCATAAAACAGTAAAATAAAACAGAAGATTGCATATGAAAATGCAAATCTACCATGTACAACTCCCTATTTCTTTCAAATACACAACAAAGTTATCATGTAAATTTCTCCCTTTTTTTCTTCCCTCTCTAACCCTAGAGAAGATTAGACATAGTTTCCAATTCTAATTTTTAAGGGGTTACTTTTTTCCATAAAGTTTTTTGATCTCTTTCTAATTGGTTGACTTTCTTTTCATAGTTTTCCTGATTTCATTGTATTGCTCTTATTTCTTTCCTCAAATCAAATAAGAGATTTTTAAAGTCCTTTCTTTATAAGCTCTTCTAAGAACTCCTTTTCATCCTACGGTCATTTTACATTTTTCTTTGAAACTTTACAAGTAACTGTTTTGACGTCATTGTCTTCTGAGTTTGATCCTTGATCTTTTCTATCACCATAGTAGCTATCTATTGTCAATTTCTTTCTCTGTTGTTTACACTTTTTTAATGGCCTATTTCTTGGCTGCTAACTTTATATTAAAGGCAGGCTCTACTCTTGGGGCATGATGGATAATGTATCAGAGTTCAGTTTTTTTTGTGCTGTTGTTTTTAGAACTCTATCTCAGGGTCTTTGACTTTTTGGTTATTCAAATATTCTTTAATTCAAGTCAGATGAAGTCACTGTTCCTCCAGTTCATGCCTTGGTCTATGAGTGACTTCATGTACTCCTCTCAGCCCCTCAGCATCAGTCAGGCCCTGCAGCATCTATGCCACCTACAGATGCTTTTGCTCCTTTCAGTCCCTCCAGAATCTGCAAGTGTCACTTTACCCTTCTGACTTGGAACTGAAACTAGTGACTCTACCCTCCTGAGAGTAACCACAATCAGCAGGGACCATGCTCCTTTCCATGAGATCATTGTACAAGATTCCCACTGTGATTAGCTTATTTCATTACCTGCTTTGGAAGGAAAAATAGTATTCTGTATACATGATATATTTATTTAGTTCACAGGATCATCAGTTTAGGATTTGAAGGAAGCTTAGAGGCCATCTTCTTTTCTATAAACCACAACTTGTGACTGCATCTGGTCAGCAAACAATGGCCCCACGTCTAGCACCATGGGAGGACCCCCCACAATCCTCCCTAATCAGTCACCCAACCCTTACACTGTCAGTGAAATCTAACCTCCCAAAGTTGAGACTGACTTTAACACGTCTGCCCCCAGGGCTTGCTGTTTGTTGACCAGGGGTATCTGCACTTCACTTAGATCAGACTACCAGGCTGGCAAGTCAGATCTTTCCTAATGTCCTCCTATATTGTCTTAGGGTGGATGCATGTTTTATTCTGACTTTTAATTATTTCTGCTACTCTGAAATTCATTTTGAGGCATTATTTTATTTGGGGTAGAATTTGGGCTGGGCAGGTAATTACCTGCCTTATTCCACCCACAATTGACTCAGTAATTTGATATTTTCCAAGTGAAAATATACCAAATTCCTCTCAGTCAAGGTAAAGGAAACTGGAATAAAAAGAAGATTCTTTGAAGTTGATATCATTGAATCTTCTGTTTGCACATCAATCTTAGAATAATAGATTTACCTGGAGAAATAGTGAATAAAATTCAGTCTTTAAAATGATTTTTGAAGATAATATTTAAGGAGGCTGAACTGGGCCAATAACCTACTGAACTGATCTTCATAAGTATGTATTTACCTTAGAATAATCTTTCTTTTTTAACAATAGTCTTCCAATGATATTCTATGGCTGTGAATTACTACTAAGGAGAACACCGCAGTCTCCAAAGAATACAAATTGCCGGTGACAAAAAGGTCACTGGAAGATATGAAACGGCTCAAATAGGCTGTAACGTATCACTAATGATGATGTACACACAAGAAGTGGTATAAATGGGATTGTCAAAGAAACATAATATTGACATTGGAGAAGGATCAGATCTATTGTGAGAGTCAAAGTTAACTGATGAAGTACCCAAGTACTGCATTGGTGTCTAAAGAATGTAAAAAGATCTAAAGGAAGGCCTCTATCATGTTCTGTATATTCCCTAGGGAGAATGTAGAGAAGAATTACAAAGGATAAGAAAGCATGGTGGACTGTGATCTTCACTGCTAGTATTAATGCCTGAATCACGAAAGGAGAAAACCATTGAAATAAAATGGTTTACAAGAGAATAACTGACCACCAAATGGTCAATTTGATGTAGAATATATTGGGAAACTTCACAAATGAATGTATATCTCTCTTCTTTCTATAGACTTATACTGTAGGCATTATCTCATCAATACTTACATAATTGGCAATGGCCTAAGATAAAGAATATTGAGTTATTTACATAGAATAGCACTCAAGATCAATGTCAAAAATGAAAGGTGAGAGTGTATCCCTTTATTCTGTCACGAGCATTCTGTCCATTCGTCATTAGTTTTTACGCAAATTAAGACTTTTAGAAATTCCAAAACCATCAATTGTACTACAGCATCACAAGTTGAAGCACAGCCTTCTCAAGACAATTATCTCAAATCCTAGATGGGGAAAGGTACAAACAACTTTAGCTCATTTGACAGCTGTGCATTTTTCAAATGTCCAAGTCTTAGTCTCTTAAGATGAGTCATGTAGATTAAGTCCAAGAATATATTGACTGCCTCCAGTGTAGAATTTTTCATTCCTTGGATTTTTATTAAGGATTTTGTCTTTGTCAGGGAGGTACCTTTAAAATGCCATTGAAGTATAAATATGTGCAGGAGAATACACATGCATACTTCTAACCCAAGACCCCCCAGAAATTTTATAAAGGACTAAAGATGGCTTTTATTTATGAAGGACTAAAAGTCAACTTTGACTCCAATACAGATTCACTTTTGTTTCTAGTTCAATTACTTCTCTCTCTCAGCAGAATGTTTGGGGGTACTTAGGATTCTCAAATTATATCTTTTTTAGGTTATTGACCAAAGGTCAACTTTTTTTTATTTAGAGCCATGTATTGTCCAATGGACAGTATGCACTATAATTCAGCATTTTTCTCGGCCATTTTTAAGATGTTCACACCTTAAACTCATACTTTCTAAGTCTTCAAAGCAAGATTTCCTTTCTATTGAAGCTTAGAGTTCTAAATACCTAACTTTGTTTTTAAACCTGAAACCGCAGTGGAAAAAAGGTTATTCAGACTAAACTAATTGTTTTTTCTGCTTAAAGTAATGATATAAATTAAGACTCTTACAATATGCAAACTAAATGGGAGAGAATTTACAAAGACAGCTCCCATAGGGAAAAAAAAAGACTTATTAGAGTTGAAAGGTGTCTTTTGGGGTACATCAGTTTTCTAGTCTCTATTTCTTGCTCCAGGAAGGCCCGTGTGTAAAGTAGATCAAGGGACAAAGGGTTTTGCTCAAATCTGATGGAATTCAAACTATCTGTGTGATCTTAAGCCACTCAATAAAACTTTCTGGGCCTTATTTGGTTTATTTATCACTAAAATTAAGGGGTTGGACTATATGGCATCTAAGTTTCGTTCAAGTTAAAAACTGATGACCCTGTGTTCTAAAAAAATATAGGATGTATACAAAATATTATTTGTTCTTCCAAAGCAGCTAATGGCACAGTAGGACTCTCATACAAAAAGTATAAAGGGAATATCTGAGTTTGCCTTACCTCTTAGAGAGATTGAGGAAGGTTTGAGTTCTCACAGATGTGCAAGGGGATTCTGAGTTCCAAGGTTGCTTTCAAAGCTGTGAAAAGTGGACTAGACTTTAGGAGATAGTTTTTCTAATATAGAAGTATGATCTTGACCAGAAAGGCTAATATGGTGAGTCCCTAACCTGGACAAGCAGAAGTGCAGGCTCCTGAATAAAGTGACTGGCCAGAGAATTATGATGGAATGCCATACCATATGGAATGATGTATAATAATGGTAATCTGAAGCCAGTTGGGGAATTTTGGGGATGTGAAGTGGGCTACTTCCAAGGAGTCAATGGTGCCTTAAAGTTGCAATTTTGCTTGATTCTAGAATATCATTTAGACACAACCTTGGAGCATGTTCTTATAAACAGCTGTGCACCTAATAAGATTTTCTAAGACATTTTTGCCCCTTTCAATAAAGTCTGTCCTACTTGGAACTAGATAAGAAGGAAATTAATCAAAGGAGAGTTCGGGTAATAGAAAGTTGTAAGCATCAGCAAAGTGGACTTTTGTTAGTATTTGTTTTTGGAGTTTGGTTTTCCAGGATCCATGGCCATAACAATCTCATTCCCAGTTGTTAGATATGAGTTCTATGGTTCAAAACATCTCCACCATAACCCATGTAGATTGTAAGAGCCAGGTGTCACCTGTTTAGATTGTAAAGGTCAGGACCCTAGAGGGGTGGAGTGTAAGTATGAAGCAGGTAGGCACTGGTCAGTGAATGGGGAAACTTTAGGGTTGAAATGCACAAGCTAGGATGCTGTGTGTGCCCTGATCGGCACCATCAAGGTTTGGCGGGGATCTGCGTTTGCCTCAACTGGCTCCCATTGAGGCTTGAGGGGATAAAGGGGAATGCACAAGTTGTGTCTGTCTCTATTGGCCCTATTGAGACCTAGGGGGAGTTGCCCCTCCTCCTTCTCACCAGCTTCTGTGAGAAGAGTGATTAGGGAATGCTGTAGGAGATGGTGCTCAGCAACCCTTGTGAGAAGGTTAGATAGAATAAAGCCTGCATTGTTTAATTGTTAACCCCTCTGAAACTGTCTCTTCTTTATAAAAGCAGATCAAAGAACTTGTGCTAGCAAGCCATCCTGGGTGTGCTAGGGTGCTGGCTAATACAAAAGTTAGCTTCTAATACATTATAGGAAAGCTCAGGGATAAGTGGGAAGGTAGAGCAAAGGTTGCATTTCCTAGCATCAGATATGATGTTGTTGTTGGTCAGTCATGTCAGTTGTGTCCAATAATTCATGACCCCATTTAGGTTTTTCTTGGCAAAGACATTAGAGTGGTTTGCCATTTCCTTCTTCAACTCATTTCATAAATGAGGAAACTGAAACAAAGTTAAGTGACTTGCACAGGGTCACAAAGCTAGCAAGCATCTGAGGCCAGATTTGAACTCAGGTCTTCCAGATTCCAGGCCCAGCACTCTATATACTGTGTCACCCATCTGCGACAGATGACTCCAATAAAAGAAGTTCAAAATGTTAATAATGGACTGATACAGTTGCTCTCAGAGTGCATTCATTGAATATCTATTGATGATGTTATAAAGAAGGTATCCATAGTAGAAAAGAGTAAATGGAAAATAACCATGTTGTAATTTTTTTTTAAACTGCAATGAAAATTTTTGTTATTGTTACAGGAACTCTAAGGTAAAGAAAACAACTTCATCTATATAAATAAAAACCCCCACATAGAATTCTTAGAGTAATTTTAAAAAGAGGGAACTTAGTGGTTTGGCAAGATGAAAAAAATTACCTGTACACTGGTATCAGCACGAGCGAACTATTTAAAGAATCCATTTTAGCGGAATTATTTGCTATAAATTCAGTAATAAATTTTTAAATTAGGCTAGGAGAATAATGCATCAATCAACAAAGCAGTTTACTACTGCTAATCTCTGACAGAATGACATATTGGGCTGTATTTAAAGCACAGCATACCATTTATAAAATGGGATTTATGTATGACTTGTTATGCTCTGACAAAACAAATGCCATTAGAATACACAGGAAAATAATTCCTGCCATCCTCTGGGTTCAGTTATCTCAGCAAAGTAACTGCTGCTTTTTAATGTGGTTGGCACAAGTACAACTGTCTTACTGTAATTATATCTTTCAAATGTCACAGTCAGGGACATGACCAACTGCCTTGACCTATAATACAGCTAAACTGCAATCTCATGGGCAAACGGTACATTTTAAACCCCTTCACCTCTGCATATTCTGGCTCTTTTATCATTTCTCTGAATGCTTACTAAAATGTGGGTTAGTCAATGGCTACATGATTTTTCCTTTAATTGGAAAGTGACAATTTAATAAAATAATCTACAATAAAACAAAAATACTTCCAATTTTTTTTACTAACAAAAGTTTCACTACTATATAGACACAGCCATAGAACAGAAAAATGACAATAAAGGTAGGACCTAATGCCCTCTTTATCAGATGCTGCTTAAACAATTGATCCAAGAGTGAAATTTTCCCAACATGATGACAATCAACCAGCTTGACTGACTTCTTTTCAATGAATGGGCTAACTTTTTTTACTGAATGATGTGAATTAACACATTTCTTTGGCAACATAGAGATGTTGCCTTAAATTAAAATTTTAACCACACAAAATAATCACTATGTGTTTAAAAAACTGCATTGCTTTTAGGCCAAAGCTTCTGCCTCATGGACCAATAGAACTCTTAAGAGGAATGTCCACAACTCACTATACAGTTTATTTTGTGCAAAATTTCATGCCATGATATTATAAAGAAAAAAATCAGATCCAGAATAAGATTTGAAACACTCCTATTATGCAAAAGTTGACAACAACAGGGAATACTGCCTTTCTCAGTTTTTGTGTTTTGAAATTAGTGATAGGGAAACTCAAAGCCATCTTCTCTGAAAAGATCCTAAGAAGCCTATCCTGAGGTCAGTTGCCATCATTGACCATTGGCCAAACCAAAATAAGGCCAGTTCTGCGCTTCCTTATTATCAACCACAAACATAGATTCACATGAACTCACCTCAGGGTCTCTCTTCTTCCTAGAACTTAGCCCTTATTTCCATCTCATTCACAAATGGACTAGACCAGAGAGAGAAATCAAAAACTCACACAAAAGTCCAATTCACATACATAGAGCTGTAAGCAGCCTTAGAATCCATTTTGTCTAACCTTTCCATATCACTAATGAGCAAATTGAGAGGTAAACTATCTTGCCCAAAGACATACAGATAGTCAATGAGAGCCAGAATTTGAATTGAGGTCCTCTGACTTCAAAGCCTATATACCTTCCATTTTGTCACACTTTCTCTTGGTTTGAAGATAGGATCAGAGACACTGCAGAAATTCTAGGCTACACATGGAGTGTGTAAGCATCCTGACTCTGAAAGGCTTTTCCTTCCCTAATGTTCTCTTTAGCAAGCTGAGAAAGATAATTATAGTAGTAAACATTTACATAAATGCTTTAAAGCTTGAAGAATGCTTTACAAATATTACCTCATTCTATCTTCCCAGCAACCACAGGTGTTATCATCATCCATATGTTGAAGATGAGGAAACTAGAGCAGGCAGAGGTTAAGTGACTTGCCCAGGATCACACAGCTAGTAAGACTGGATTTGAACTCAGGTCTTCCTGACTCCAGTTCCAATATTCTTGGCTGATTGAACACATCATTAGCAACCCAGAAGTGCCAGAGGCTGGCAGATCTAGCCCCCCAACCTCTAATAGATACTCTTCCCCTGAGAAGAATATCTGCCTTTCCTTTGTCTCTGGTGTCTTGACTTCCAGAAGCATGGTAAGCCCCATTTTGTCCAGTTCTCTATTAGTTTGTTTACCTCCTCCTCAGGACCTATTTTGGGGACCCAAGGACCTTATTGGTAGTCATCCTGTACAGACCCACTTACAGCCAAGTGAAGACTTTGATGAAAGCCCAGGTTTTGATAGCTTTCAAGGTATGAAACAGCTCCTAAAATAATATATTTCCTTCTATATTAATTTTAATCATTCAACCCTTTCCAAAAATGATTGTTTTTATCAGGGGAGCATGGATTTAAATTCTTTTTATTGGAACTTCCCTGAAAATATCCTTGGAAAATGTGTGCTTGCCTTGTATCTTCTGAACAGGAAAGCTCATAGTAGATCAAATAATCACATGCTTTGTTTTGTTTTACTTTTTTCTTACTGGGCCCTATGACAAGGGGAGAGAAAAACCAGTGATATTTATCAGAATGGCCATTTTCACCATGGGAAAATTGTGGGTGTGGGTAGCTGATTATGTTAAATCACTAGGAAAATACTATCACAGGGAAGGGAGAGTAACATATTTGATAAAACAAAAAAATGTTCAGAATTGCAAGGTAGGAATCACTAATTGGGTAATTTCTAGGCTCATTGACTTCCTCAGTCTTCAATACATACATTAAGCATGGTAAAGAACTGTGGTATCACTAATTCTGGAGATAATATAAGCAGTGTTGCATGGCATTCTTCTGACAAACAATTGACAGGTAGCTTTTACAATAGTAAGATGGATTCTTATATGGGATGTGTTGATTACTTATGTCAGTCCCTTTGAAATTTAAAAGCAGTGGTAATTAGAGCTGTAAATCTGTACTAAGTATAATTAGATTACTATTTATATTCATCGTCATTTAAAAAACAGGCAGTCTGAGACATTATTGTCAAGTGGAGAGGGAAGAGGAATTATTGTGATTTCCTTAAAACAATAATCTATTAGCATTATCTGTTTGTAGCTTCTTCAGTTTGGATTCTGAGGCTCAAGGAAAATATTTCCAAAAGAGCTCCCTTGTTCTTGTTTAAGTGCAAAACAAATAGATCTCAAATCCAGAGATCCCAATCTCTTTCTTTCCACCTACCCAGACTCTTGGAAGACCTCTCCTAAATGCACGATTTGGTCAGCATATCATTCTGCCTATTATCTGAAGAATTTGAGTCCCAGTTGAACCAGGGCAGATCTGGATTGACCTCAGTCCTAGATGTGCAATACAAGGAAGCTAAAATGATGGATAAGAAGTCAAGAAGAGCAACTGGACCAGAACAAAGGTAATCAATGTTTCTGGCAACAATCTTGGAGTCACTGATGGAATCTTACAAGATATTTCAGGGGAAGAAAGAAGATCAAAAAATAGGAAGGTGTGGAATAAGAGACAACGTTATTACGCCCAGGAATGTGGAGAGATCAGTAGCTGTGTAGCCATATACTTATCTTCTTATCTCTCTAAAACCATTATGAGAAGCTTTCCATATTTATCTAGAGTATTTGTGATATAAATATGAAAAGAAAATAGGCAAGCATTCACAAATTATTTTCTACAATGCACCAAAGTTTTGCCATCATACAATTTACTCAAAGATACAGAGAACTCAAGATTCTACTGGGTTTATTGATTGTGGGTTACAACAAAGCATTGGAATGCAAAACACAGCTTGGTTTGCTGTCCTCCAGCAAGGAATCTTTCATGCATTTGTTAAAAATGATAAAATATTCTTTGGTAAATTCAACTGTCAACATAACTCTATTAAATGATCCTGGAATTGCTAGCATTAAGTGAATAATAAATGAAAGAGGGACCTATGTGCTTTCTAAAGCTATTTCCCACTGGATATCTTGTGTAAGTTCCAAGTAGAAGAGAGATCTCCTATTATATATGTTGAGATCCTGTAGATCAGTGATATCAAATTCAAACAGAAATGATCAGTGGGCCAAATATTGACTTAGTAAATGACAAATTAGCATTATCTGATGTTATATTGGGGCTTTTTGTTTATACTGTTAAATACTTTCCAATTACATTTTAATCTGGTTCAGGTAGCAGTTTGGAACTTTGCAGGCAGCTCATCTGTGAGCTTGATATCTCTGCTCTAAATATTTCTATTTGTGGAGAATATTATTCTGTTTATCACAAATGCAAGAATATTACATGGTATCCTCAATGAAATCTATGACTAATCAAAACAGATTGTCTTAACAATAAGTATTAGAAAAACTAAATGGATGAAAATGGCTATTTTTTAAGTTACACCATTCAATAGGATAAACAGCCCATTAAACTAGTACAACAGTACATTTATCTGAAACAAGAATTGGAAAATGAACAATTAGTTTTCCCTAGATATTATGGAACTAGGTATGCCTTAGATATAAACCTAGAAGAGGACAGCACTAAAACATTTATGAGCAAAGTGGCAAAGAAAAATATAATTTAGCCACACAGAATAACTAGAATAAATAAAGCAAGAAGTCGGGTTTTTTAGGTGTTAAACTGATATTATAAATGAAATAATGGTTACTATTTACATAGTACTATAATTTTTGCAAAGTGCTTTCCATAGATGATCTCATTTTTTCCTCACAATAGAATTGTGAAGCAGGTACTATTTGATGCCCTTTTACATGTGATGAAACTGATCCTGAGACAGGTTAATTGCTTAGTCCAAAGTCCTACATTAATAAGTGTATGAGGGAGATTATGAATTCATGTCTTCTTAGCTCCAAGTCCAACAACCTAATTATACCAGGGCCTACGTGAGCTCTGGAGGACATAAGTGAAAAAGAAATGAGAGCTCTGGAGTAAACACTTGGAAGAAGAATTAACAGATTTGTATAAGAGTAGAAAATTTTCCTCAAAATTAGAATTAATCAAATAGAAATTAATGACTCCATGAAACAATAAGAAATATTAAAATAAATTCAAAAGAAAAAAATAGAAAAAAAGAAAGTATTTCATATAAAAAGCAGATGTCCTAGAAAACAGCTCAGATAAAGAAAATTTTAGAATCATTGGACTAACTGAAAACCATTGCCCTCTCCCCCACTTTCCAAAAAAGAGCTTAGATGTCATATTTCAGAGCAACTATGAAGGAAAGCTATTCAGATCTATTAGAACTAAAGGTCAAAGTGAAAACAGAATCCACTAGTCACCTTATGAAAGACATTCCAAAATGAAAACTCACAGTAACACCACAGACAAAATACAAAACTTCCAGGTCAAAGAAAAAAATATTATAAGGAACTGGAAAGAAAAAATTCAATTACTGAAGAGTCACTGTTAGGATCATGTGAGATTTGGCAACTAGTATTATAAAGGAGCAAAGAGTTTAGAATAGGATATTTTAAAAGGTAAGGAATATAGGGTGACAACCAAGAAAAATATTCCTGGCACAAGTGAGCATTGTTCTACAGAGGAAGAAATGTGCCTTTAGAAAACTTCGAAATATTCTTGATGAAATGACCAAAGCTCAGTAAAAGCTAAGAAGTACAAGCATAAGAGTCAAGAAAAACATAAACTATAAAAACAAGGAAGTGACCAAAAGCAATTATACAAGGATAAAGTATTTACATTCTAATTGAGAGAGATGATATAAATGTCCCTTCAGGACTTTAAAGACATCAGGGGTTTCAGAAAGTGTTAAATAAAACTGAAGGTGTGAAAGTGTTTTTGTCGGGGGCAGAGCCAAGATGGCGGCTGGAAAGCAGGGACTAGAGTGAGCTCCCCACCAAGTCCCTCCAAAAACCTATAAAAAATGGCTCTGAACCAATTCTAGAACTACAGAACCCACAAAATAGCAGAGGGAAGCAGGGCTCTAGCCCAGGACAGCCTGGATGGTGTCTGGGTAAGGTCTATCCCACTCAGAGCTGGGAGCAGAGGGGAGTGGAGCCCAGCACGGGTGGCATGGACCAACCAGACTGGGAGCCAGGCAGAGCATGCCTTAGCACCCTGAATCAGTGAGCTGCAAGCAGTTACCAGACTTCTCAACCAACAAACACCAAAGACAACAGAGTAGGTTAGTGGGAAAAGCTGCTAGGGACAGGGAGTTTTTGGTTAGGCCACCACCCCGGGAGCAGCTGAGGTGGGGCA
>CM053622.1:169727548-169783062 GCA_028646595.1 Phalanger gymnotis | reverse complement strand
AAAGGGATGGGAGGGTAGTGGGGTGACAGATGGGAGGGCAGACTGGGGAACAGGGCAACCAGAATATATGCCATCTTGGAGTGGGGGGGGGAGGGTAGAAATGGGGAGAAAATTTGTAATTCAAACTTCTTTGAAAATCAATGCTGAAAACTAAATATATTAAATAAAATTAAAAAAAAAGAAAATGGAAAATGAAAAAAAAATGAAAGTGGTTTTGTTCTGTTTCAAAGAGGAAAGGAAAGGGAGGAGGAAATAAATATATTTCCCTCACATAGAGAAGAGGAGGAAGGAATCTACTATCTCACATTAAAGAGGTACACAAATAGAAAAAAATAAAATAAGGAGTGAGAAAGAAGGCATCATTGGAACCCTACTTCCATCTGTACTGGTTAAAGAAGGGCAGAATACATACACACAAAGAATCTGAGGTAGAAAAAAAAAACCATTCAACTCAGCAGGGAAATGACAGGGAACAAAGAGATGGGGAAACAAGAGGAAGGGTATATTTGGGGAGGAATTAGTAAAGAATAAAACAAATTCTAACTTCAGAGGTTAGATCATAAATATGGGGCAAGAACCTGTGATTGGAATCTGGTTAAAAGAATCAGGAGAGCGGAGGCTAATCTCACCAAGAGTAGAGCATATTCCGATCTCAAGACTCCTTCTTTGTAATGCAGGGGAAACAGTGTAAAAAGGAGTAGGAAAATATAAGAGAAGAGGATAGAGGGAAATACAAAATTAGTGATCATAATTGTGAATGTGAGTGGAATGAGCACACCCATAAATAGTAAGCAGAAAGCAGAATGGAGTAGAAAGTAGAATCTAAAAATATGTTGTTTGCATAAGGATTCTCAATGCTAAAATAAGGGACTGAAACAAAATCTATTATGCTTTAGCTGAACTCAAAAAGCGAGGGGTAGCATTCAGGATCTCAGATAAGGAAAATAAAAATATATTTTCTTAATAGATATGAACAAGTAAACAACATTATGGTCAAGGTAGCCTAGACCATCAATTAATTCAGTACTTAACATATATTTATTGAATGGTATAGCATCTAAATAATTAAAGTAATGTAAAATAAATTACAGGGAGAATTAGTAAAGCTATAATAGTTGGGGACTGCAATGTACCCTTGCATTCCTAGAACAATCTAACAAAGCAAAAGAAATAGATTAAGGACATCAATAGAATTTTAGAAAATTTTTATTTGATAAATCTCTGGTGTTTACTAACTGGGAATAGAAGGAATATGTATACTTCTTAGCATTGTATGGCACATTTACCAAAAGTGACCATACATCAGGATAAAAAACCTTACAATCAAATATAAAAAAGAATAATTGATAATCATATTTTTGCTAACCATAATATAATGAAATATATTCAATAAAAACTAGTGAAGAATTAAAATTAATTGAAGACTAATTTTATCCTACAGAAATTTCTGAGTCAAAGAACAAGTCATAGAAATAATAGATAATTTCATCAAAAAATGACAACGGTAAAGCAAAAGAATGTATTTTATGCTGGTATGAAGTCAAAGCAGTCCTTAGGAGGAAAAGATACACCATGAAGCAAAAACAAAAAGAGAGGAAGAAAAAACAAAATAAAAGAAAGAGCAGATCAATGAATTAAGTGTGAAACTAAAAACATCTAGTAAACCAACAATTTTAAAATCCTAATTAAATAGCAAAATAAAAATTCTGAAAGTCAATGAAGGAATTTCCAAAAAGAAATGAAATTCAAATTACCAGTATCTAAAGAGAAAAAGAGGACAATGAACAGGACAAATGAAAAATAAGTGAAGTATATTGTTGGACATTATTTTGTCCAGCTACATAGCAACAAAACAATTAAAATAGATGGATATTTACCCCCAAAAATTAGTTTAATGGAACAATAAATAGAGAATTAAAGTAACCAAATCTCAGCATATAGAAATTGAAAAAAACATCAGTGAATTCCCAGAAGGGAAAAAAAAACAGAACCAGATGGATTTACAAGAAAATTCTGTCTAATATTCACAGAACACAATTCTAATATTACACAAACAATCTGAAAAAAAAACAGGAAAAGACCCCACCAAATTCATTCTATTATATAAATATAGTCTTTATATTTAAATGACAGAGAGTTAAAATAGAGAAGGAAATTTATAAACCAATATCCTTTATAAATGTTAATGCAAATTTTTAAAATAACATTTTAGAAAAAACAATTGATGGCACAAAAAATACAATCTATAACAAAGTTGGATTTATATCACAAATGAACTAGCCCAGAATAGTTCAATATAAGGAAAATTATAAATATAATTTTAAATTGATAAATAAAAATAAATAAATAATTTGAATAATAAAATTATAAATATAATAGGCCAAGTTTAAGATTACAATAGATGTAAATGAAATTTTTGGACAAATTATCACACTTATTTCTATCTTAAACATGAAAATACAAAAGGAATTAATGAATCATTCTTAAAAATAACTACTATCTATCTAAAACCAAGAGCCAGCATCATACATAACAAAGATAAACCAGAAGCCTTTATAATAAGATTGGTATTAAAGCAAATATATCCATTATCACCATTATTAATTCATATAGTGCAAGAAATGTACCTATAGCAATAAGACAAGAAAAAGAAATTGAGAGAATAACAAGCAAAGAAGAAACAAAATAACCACTTTTTGGTAAATGATATGGCAGTTCATTTAGAGAATCCTAGGAAGTCAACTAAGAAATTAACTGAAATAAAGTTGTAGGATATAAAATAAATACACATAAATCAGTATTTTTGTATAGTAGCAATTTTTTTCTCTCTCTCGTGCCCCTTGCTGAACTCCTAGGAAGAGACAGAAAGAGAAATTCCACTTAAAATATCTACAAAATTTATAAAATACTTGATAGTCAACTTGGCAGGAGACATATGGTAAACATATGAAGACAACTAAAATATATATTTTATTAAAATGAAGACAGACCTAAATCATTGTAGAAATAGTCAGTGAGAAGGCTAACCCAATAAAAAGGACAATGTTTACTTATGTGTTAATTTACTTATTTTGGTTGTATAAAATCAAAATATTCTTGCACCAATAAAACCAGTGCATCTAAAATTGTAAGGGATATTGTTAACCAAAAAAAGATGTTTGCAGTAAGTTTCTCTGATAAAGTTCTCTTTGCCGAATTATGTAAGGTACTCCAAATTTGTGACTTACATCCAAAAAATTTGAAAGAGCAAAGGGTATCAATAAATAGTTTTCAAAGGAAGAAATCTAAACTCCCAATAGCCATATGTTAAAATGTTCAAAATCACAAACAATTAGAGAAGTGCACATTAAAGCAACTCAGAGATTCTACCTCACACATCAGATTGACAAAATGACAGAAGGACAATGATATGTAATAGAAGGGCTATGGGAAAACAGTCACACTAAAACACTACTGAGAAAGCTACAATTGGTGCAGCCATTACAGAAAGCTACTGGCAACTAGACCCAAAGTGTCACTATACACTTTGACTCAACAATACCACTAATAGGACAGTATGCCAAAGAGATTAAATAAAGTGGAAAAAGATCCACATATACAAAATATATTATTAGTAGCTCCTTTTCTGTGGTGGCAAAGAATTGCAGACTAAAGATGGTGTCCAACAGATGGCAAAAGACTGAATAAATTTTGACATATGAATGTAATGGGATATTATTGTGCCGTAAGGAATGCCACTATGGATGGCTTTGTAGAAACCTAGGAAGACTTGTCTGAATTGATGTAGAATAAAATGAGTAGAACCAAGAGAGCAATTGATATAAGAGGAAAAAACGTAATTTTGAAAGACTTAAAAACTCTCATCAGTGCATGCCACTAACCACAGTTATAAAGGATTGATGAGGATGCATGGTCCCTAGACCTGATAGAAAGGTGATGACCAGAAGACATAGATGAGATATACATTTTTAGACAATGGCAATGTGAGATTTTTTTTCTTTGACTATGAATTTTTATAAGTTTTTTAGTTTTTCTTTTAAAAGACTGGGAAGAGGGAAAATAAATGCTATTTAATAAAAACATGAAAGTTTAAAAACAGAGAACAATTTATTGTGTATTTTAAGTAGACTGCAGTGTATTTCTTACAATGGCCTACATACAAGAAGGGCTATAATGAATACCATCAAGAAAATGTAAAATTGGAAATGGATATCAGTTATTTGGCAAGAAAAAAGGTTTAACAAATGGACAATCCAAATACTGTGTTGAATGCCCACCAAATTTGAGAAGACTTAGAATCTCTGCTGTGTTGGGTGGTTCTCTGGGGAGATCTGTAGAAGAAGATGAATAGTTAGAAACACCAAAGATGAAAAGACATGTATTGCAATAATGGAACAGTGGCCTATGTCATTGAAATCACGGCTTTGAACTATAGTTTTGAACTATGTCTATATAAGAACAGTTTGAAGCTAAAGAATGCTTCATCAAATAAGTCAAGTAATCTATTTTTTATTTTTAATGTATCTCTATTATCTCATAAATCATCCATATTTAACTTTTTACTCCAGTAGGTCTCTGGGATAAGGATAGAGAGAGGGTTTTGTTGCTTATTTAGTCTTCTAGAATGTTGTTCCAAGCAATTTGTCATTTTTCTCAGATTTTGTTACCTATCTCTCTTTGCCCTTCTACTTCAAAGGATTTAGGTGTAAAAGTTAAACCTATATTTATAATTACATTTATTTCTAGTTCCCCAAATTGACAGCACCTACATGTAATTGATAACCAGTAAAAAATCCAAAATATGTAAACTGGTAGATAAAAATTTTGTATCCTATAATATCTTTAAATGTCCAAAAAAATCTCTAACAGCATTCAGTAATTATCCATCTTAAATGAAATAGCTATGTCAATAGAATGGTAGGGTAGAATGATAGAATTTTAGAACTAGAAGAGATCTTAGAGATCACCTAATGCAGACCAACCTCCCAATTTTCCATATGAGAAAAATGAGACCAGTGACTGATTTTAGTTCACAATATAATTCAAAACCAACCTGCAAATGATCTCACAGAATCAGAGAACTTAGAGATAGAATGAACCATCTATCAGCTTTCAAGAAAAGAATTTCCTTTTTCTCAAATAGTTTTAAGTATTATCTTGGAGGCAGAATGATAAACTTAAGTGACCACCAATACAATCACCCAGTATAAATTGTTAATCATTAAAAGTAAGCATGAAATCATTATATTAGCCCTTTGAGTTGGCACAATTGGTATGTATGCATGCTACCATGAATTGCCTTAACTGTATTAAGTTGAGGGGTTCTATTTCCTTTCCCCTGAGACCTTGCATAAGCCAGAGTAAGTGGATTCTTCACCACCATTAAATTCAAAATCCAATTATGTGTTCCACTTGTTAATAATAAAAATTTACCCAAGCAAATGTCTAGAGAAAAAAATTAAGCATTTCATTATTGCTAACGAAGATGCTCAGGTTAATCAAAGCTTGTTAGAAATGGTAAAATAATACTTTACAAATTGCATTTTTTCAAAATTCAGTTTTTTATAACATACATTTATAAAGAAATTTGATTACATATATCTCATGTTATGAAAGATAGCATAGTTCATTGTGATCTGGATTTGAGGTGAGGAAGTTCTGGCCTAGAATACATACTATATAACCAGGGGCAAGTCATTTAACCAAAGAGAGTCCTGGGAAAATTCTAAGGCTAGAAATTATTGAGAAATTGCTATTCTACGTTGGTGGAAGAAGTCTATGAAATCATAATATAAGAACAAGACTAATTTTATGCTAATTTTAATATATTGACATTTTTTAAGCTGACACTGAAAAGGCTGCTGGTGACCTTAAGTTTCCTTGTCCAATTAAATTATTGTTGCTGTTGTTACTGAACATGATTGAAATAAAAATCAAATTCAACTCTTTGTGACCTTATTTAGAGTTTTCTTGGTGAAGATACTAAAGTGGCTTCCTATTTCCTTCTCTAGCTCATTCTATAGACAAGGAAACTGGGGCAAATAGGATTAAGTGATTTGCTCAGGAACATACAGCTAGTAAGTGTCTGAGGCTGGATTTGAACTCTGAAAGATGACTTCCTGACACTAAGCCAGGCACTCTTTCCCCTGCACCTCCAAGCTGCCCCAATGAAGTTAGCCACTAATTTTCAATCTAATTGATTCAATATGTCTAATATTAAGTTGTGGCACTTTCTATCATATGCTTGTATTCCTTTCTCAAATGTTTAAATCAAGTCAATATTGATTAAGTTCTTGCTAGATGCCAGCCTCTGTGCTAAAGTATTGGGGATATAAAGTTATAAAGCAACAGCTGCTCTCAAGGAGCTCACAGTAAAATAGAGGAGATACTGTGCAAACAATGATGTACAAATGAGATATAATGACAGAGATAGTGCTATTATTAAGGGGTATTAGGAATTCTTTTTGTAGAAGGTGGAATTTTACCTGGGACATAAAAGGAGCCAAAGAAGACAAAGAAATGAAGATGTGGGGGAGCTAAGAGATAGCCAGTGAAAACGCCCAGAGCCAAGAGATGAAATTTCTTGTTTAAGAAACATCAAGGAGGCCAGTGTCATTGCAGTGTGGGAAAGGAATAAGGTATAAGAATACTGGCAAGGTAGGACAGGGACAAGTGATAGAGGTTTTAAAAGCCAAACAGAGGATTCTATATTTATCCTAGACTTGATAGGGAATTACTGGAGTTTATTGATGGGTAGGAAGAGTAGGACGATGTGGTGAGATCTACTCTTTAGGAAGACAAATTTTGTATTATTTTTTTGTTTAGGAAGATCAATTTGATAGCTAAGTAGGAGATGGAATGGAGTAGGGAGAGATTTGAGCCAAGGAGACCAACAAGAAAGCTGTTGCAATATACAATATCCAGCTGTGAGTTAACGAGAGCCTTCACCTAGGTAATTGGTCAGAGAAGAGAAAGGATTGTATATATTACTATTATGAAAGTAGACATGACAGGACTTTGCAACTGGCCAAGAGATGACAGAAAGTGAAGAGTTAAGAATGATACCCAGGTTGTGAGCCTGCGTGACAAGGATTGTGGGGATGCTCTTGTTAGTAAAAAAGAAAATTAAGAAAAGGATAGGAATTGGAGTCAGGGGGAAGACAAAGAGTTCAGTTTTGGACTTGGTGTGTTTAAAATGTCTACAAAACATCCAGTTAGAGATGTCCAATAGACAGTTGGAGATACAAGCATGGTGGTTAGGAGAGGGACAAATAAATGGGAAATACCTGTATAGAAATGCATAATTGAATACGTGGGAGCTTCTGAGATTGCCCAATGAAATAGTACAGATAGAGAAAAGGAAAGGGCTCAGGACGTAGCATTGGGGTATGGTTCATGGTTCATGGCAAAGACTTAGATGGAAATGTAGCAAAGGTGATAGAGAAAGATCAGTCAGACAGGTAGCAGGAGTACCAGGAGAGAACAGTGTAATGAAAATCCAGTGAAAAGGGAGCATCAAGGTGAAGTCAGTGATCGACAATGCCAAAGGCTGCAGAAAGGAAAAGAAACGATGAATATTGATAAAAGGCTATTAGATTTCATATATAAGCAAAAAAAAGTGTCTCTATCTCATAGTATTGCTGCCTAGATATATTGCTTTGCAAAGTACTTATCTGCAAGGTCATCATTACACAAATGATTCACATCTGAGTCCATTTGGTATTTGCTATGGCTTTCTTTATAGGCAAAGATGATTTCAGTGACCTATGTGCTTATATTATATATTTTTACTTTGAAAAGAAAAGAAGTGGGGGTGGAGATGTCACTCAATTGAAAATACAATACTGGTCAACTACATTGAATTGACTTTTCAGCTCTGACCTCTTTTCCATAAGGGCCAGCTAACAACCCCAAGTCCATTTTCCATTCAGATCAACTGATCTCTGTTTCATTAACAGAGCTAATAAAATTTGAAGAAATTTTGATTTGTTTATAACCCTGTTGATATCATCATAGAATAATGAAGATTTTGAAGCTGAAAGAATCTTAGAGGTTTCTGGACACAATTTTCTTATTTTAGAGATGAAGAAACTGAAGCCCGGAGGAAAAAAAAAAATACTTATTCAAGGCCATATAGTTAGCAGCACAACCAGTATTCTAACTCAATACTTTCTCTGTAAGGTACCGTAAAACCCTAGAGATGTCCAGGTTTCTGGGATTTAAAATTTTGCTTTTATTTTTAACTGTGAATGCCCCTCACCAGTTGCTTTATTGTGCCATGCTCTTTATGTTTCATTTCTTCAGATTCTGCTTATGCTTAAGAGAATTTTGTTTTGTTTTGGGTTTTTTTGTTGTTGTTTTCATAAAATCCATCCATTTGCTTCACTAATATTTAGGTTTGATCATTGGGTGAGATGTTCCATTTCCTTGAGACTTCAAATCATTCTTTTCATGTACTATAATTCTACAGTGAATAAGACTGTTCACCAAGTCCAAAGAATTATAATTATCAAAGATAGAAAGGAATTCAGAGGTCAGTTATTCCAACCATCTAATTCAACACATAAAAAGATTAAAGTACATACCTACTTTCAGAAAGTGGCAGGATTAGGACTTTTGTAAGACCCAAAAAGGCTTTTGGTTTTCTTTGTTATTTCTCAGCTTAGACAAAACCTCCAGTTTTCTTTTCAATTTTCAGAAATCATCATAGTTAAGAAAAGAGAATCGTTGAATCAATTTGTTTTTGGTTTTGTTTTATGCATAGGAGAGAATAGAAGAAAGTCCAAGAGGAAACAAAGAAGCAAGATATCTTTAGAAGTTACATGTCAAATTCATCACACATTTATAAGAAAAAGAAAGCTGTATGTAAAAGAGACATAATTTCATGTACCATCATCTTTTTCTGTTCTACTTTCTATGTGGAAGTACTCATTTTTATTTGGAATTTGTTAAGTTTAGAATAAAAAAGATAAACTGAAATATTTAATAATAGACATACTAAGTATATTTTCTTTAGAAAATTACTCAAAATTATTTGTTTCATGTATGTTTTGTATGCATTTTATTATATATTTATGTGTGGTTAGAGGAAGAAATAGGGACAATGGTTATTTTCTTTGGGAATTACAGTCTTAAAACAGTACCATAGGTTATTACATAATTAAATTGTTACATCATTTGAAATTGATCAGAAGTTTCAAGGCATTTCCAAACTTCTTGGATTAACATCAATATTATTTCCCCACCTAAGACCTAGTGGTTCTTTGTTTGTTTTCTTGTTTTGTTTTGTTTTATAACATTCTGTAAAAATATTGTTGATAATAGTATTTTTAAAACTGTGGCACCCAGGCATACTGAAGGCAACTCAGGCAACAGAAGCTACATTAATCATACCTTTGAGCATAAATCTTACTTTTTAAAGAATTACCTATCCTATAGACATCTTCTGACTTATAAACCCACAATTTAAGAATGCCAGTACATAATAACAAAGTTCCATATGAGAACATAAGATGATTTGCAGGGAAGATAGATGCAAAGTCTTTTACTATTTTCCAGCTAAACTAGTTAGAGTTGTCTGAGGAATGGCACAAGGAATTAAGGACATGTGGCAACATCTTGCTCCCTTAATCCAAGACTATCCTGAAATTTCCTAGAGACAAAAGCCCTAAGTATTTTCCTCTATCCAAGATGCCTTAAGGGATGAAACATTAGAAGGAGTACTTTATAATAAAAGAGAGAAACTCTGATTTCCAGAGGGCCAATGTTAAGAGCCAGATTCACCATTTATGTCCCTCAAATTAATAAGATATGTATTGTTGTCTGCCACATCACATGATTTTATTCTTCCTATTTGGGAATAGGGACAAAGGAATCATCATATTCCTTCAATTCTGTGATAAAAAGGTTTTCTTTATGCCCTATGTCCTTATCAAACCAAAAATATATTTGTATCTGGGTGGTGAATACTCTATTAGAATGGCTGGTACAGCTGTCTTACATGAAAATATGGGTAAGGGTAGGATAGATTAATTATTTATTCAATTCAATTCAGTAAATGTCTATTAAGTGCCTACAATGTTCCAGGCACTATGCTAAGAACTGGGGATACAAATAAACAAAAGGCAGTCCCTCACCCTCAAATAGCTTATTTATTCAATCAAGTTACCCCACCTCACTTCATCAGTAAATTATCAGGCTAGAGTCATTCCAGCAGTTAGAGCAAGTCTAGATTTCCAGCATACCCTTAAAGAGAAATGGCCTTGGAACTGGGGTGGAGAGAAGAGGCCTCAGCTTCAACCTTGGTCAGATATTCTCCTCATGCACCCAGTATCCCCACCTTTGGCCAGAAGAAGACCTCGTGAGTTTTGAAGTGTTTGCAAGATGTTGGATTTCCCATCTTCCCTTTAGCGTTCTAGTGATATCCTTAGAACTGCTAATGGCAGTGTCTGTGTTAGGAGCCAAAAAAGATTGAACAAAGATTTGCCATGCTTAAGGAAAACTTCCAGCCACTAGGAAAGGTGAGTTGCCACATGTCATTTCTAATTTTGAACCTAATTTTCTCTAGACCGTATGTACTTGTGTGAGAGAGTATACCCTAGACTTTTGGGGGAATTGGGGGTGTTTCTTTTTACTAACTATTCTTCTGGTACTACCTTAGCATAAATGATCCTTTTCCAAAATCTGCTTAAGGTTGGATGACAAAAATGATTGTCAACTGATAATATGGGGAAGGGAATAGGAAAGGTGGCCTGTAGGAGTAGAAATTATTTTAGATGAAGGTATTAGAACACTGGTGAGGGACTGAAGCCAATCACATTACATAATCACTTCCCTCCAGGATTACTCCTAGAACCTGAAGAGATGTAACCAAATTCTAGAGATCCAACTTACCTGTGAAAGTGGGAGTTGGTTTGAGGATCTGCAAAGCTTTTATAAGCTAATATAACAAATATAGGCCTGAAATTGGTGAAGTGAGGAAGAAGAGGGTTGGATAGGGGAGGCAGGGACAGAAGAAGAAAAAGAAAGCTTCAAAATCCCAAAGGATAGGATAGAAATATTGAGAACTGACATTTGCAGATAATATGGATGGTGGGGAAGGACTAAAGGAAGAAACTAAAGAGCCACATTTCCAGTGCTCCATACTTTAACTGGGGGAATTTAGGATATGGCAACAAATCAGACTTAGACTAGATCTAAAACTACGAGCTCTGGGCCAAAATAATGAAATAGAAGGCTCTAATTTAGCATTTGGAAATGAGGGTGGAAGCAGCAGAAAGAAAGATGAGTTGGGATCGTCTTGCCAGAAACAGCAAGTTGAGCTTGAAGAAGGTAAGAAAGAAGGAAGCACATTTTATGACCCAGAAGGTCTATTTCAGAAAATGGATGATGGGTACCATGCCAATAAGATACCAATGGGCAGGATATCCTAAAAGGAATGCGTAGCCCAGGTAGCATAGCTCTACTTCGCCTGCTTCTTCTCTTCCTATTCCCTTCCTAAAGTACCCTATATCCCATTGATAACAATAGCGATCTTGGGAGATCCCAATAGCTTCTTTAGATGATTGTATTTAGTCAACAAAATCTTTGGACTCCAATTCCATCATGAGTCAGAGGAGTAGGTAGAGTGGTAATCACATGCATGTACTGGGATACTAGAAAGGGGAAATTATGTCCATCTCCTCGATGACATGGAATTACGGGAAGCAGGGTGAAGGGCAGGTCATGGGAGTAGGAATCATTATTGGTATTTGCAGATATTTGAAGCATTCAAAAATGAAGTAGGGTGGGAGACTTATAGACATAAGACAGAGGTGGTTTGGGGGAAGGAATAAAAGATAGGAGATTTAATATGATCAATAAGACGACAGAGCAGTTGTTTCAGTTAAGTTCCCCAATAAAAACTAAAACAGTAGGATGGAAAGAGAAAAATAACATAAGTAAAAGCTTCTTTAGGGAATACCATGTGGAGCTGAAATCCTCAAAGTTCCCATTTATTTTACCCATTCCGAGGCGAGGTTTAGCCAGCTGAAGCCACTTCAGATACTTGTGTTTCAAAGCCTGTCTGTGGTGGCCCTTGAACAGCCACTGAGCTATGAGTAACTCAGTTTGAACTTTCTATTCTCCAAAAGAGGCAGAAAACATTGATTTTTGCTTAGCTCCATGATGGAAACAAAGTTCAACTGTGAGTGTGGGAAGAAGTGGACAATGAAGCAAAAAAGCCACTTTTGACTTCTGACTCCAGTTTGAGGAAGCAGAAAAATCCCTAGAATATATTTTTCGTATTAGTACAGATGCTGTGACGTTGGACTACAATCCAACAATTGGAATGGCTTATGGAGCAAACGGGGTGTCATTTCCCTACACCTTTCACTGTGCAATGAATATGAAGGAAACTAGTGACTGCAAACAAGTCTTGTATCTCAGTTCATCAGTAAAAGTGTTCATTTACTATGCCCTGCGGAGATGGGAGGAGTGGAGCTTGGATTTCCTCAAATAGCTAGAATCATTCCTTCTTCAACTATGGGGAGATTCTGCTGCGGCACTTCTCCCTAAGATTTACTCAATAAATTCCTTCTCTGAGCTATTGTATGCCTTGTGCTTCTCTTTCAAGTAATCAGAAAAGGGGACTGAGAGGTAATAATGTGGGGAGATTAGGAGATTGCCCAAATCCAAATTTATTTGAATCAGAATTATCTGGAACACAGACTCACAGCAAGGATTAGAGGTGCTAGAATAGATGGTAGGTAAGGACAATGTAAGGTGAATTTGGTATATAAGGGCAATGGGGAGAGGAGGGGAAGAGGTGGTGAATAGAGAACTAATGATCATGCTCTGTGCATTCCTATCCACTTAGAGTCTTTGTGCATGTTCATGCGCATGCCTGTGTATGTTTGCGTTTGTACTGGAAAAAGGAAGAAGACGAGCAAACTATACAGAAGGCTGACAGGGAAAAGGAGGCAATCTTAAGCAATGAGGCCATCATCCTTAAGCACTAATATTCAAGAAAAATGTTAAATGTTCACATTCGATTTCATATTTCCTATTCTATTTAGTTACTGAAACTATCATTATTTCTTATTCTTCTTTTTATGCATATTGCAAATGTACAAGTATTTTAGCAACATTAAGAATAAACTTGTGAACTAATCTGAGATACTCACCTCCTGTACATGTCATGAAGAAAAAATGCATTCCAACTTCCAAATTATCTTTTTCATGTGTGCTTGAAGCTTTTTTTTTTAAATTATAGACTTAAAGACTAAAATTTAAATACACAACAAAAAAAGAAAAATAAACATTATAAACTTAAATATTGAAACAAATATAAAACAAGAAAAGGAAAAAGAGCATGTCATATGCACAGCAGAATATGAGAGGATTCAGAATACATAGCAATAAATTTCTGTTTCAAGCTATATAATAAATACTATGCAACATGTTGAGAGCTGACCATCTTTTCTTTGTTTCCTTGTAAGTTTTCTTTTGTCTTTGCTGTGTACTTTTTCTTCATTCTTTTTTTCCCTTCCTCTCCCCATAAAGGCTATAATTAAGTGTAGATTTATTTAGATATAGATATATAATACATATATATGTACATTCATACACATATACATACACACATACACACATATATAATATGCTTTCCCTAACAAATTCTACTTGTGATCTTTGTTTTTATGCTTCTGTGTATCCAAATAAGTGATCTTTAACTGAACTTTTGGAAATCATCCTCCTCACAGGTTGGGGACTGCCTGTCCATGCAATGAAATGATGATAGTATTGCCTGACCTTGCATCAGCATTAAAACAAGATGGAGACATGAAAGCCTTCTTTGCAATTTTCCACATCCCCACAATCTAGGAAAGCAGACTGATTAGGCAGTAAGTGTTATCATCAGAAATGGTATGGTGTTTCTCTGAGCTGTGCTGGAGACTGAGCGGTAGAATAAATTGAGCCCTGACGAAATACAATCAATTTGCAGGAACAGTGGCAATTTTATGGTCCCACTAAAGACATATGAGCCCAGATGGCCTCCATGTAGAGTCAGGCAGAGTCCTCTTCCTCCTTCCACTCATCAAGGTAAGGGTGACTCACCTTTGTTCATCTCTAGTAGCCTTTATACAGCACCAAGGATCTAGCACACTTTTCCTTTCTTTTTGTCTGTATGTTTTTGGTTTACTGAAAAAGCACTTACCTTTCTTTGGCACGGTCACTGGGAAAGAGCTGAAAGCATCTGGCAGAGGTATTCCATATGATATCCGTGTCTCCAACTTCTATTTAAATCACTTTTCCTCAGCTCAGGACTGGAACACTAACATTTTGCCAATGGACCTCAAAGATAATATCACCAATGTCCTCAACTCTAGGTCAACCAATTGCTTCAAACATCCAATTCAGCTGAAAGTTATGAGCCTTGGCTTCAAGCGTTTTCATGGGACAAAGCTGAAAGGATTTAAGAATGAACAGTTGTCTCAATCAAGGATGTCCAGCTGAGGGATTCTAGCTGGCCCCAAACTGATTGGTCTAAGCCTAGCTTTACCACCTTTAGAAAGATGAGATAGACTTACCTTTTGATTCAAGCCTTCACTTCAAGGTAAAATCCAGAGCCTTAGTTCTGGTCCCTCCTACTCAATTAAATAGAATTCTGTTTTGAACACAGCAGGATAAGAAATCTTCTTTTCTCCTCTATTCTCTTCGTAAGTCTATTTTGTTTAGACAACCAATATCATGGTGAGAGGAGGAAAAATAATGCTTTTCACTCATACAGTCCTTTTAACTTTTCAGATCTCTTTCTCATTCATTATCTTATTTGATCTCACAAGAGCTCTGTGAGGTAGCTAAGGTAGGTATTGCAGGTACTAGTTCCATTTTGCAAACAAGGAACCTGAGGAATGCAGAAGTTGTTTTTTTCCCCCCCAAGATTATGAAGAAGCAAGAAGGCAGCACTACAACCCAACTCCTAATCTAATGTTCTTACTCTTATGTGATTTGTCCCTTAATTGCAAATTCCTCTAACTTCTAAAGCACTCCCTCAAACTCCTTTCCATTTTCTTTGTGACCTAAATGTGTTAGCATTAGAAAGCTGTCAGCTAACTCCATTCAAAGTTGTGCTAGTTGTGTTGCATGGTGGGAAGAATCATGGATTTGACTCCACAGACCCTGATTTCAAATCCTTACTCTGCCTTCTACTTATTATGCTACCATGGAAAACGTATGTTACCTCCCAGGCCCTCAGTTTCTGCATCTATGAAATAAAAGGGTTGGATTAGATGGACTCTCAAGAAGATCTCTTCCTGGTCTGCAGCTATACTCCTGTGATCCTAGAAGATGGATAGATCTAGGGCTATATCATAGAACCAGGAATGAAAATGGCTCACCCATGACATGGCCAGAATGAGACTGAGGCATGGCACCATGAGAGTTCCCAGGGACTCAGTCTTCTACCTTTTTCTGAAGTAGGCACTGAAGAAGCTTTGCTCTTGGAGCTCTGTATCCTTTGCCATTCTAACAGCAATCGTAAGGGAAAAGCTCTTTTGCCTTCGAAATGAAAAATTACCCAATAGTAACATGGGACCATCCACCTCAAGTTCTGCACAGGCTTTATTATTTTTCCCTAAGAATTTTCCTAGGACTATACGATGTTTCTCGTATCCTTCGAGTTTTGTCAGCTTTAAATATGGTGGTATGTATCCGTGTTGTTCTCATCTACCAAGTCTTCCAAAGCCTGGCCTAGTGACTGGTTATTGTTGAGTTTTGTTGTCGTTCTTGCTGTTGTTTGAATGTGTGGCTTTCTTCCTTTATTTATACTTTCTTGGGCTTGGACAATGTCTGTGGAAAGTGAGGGAAACATTATTTATCACTATCCATGCCTTGCAAAAGAACTGTTGAATCCATGCCAATCATCACATCAAGATTGCAGCCATTCCAAATTAATCTAATTGTGTTTTAGAAACATTGGGAAGTTCATTTCTGAGCAGTCAAATATATATTTATATCTCTGTTATTCTGGTCTTAAGAGGGTAATTTTTGGGGATGGGAGAGCATGTTTTTCAATGTTTTGAACTCATTTGATCCTTCTCGGTCCCAAGTTTTGAACAGACCTCAAATGTTTGGGCCAATTGTAGCTTCCTGGTTCTAAGGGAGGTGGGAAGGCAGGCGGGTGGACAGCTTGTTAAGAAAAAGAAAAGATCAAGGGGCCTCTTGGACACCCAATAGCTCTCAGCAAACATTATTTTGATGAGTTAAGTGTAAATGAATCAGAAACACATGGACTAAATTTCCCTTAAATTGCACATAAGTTTTTTTTTCGTTTTTTTTTTTTTTAAGGAAAAGCCTTTTGGAAAAATATATTTGGGTTTCAACAGAAAACCAAACATTTATAAAATAGCCTAAAATGTGTCTCAATTTGGAAGCACATCTGGATTCACCCATCCCTACGAATTCTGTTTCCTAAAGATCAGGGTTTTAGCAACTTCCAGGAAGGCTTGATCTGCAAAAAACAAAAAACAAACAAAAAAAAAAACTCCCATTTCTCCTCCCTCTGAAAAAGATTTCAAGAACAGAGGGAAGAGGTTTTAGTACTTCTATAGTACAGCAGACTTAAAGCAATAAAAAGAAAGCATGAAGTCAGAAGGAATGCCTTTTCACTGGGAGAATGTAAAAATCAGATTTGTTGGAAATAAACTAGCCCTAATCTAAACAACTAAAGAAAAAAAGGGAAAGGGTAGAGAACATGCAAAAAAAAAAAAGGTTGTTGATAAACTGCAAGCCCATTAGCACTGATCTTTGTGCCAAGATCCTGATGGTGCCTAGATGGGACTTATTTAAACAACATTTAAGATTTAAGAGAGAGTGGGGTCTGGGTGTTGAGATATACCCATCCAAGGAAGATATAAGTAGTTCCTGGCCTGCTTTGGAAGGTAATATGATAGAGATGAAAATTGTGGATTTGGAGTCAGAGAGCCAGGGTTCAAATCCTGTCTCTGTTGTGTTGAGCAAGTTGCTTACACACTTTGGGCCTCAATTTCCTTCCAGGTAACTTCTGATATCCACTCTTATGCTAAATCTATGATCCTGAATATAGAAGATGCTAAATTTGAATTAAAACAATTCACCAGGATTTCAATTATAAAGCTTGTTATTTTTCTCATCCTGTCTCCAAGGATCAATCTTGTGAGCCTTTATTTTTTTTTCCTTCCATTCAAAGCTTCCATTTTCCCTGAGGAGCAAATGGAGAGAAAGGAAGCTTTCAATCACTCAGAGACTGTGGATCCATTTTATGGATTATTGAACATTTCCCCATTTCTATCTGCCTTGTGGCTCTTCCTCTGTCCATTAGCATTTCCATCTCTGAGTAGAAATAGAGAAAGCAAAAGGGAAAAAAAAACATAGTGTTGAATTGGCCAGCTCCTCATTAGCAACTCTCCTAAAAGGTTTTTAGATTATCTGTCAATTTAATTTGCCCATGCTCTCCTTGTGCCCCCTTACTTCAGATAGGAGCAGGCCACACTATGCCCTATAATAGATTTTTAACAATTACAAACACATCCATCCTTCAATTCATTAATAGTGTTGCAGAGGATTATGCTGTAGGCCCTTTCATTCTGTCCTCATTTTTCAGTCCCTGGAGGTTTGGCTCTGTCTTCTAATGGACTCGCCCTCTCCAGTATTCAAGGGAGTACTTTGCCTCAAGTCTACTTGAATTTGTATCTAGTGGGATTTTACTTAAAGGATCAGACTCTTGTTTGTTAGATTTAAAACTATGCCTGAGATAGGTTTTTTTTTCTGTCCATTTAGTGGTTAGCCCACAAATCAGAAGCCAGCTTAAATTAAATATGGAGGAAAAATAAGCTTCACAGTGCATTTAAAACCCCTTTTACCCAGTAATTCCAGCATAAATCTGCAAACCATAAGTGGTATGATATTTGCAATCAAATTTTGCAATGTCATTTGACCCATAAAGCAAAAAAGCTGAATATTTAATTTTGAAGGAGTTTTTTGGTAGGTGAACAGGATAGAAGTATTAATAGTTTATGTAGTTCTAACTGTCCACTTTGCAGTTTTCTACTGAAATTTTAGTACTTGCAAATGAAAGTGGACTCCACTTTATATAAACCAAGCCAAGCTGCTACATATCAGTGTTTATAGGCCAACTGTGGTTACATTTCATGAGGATGACGGTTCTACTCTTACATATGCAAGAAGAAATTAGGTGATAGCCAATGACTTATCTTTTTAACACTCTAATTATTAAGAAATGTAAAGGTTAACCCTTAATCTTGACCAATTTCATTGCTCTAATTATAGTAGTATGTTTTGGGTAGAAAAATTAATTTGCAATGGCAAAGGGTTAATTAGTTAATTATGGGATTTTCCCATGGAGAATCTCAAAGAAATAGCAAATACTAGCTACAATCAATGATACGTTCATTTTAAAGACTAAATTATTATGATTTGGCATCTTTTAAAAAATATTGTTGTATTTACATTAGCAATTAGCTGTCTGAAGTCTAACATGTACTATCCAGCACATTTAGCCTAAGTCTCTTTGGAGAGCTATGGCGAGTAATGTACACTCCCCAAAAGAAGACCTGAAATATGAATTTGACACATGCCACTATTTAGTTAGCTCTCTGAAAGGTTTCTTTCTACATGTATTCTTTTAATCATAATCAGGAGGCATTGTGTAAAATTAGTTTGTGTTCTTTAGACTCATTTTCCTGAAGGGGCTAATAATGTATTTCTTCATTGTTTTCCTGACCTTTGCATTATGGGAATTAAAATAATAACAACAGCAAAATATATGCTATTCTATTTGACTAGGTTGGGATGTTTCATATGAATTCTTTGAGAAGCTAGTCTTTATCCTTAGAAACACTAGTCCAAGTTATATCTCTTTATTGGAAAGCATAACTTCTCTTGTTTCTGTCTTCCTCTTCTTTATCTTCTGAATTTTCTTACTACTTCCCCACTAATTCACTTCAACAAATATTTCAAGAAACAGCTCTGAAGTACCACCTCACATCTATCAGAAGTGACAAATGCTGGAAGGGATGAAGAAAATACATACACTAATTCACTATGCATGGAGATAAGAATTTGGAACTATGCCCAAAAGGGCATTAAAAACTGTACATATCCTTCAATCAGCAATATTACTACTATGTCTGTATCTCAGAGAAATCAAAGAAAAAAGGAATAGGACTTATATGTACAAAAATACATATAGCTCTTTTTGTGGTGGCAAAGAATGAGAAATTGGAGGGATGCCCATCAATTAGACAATGGCTGAGCAAGTCATGGCATATATTTGTGATAGAGTACTATTGTGCTAAAAAAAATGTTGATGGGGATAGTTTCAGAAAAACATGGCAAGACTCATATTAACTGATGCAAAATGAGCAGAACCAGATGATTGTACAGAGTGACAGCAGTATTGTAATCATGATTAACTGTGAATAACTTAGCTAATCTGATCAATACAATTATCCAAAAAAAATTCAAAGGACTTAAGATGAAAAATGCTATCCACCTCTAGAAAAAAAACTGATGAACTCTGATTGAAAATTAAAATATAGTTTTCTCACTTTATTTTTCTTGCCTTTTTATATCATAAAATATAGAATATAATAATATAAAATATTATATACATAAATATTATTATATGATATAATATGGAAATTGGTTTTGAATGATTTTACTTATTTAATTGATATATTACACCCACATAAATCATCCATATTTCTATATATTTACTAACACAGCCCAATAGCAAGAGATAGAAAGAGAAATTCCATTCAAAGTTACTGTAGATATGATAATATTTGGGAGTCTACCTGCCAAAATCAACACAGGCACGATATGAGCACAATTACAAAACACTTTTCACACAAATAAAAGTCAAATCTAAATAATTGGAAAAACATGTTACTCATGAGTAGACTTAGGTAATGTAACAAAAAAATGACAATTCAACATAAAGTGATTTACTTATTCAGTGCCATACCAATCAAAATACCAAAAATTATTTTATAGAGCTAGAAAAATAATAATAAAATTCATCTGGAAGAACAAAAGGTACAGAATATCAAGGGAATTAATGAAAAGAAATGGTAGGTAAGGCAGCCTAGCCATATCAGATATTAAATTGTATTATAAAGCAGCAGTCATCAAAACTACTTGGTACTGCCTAAGAAATAGAGTGATGGATAGTGGAATAGGTTAGGTACACGAGACAGAGTAGTCAATGACTACAGTAATTTATTGTTTGATAAACCCTAAGACCCCAGCTTCTGGGATAAGAACTCACTATTCGGCAAAAAAATGCTGAGAAAACTGGAAAATAGTATGGCAGAAACTGGGCATAGACCTATGTCTTAGACCATATACCAAAATAAAATCCAAATGAGTACATGATTTAGATATAAAGACTGATACTGTGAGCAAATTATGAGAGCAAGGAATGGTTTACCTGTCAGATTTATGGAGAATGGAGGAATTTATAACCAAACAAGAGATAGAGAACATTATGAAATGCAAAATGGATAATTTTGATTACATTAATTTGAAATTTTTTGCATAAACAAAGCCAATGCAACCAACATTAGGAGGTAAGCAGAAAAATGGGAAAAAGTTTTTATAACCAGTGTCTCTGACAAAGGCCTCATTTCTAAAATATATAAAGAACTAGGTCAAATTTACAAGAAGACAAGTCATTCCCTAGGTGATAAATGGTCAAGGAATATGAACAGGCACTTTTCAGAGGAAAAAATTGAAGCTAGCTGTAGTCATATAAAAAAAGAACCTCTAATTCACTATTGATTAGAGAAATGCAAATCAAAACTCTTACGTACCACATTATAGGTATCAGATTAGCTAACATGACAAAACAAGAAAATGATAATGTTGGAGAGGATGTGGGAAAATTGGAACACTAATTCATTGTTGGTGGGGTTGTGAATTGATCCAACCATTCTGGAGAGCAATTTGGAACTATGCCCAAAGAACTATAAAAATGTGCATACTCTTTGACCCAGTAATACCACTTCTAGGGATGTATTCCAAAAAGATCATAAAAATGGGAAAAGGACAACACATGTACAAAAATATTTATAGCAGTTCTTTTTATGGTGGCCAAGAACTGGAAATTGAGGAGATGTCCATTAATTGGGGAGTGGCTGAACAAGTTGATATATGAATGAAATATGTGAATGTAATGGGATACTATTGTGCTATTAGAAATGATGAGCAGGATTACTTCAGAAAAACCTGGAAAGACTTACATGGACTGATGGTAAATGAAGTGAGCAGACCAGGAACACCGTACACAGTAATAGACACCTTATGCGATGATTGACATTGATAGACTTAGCTCTTCTTTGTAATGCTAGGACCTAAAACAATTCCAAAAGACTCATGATGGAAAATGCCAGGCACGTGAAAAGAAAGAAATATGGAATCTGAATGTAGATCAGAGCATACTATTTGCTCTCTTTTTTTTTTTGTTTTGCTTTGTTTTGTTTTTTTCTTTCTCATGGTTCCTCCCATTTGTTCTAATTCTTCTATACAACATGACTAATGTGAAAATATGTTTAATTAGAATGTATATGTAAAGCTTATATCAGATTGCATGCTGTCTTGGGGGAAGAGAGGCAGAGAAAGTTTAAAACTTATGAAAGTGAATGTTGAAAACTAAAATTTACTTTAAAATAATTGATATATTGCTTACTTTCTCAGTGGTTGGAGAAGAGGCAGGAAGAAAAGAAAGAATTTGAAATCCAAAAATTATTTTTAAAAGAATGTTAAAAATAAATAAATATATTTAACAAGAAATTTAAAAAAATGTATTTTAAGAAGTTGCCACTCATCTTTACTTAGTGGCATCCCCAGTATGAGCCCCATTTTTCTACAATATAAAACTCTTTTCTTCATTTACACATTGACAAAAATCCAGAAAGAAATTTTTGAATTTTTTAAGAGGAGGAATAGTTCTCCTCTATACAGTTAAGTGTTAATAAGAGGTGGGGCAGAGCCAAGATGGCAGAATAGAAGCAGGAACCTGATTGAGCTCTCCGCCCATACCCCATGAAATATCTGCAAAAAAAAAAAGACTCTAAACAAATTCTAGAGCAGCGGAAGCCATAAAATGACATAGTGAAGCAGATTTCCAGCCCAAAACAATGTGAAAGTCCAACAGGAAGAGTCTGTTGAACCTGGGTCAGAGTGGAGCCCAGCCCAGAGTGGACCATGCTAGCACAGATGGGACTGGATCAGGACTCAGGGCACTGAATCACCTGCAGCTGAGGTGGTTTCCAGACTTATCCACCCAAAAATACCAAAGACAGCTTCAAAGGTCAGTAGGAAAGGTCACTCACCTGGGTAAGAGGGCAGTGTGGTACTGCCCCAGCCCCAGGGTGATGGTAGCCACTGCCACAGGGGTGGCTGCCTCTGGAGTTCTTCCCCTACAGACAGTGGGGGAATCAAGAGGCTGATCTACATACCATTCCTAGGTGGTGATCTTGGGTCGAGGAGGAGCACTGGGATGGCTTGTGTCACACTTGTGGTGGCTGTAGAGAGGGAGTCCTCCATGCACTTGCAAGGCAGAAAGGAGTACTTATGGTTGCTCACAGACCAGAGCACAGGCCAGTAGAGGAGAGGACACCTCTCCTTTGATCATACCAATCTGGAGGAACTGAAAATTTACAGGCTCCTAGAAATATCTCTGAGGACAACTGCACAAAACCCCATGAAGCTTGGAGCAGTACACCCTCCAGTTAACAAAGAGCTCAGGGGCCAAGTAACTGGCTGGGAAAACAAGCAAATGGGGGAAAAATAAGACCATAGAAGGTTACTTTCTTGTTGAAAAGGTATTTTCTTACATCATTAGGGGTGAGGAAGATCAGGTCATTCAGCAAGAGGAAGACAACATGATCAAGGCTCCTATATGCAAAGCCTCCAACAAAAATATGAAATGGTCTTGGGCCATGGAAGAGCTCCAAAAGGATTTTGAAAATCAAGTAAGAAAAGTAGAGGAAAATTGGGAAGAGAAATGAGAGCAACGCAAGAAAATAATGAAAAACAAGTCAACAGCTTGCTAAAGAGACCCCCCCAAAATGCTGAAGAAAATAATATCTTTAGAAACAGACTAACCTAAATGACAAAAGAGGTCCAAAAAGTCAGTGAGGAGAAGAATGCCTTAAAAAGCAGAATTGGCCAAAATGAAAAGGAGTTCCAAAAGGTCACTGAAGAAAATAATTCCTTAATTAGCATGGAGTAAATTAAAGCTAATAACTTTATGAGAAATCAAGAAATTATCAAACAAAACCAAAAGAATAAAAAAAATAGAAAACAATGTGAAATATCTCATTAGAAAAACAACTGACCTGGAAAATAGATCCAGGAGGGATAATTTAAAAATTATTAGACTACCTAAAAGCCATGATCAAAAAAAAGGGCCTAGACATCATCTTTCAAGAAATTATCAAGGAAAACTGCCCTGATATTCTAGAACCAGAGAGTAAAATAGAAATGGAAAGAATCCATGGATCACCTCTTGAAAGAGATCCCAAAAGGAAAACTCCTAGCAATATTGCAGCCAAATGCCAGAGTTCGGAGGTCAAGGAGAAAATATTACAAGTGGACAGGAAGAAACAATTCAAGTATTGTGGCAACACAATCAAGATAACACAAGATTTAGCAGCTTCTATACTAAGGGATCAGAGGATTTGGAATATGGTATTCCAGAGGTCAAAGGAGAAAGGATTAAAACCAAGAATCATCTACCCATAAAAACTGAGTATACTAATTCGGGAGGGGGAGGTTGGAAATGGAATTTCAATGAGATACAGGACTTCCAAGCATTCTTGCTGAAAGGACCAGAATTGAACAGAAAATTTGATTTTCAAATACAAGATTCAAGAGAAACATGAAAAGGTAAACCGGAAAGAGGAGCCATAAGGGACTTATTAAAGTTTAACTGTTTACATTTCTACATGGAAAGATGGTATTTGTAACTCAAGAGACCTTTCTCAGTATTAGGGTAGTTAGAGGGAATATATACATATATGTGTGTGTATGTATATACATGTATATGTATATGTGTGTATGTGTGTGTGTGAGAGTGTATGTGTGTGTATAGACAGAGGGCACAAAGTGAGCTGGATATGAAGGGGTGATAACTAAAAAAATTAAGTGTTGAGAGGAATGTACTGGAAGAAAGAGAAAGGGAGAGATAGAATGTAGTAAATCATCTCACATAAAAAGTCAAGAAAGAGGGGAAGAAGGGGAGGTGAAAGAGAATAAGGGAGCTATACTCTCATTGGATTTGGCTTAAGGAGACAATAATGTGCATATTCAATTATGTATAGAAATCTATCTTACCCCCCAGGAAAGCAGGGGGGAGGAGATAAGGGACAGGAGATAATATAAGGGACAGCAGATTGGGGGAAGGGGTAATCAGAAGCAAACACTTTTGTGGAGGGTCAGGTCAAAGGAGAGAATAGAATAAATGGAGGGCAGGACAGAATAGAGGATAATATAGTTAGTCTTTCACAACATGACTGTTATAGAAGTGATTTGTATGAATCACATGTATAACTTACATCAAATTGCTTGCTTTCTCAATGATGGTGGGTGGAGAGGGAGGAAGGGAAAGAATGCGGAACTCCAGGCTTTAAAAATGAATGTTAAAATTTGTTTTTAAATGCAACTAAAAAATAAGATATATAGACACTGGGCTATAGACATCTATCTTGCCCTACAGGAAAATAGAAAGGAAGGAGATAAGAGAAGTGGCTTGGGGGGAGGGTAATAGAAGGGAGGGCAGATTGGAAGAAGGGGTAATCAAAATGCATGCTATCCTGTGGGGTGGGGTGAGGGAAAAGATGGAGAGAAAATTTGGAATTCACAATCTCATGGAAGTGAATGTTGAAAACTGAAAATAAATACATTTATATTTAAAAAAAGAGTTCATAAGAGTGTGTCCCTAGAACTGGAAGGGACATTAAAAGTAATCTCGTTTTATAGGTGAGGAAACAAAAGCTTAAAATGATGATAAGGCCCCAAAATATTGCATATAGTATGAAAGAAAGCCTGGCTTCAAATTTAAGACCTATGTGACTCTTAAGTTTAGCTAATAGTTCATCAGTCAGTCAGTGACTCAATCAAAAAGCATTTATTAAGCACTTTCTATGGTAGAGGTACTCTACTAAGTGTTGAAGAGACAAATAAAGGCAAGACTATGGTCCTTCTCCTCAAGAAGCCCACATCCTAACAGGAGAGACAGCATTCAAATAACTATGTACATCCATGATAATGGAAATGGGAGGTGATCTCAGAGTGAATTGACTGGTAATCGAAGTGGATAAATCCAGAAAAGCCCTCCTATAGAATGTGAGATTTTGAGATGATTCTTGAAGAAAACCAAGAAGCATGGAAGATAGTCATTCTAGCAGCAAACTTTCATTTAACACTGGTTACCCATGTATTACCCCACTTAAATTTTTGTTATTAAGTAGCATCCCCATTATTTTGCATTTGAATTTGTAACCTGGATCTTGTGCTTTAAAGAACAAGATGCAACAATTCTGATGGATGATTTGAATTTCAAAGCCTGAATTTTTCTGGTAGGGTTCTTTGGAGATGAATATTAGATTCCTGAAACGGAACAATTTTATTATCATAAGGATGGATACAGGTTGTGACTTCAGTTGTCCATAGAGCTTTGGGCATGCGTCTCTGACTAGAAGTCAATGCTCTTATATCCCATTCTGTAACAACCCAGTCTCAAGAAGGAAAAGTTTCATTCAGGTGTTTTTCATTCCAGTGAATCACAATCTAAGCATTGGTTTCTTGTGAGATTGTCTGATTTGATAAAGAAACCATTTATCCAGAAAAGTCAGACATTATCCTTTTAAGGTCAGTCAGTTTGTTCAGACTTCTCCCCATCTCTCCCTTCTGCCACCCCAGGTCAGCTATACCTACCATTGTATGTCCTAACATAATACGATGTGGTTTTTTATTGTCTAAAATGTCAAATCATTCTTCCATTGTTCTAAAAATATGCATTTTGGGATATACCGTGAACTCAGACAAATTAATATTTCACAGTTTCTTTCAGGTAATATAAAGCTCAATAAAAAAAATTAAATGGCCTTTAGTGCTGGCCTAAAAATAATGAAGAATTACATTTTCAGTAAGTATTTAAGAACTACCTATCAATGTCAATCTATATTGCAACAAAGCTACTTAGGAACTTCTTGGTTTCCATAGAGACACCAGCTGCCAGTGAGAGGAAAAGATGGGGTACAAAGCATTATGTCATGCCCATTACCCAGTCTTCTGACAGCCAAGCTTTTGTGAGAAGGTAAAACTTCTAAGCAAAACCTTTGCCTATGACACCTAGTTATTCTGCCCATGATGAGTTCCAAAGAGATTGTCAGGTCATTGATATATGTGCAACTCTCCTCTGTCCCAATTCTCTTCATATTTCTCAAGATAAGGGTCTGATTTTTTTAAAGAGTTTCTAACAATGAAGTGCAGTTTTTACATGGCCTCTAGATGATTCTACAGGCTTTATGAAATTTAGTAACCTTTTGTAAGAAAAAGGCCTTAGAATGGACTCAAACCCATTAGATGACTTTAAAAAATGTAGCCACAAGTTATTAAGAAAAACAACAACAAAACAAGACAAATCCTTTCTTGTTTAAAGTGTTTCCTTTCTAAAAATCTCCTACACACAGCATATAAGTAAAGCCTTTTCGGATAATGATTAATTGGTCGAAGCTCCCAATTATGAATACATTAGGACACAGACATTGCTCACTGAATGCCTTTTGGGTAACTATCCTAGTATAGAAATTAATGTCATAGAATTAGGTTTTAATCTTCAAAGCACATAGTTACCTGTATCCTCTGCTACCTGGTAACCCTATCCAGTCACTATGGTAAGACAGAAACCACGAAAATCCCATAGTCATATGGTTTATGTCAACTGAGCAAAGGAAGTCTGCGGTTGTTTGTTCCAATACAAACTACCTTATAGGAAACATTTCAAATTAATTAAACATTAGAGATCATCCTTTTTAAAGAGCAACTTATTTATTAAGCAGTCATAGGAAGCTATAGACCTACTTGGTTTAAATACCATATAGCAGGCTGTGGTCTTACAATGTACAAATAACACTGGCAGAACTATTTCATAGGCTCTTCTTTGAGCAAAGTTTAAATCATTTGTGACTAATATACAAGCCAATAGCATGGCCACTGATGAGTTCATCAGTTTTTATTGACAAAATATTGCATTTCTCATCACTCTGTTCATTAAGGGCTCAGCTGTATTCAACCATGTAATGGTAGCAGGGAGATGTAAAGTCTCAGGTAGCCTGCTCTCAGCTGCCACCAGGATAACTTGTTTTAGTTGTGTGAGTTGAGTAATTGTCTAAATTATTTGGACTAATTTGGTGATTATATTATCTAAGTCATTTCATGATGATCTAAATTATTTTCTCCTTTCCATACTCTTAGACCTTGACTGATGTTTTGGTTTTGACATAGAGGATATGGCAAGTTATTGTTTGTGGCGCATATCTCTATACATGAAATTTTTAAGGACTTACTCTATTCTCTGAATATTTATGACATTGTCCATATGATGATGCCTACACTAAAACAGGTTTCAATACTTTCTTGCCTCAGTTAAAAGGGTTACTGATATATGATGGTCATAATGAAAACTACCATCATCCCCTATTGGACAGAATTCTGGGGATAAGCATTTAGCTAGCCTTGTTCTCAAATGATAGATATCCAGTTTATTTCTGAGACTATATTTGAGGCTTGCCTGGCTTAGTTTGACTTTCCAAAGCTCACACAACTTTTGAGATGCCAGGATCACCTCCACAGTGAAGAAACAGCAAAGTAGGACTTGGGTGGTGTACACATTTATATTTGCTCCAAAAATCAGAGAGCAAAGCTGTGACTACAAAATCATTTCAGCCCTGGAAGCCAGCAGTGACCAGAATGGCACCTGGCATCTGAATGTCAAGGAGGAATGTTCAAAAAAGCATTGGTAAAACATTTGTAATACACAGTCCTCCCTTGGGAGCCTGACTTAATAAATAAGAGGACAATAGTACAGCTCTTAACTCTGTCAAAGTCTATTAGAAGACATTGCTTTCATATCACACATGACAGTTCACAAATGTATATAGGCTCTCATCCCCAAAGGACTGCAGCTTTCTACTGTAACGAGAGAGAGCAGATAACCCTGTTGACCTTCCACTATAAAACAATTCAGCATGGGTCAGAGAAAAGGAATGAGAATTTTCATGAAGACTTTATGAAGTGAACTTATCTTGAACCCATGGAAATTTCTGAATTTCATTTCAAGAATACCAGCATAGCAGTGCTTGAGGAATTTTCATTAACCATACAGCCCATGGCCTCCCTTTACAGCAGTTGCTGGTATAGTATTTATGACATTCAGTTGGTATTGTAAACTATCTTAAAATGTAACTGGTTGGCCACTGGGAGAAAAATGCCAGAGAAGAAGCACTTAGAGCTTGTTCTGGATTACATTTATTCTGACTTTAACTTAGGGAGCTGTAGCCAAACCAAAGATGTCTCTGTAGTAGCAGTTTTTAAATAGGTATTCCCTATATGACCCTAATCCTGTGTTTTTCCTATTGGGATGTATTTTTTTAAACCTTTGGACCTCATCATCCTTTAATATTCAACCAAAAAGAAAAGCCTCCTGACCTTAAAACCAAGACATAACTGCTCAACCCCTCTCCAATGTGGTCTCTCTTCTTCTTAGTCTTCCTCATTCAGAAAGGTAGCCACAAAAGATGCTTTATAGAATAATTGACGATGTTATAGAATATTGTATTGGTAAGGCAAGTGGCACGATACTGATGGTGACCATGGATACGCCTGTATAGTTTTGTATCGCAAAATATAAAAAACTCTATATATAGAAGGCAGAAGAAGTAAAGCATTTATTCAGACACCAGAAGATCAAATCCCAAAACCAATAACTCCAATTCAACATAGGAGAAATTATATCGCAAAACCAGTAATCCCACTTTATCACAACAGCCAGGAACTTAAAATACAATATCACTGCAGAGAACCAAGCCATCCCATAACCTTCCCCTCTGCTGGGGCCTTCCCATAAACACTCATTTTCAAGTCCTAGATTTCTGCTTGCCTGAGTCCTCTCCCCCTGAAGTTCTAAGAGAGAACTTAATGGCTACCCTCAGAGTATATATAATCTTCGTAGAGCCTGAGGGCTTCACAACTCTGGTGACCTAATCAGCAAAAGGCCTTCCTACAAACAAGCCTCTCCTAATCAAGCTTCCAGGCTAGCTCCACCTGAGACCTGTTAATGAGTGGGGAATACATTAACACCACAGATATTAAACCAATTTTGGCAATAAAAATCGCATGTTTTTAAAAGCTAGATAACTGATAACATTATGTCCCTTTCAAATATTCAGGTAATGGAGATAGCCTTCATCCTCCAGTCTCAAAAGATAGGGTGCTTCAAATGAGTGTTTTGGAATACATTGACAATATCTTTGTTGGTCAGCCAGAGTATACTTGTCTTACATGAGGTGACTACACTTCCATATGAAAACCAAGAGATTGTCAACGCAGTTTAAATGACCTGGCATCACATAATTTTAAACTTAAAGGGCCCTTTGGAATAATTTATTCCAACTCTTTCATTTCTCTGGAGAGCAAACCGGGGGCCAGAGGCATTAACTATGTGGTCTCATTTCCTGTAACTAGTTAACAGCAGAAGCACATCTAACTCTCCTTCTTTTATATTTTGTGCCTTCTAGACCCTTCCACTGTACCACAATTTCTCCATAATATTAATACCCTGGAGCTCAATTCCGAGAATCAATAATGGAATATGTTGGGTCACTGTGGGGTTGTTGGTTTTTTTTTTCTTTAAGCAGGGTTCATTGATGGCTATGACTGCAATATAGAAATTAACACCATTTATGATATATCAGTAATCAGTAAAGATGCCTTCCACAATATTTTTCTCACAGGACCAGTTGTCAAAGTTATTGATCTTTGAATGCTTGGCCTTACTGGCACAGTTAAGTCAGGAGGGAATATGGCAGATGTGGACAGTGACCACATCAATACATTAGTGCAGGCTGGGGGCAAGAGATGCTTTAAAGAGACAGATTGAGTTATACAAAGAGCAAGCTTCCTAATAATCTCTTTATTTTGCTTTCTGCTCTGGTACCGATCTTATTAATGCAAAGGCAGTAAGCATTATTAATCTGAATCAGCTTCATCCTGCCTGTGTCAGTCAGTCAGTCAATCAATAGTATTTATTAAGTATCCACACTATATTTCAAGCCTGTGCAAGGTTCTAGGCATTTTCTGGCATTAAGCTATCATCTCTACGCCTTTGGACAAGTCATCCCCCGTGCCTTAAAAGCATTCTCACCTTCTTTCCACCTCTTAGTATCTTTAGTTTCCTCCACAGCTTAGTTGTGGTGCTACCTCAAAGATGAAGCCAGAACCCTCTCCCTCCTTAAATTACTTTGCACTTACTTACCTGAGTACATGCTGTCTCCTCTCAAAAGAATATAATCTCCTTAAGGACAAGGGATTATTTCCTTTTTGAATTTGTATCCTTGGCATCTTGCACTAATGATTTCATTTTCCCAAAGAAAATCTCTTTATACCAAATCTTTGTGAAGCTCTGGGTCTTATTCAATGCACATGCTGGGGAGAAAGCTGGGTCTGAAGAGATAAAGCCAAAAAGGAGGGGTCTGGGCTTACCTCAGGCAAAAAGTCATCATAAAAAGCCATCAGTGGAATTCTTCCTTTAATCTAAATTCACCCTCATAACATAGAAGTGGGGTGGGGCACTATAAAAGGGCCTAGTGCCCACTTACTGGATAAAAATATATATTGGTCAATGGAGAAAGGGTATTATTATCTGCAGCTATACTACGGTGCACTGTAGTATATGACATTGTGATACCGTTCCCTTTAAACCCCTTAGTCTTTTGTACCTTTCGCATTAAAGTAGTTGACTTCAATCATTCACAGTATCACAGAATTTCAGAGTTGGAAGGGATCTCAGAGGCCATGAAATACAACCCATACCTTCTCCTCTACAATGTTTCTCACAAGAAATTACCTAGGCCTCCATTGAACATTTTCGGTGAAGCAAAAGAAAAAAAGCCTCCAAACTCCTGAGTTCAGCCCATACCACTTTGTCATAACTCTAGTTTTGTGAATGTCTTTCTTATCAAGGTTAAATTGGCCTCTTTGTAACTTCCCCTCATGGTTCCTAGTTAAGGAGGTCAAGCATTTGCTGGCTAAGACTTCTCTGCTCTTTAAGCCTCCTCTTTGTGGTGGTAATTGTTTTATACAAATTATGCTTCAGTGAAAAATGTTTTAAAATTGATATATTTTTCTTAGGCATTTGGCCATGGCAGGGATGGGGGGTGGGGAGGGGATATCAATGCTTTGGTTGGCTTAGTCAGGATAGAATTATTATAATTGTCCACAATGTCTTCTTGTCTGTATCTTCTCTCCTAATCTGGTATTGATTGTGACCTTTACTCTGGCTAAATTCAAATCAGCTGACTTGCTTTCAAAAGGTATTAATTGAGCATCTTCTATGTGTGAGCCATTGCACTAAGTTATCATAATACAAAGATAAGGATCTGTAACTTTACTAGTATAGACAAGAATGTAATTGTCTATTCCCTTAACCAACAATGATCTTGACCCATCAATGAATTATTAGATACAGTTTAAAGAATTGTCTGTGGAACATACAGGTTGGTAACTTCTCCCAGTTTTCTTATAACTACTAAAAGTGTCAGAGACAGGATTTGAACTCAGGACTTGCTGACTCAAATGCTGGATCTGCCTGAATCTAACCACTGGACTGCTTCTCTGAGCAGATAGCAGCAAAGACATATAAGGGATCTGAGGTTATATAGATTTTTTAAGTCCCTTCTCATAAGGAATTTATATGCTAGTGATGGATAAATCATGAACACAGTATAAATATAAAAGGGAAGGGGGAAAAGGGCCAAAGTAAAAATCATTCAAAATGCTGCAGTAGTGTTTGAGGAGAGACAACACAAATAATTGCATTGAATAGGAAGCTATAGTTTTACACAGGATAGAGAGAGAGAGAGGTGGAGAGAGAAGAAAGAAAAGGAGGATGAGAAAGAGGACAGGGGAGGGGAAGGGAGGGGAGGGGAGGGCAGGAAAGAGGAGGGGAGTGAAGAGAGAATAGGAGAGGGGAGGTGAGGAGAGGAGAGGAGAAGGCAGGAGAGGGGAGGGGAAAGAGGAGAAGAGGTGTAAAGCCAATCAGTAAGTGAAAAGATCTTTCCCATCCATTGAATAGGCTTCAAGTGGGGCTCTAGGTGGGGCCACCAAAGGGAGGTCTGATTAGATCTTTCCTCCTAAGTAGGCCCCAAGTCTCTACTTACTAGATGCTAAGCCAATGTGGGCGTGAAGCCCTCAGGGCCCTAAGGGGAGTTGCTATGACCAGAGCCAATGGTATATGCCTAAGTTCTGGACAATCAGATGACATTCTAGCTGATGGGATGATGGCTAAAGACTGCATAAAAAGAGAGAACAGAGCTTGGAGAAGCAAAGGTAGCAGAAGCAGGAGAAGGGAGAGCAGTGGAGGCAGAACCAGCAGAAGCTGAAGCAGTAGAAGCGGAAGCTGAGGAGCAGGAGAAGCTAAAGCAGCAGATGCTGAAGAAATTGAGAAGCTGAAGGAGCAGCAGAGGCTGGAGAAACTGAGGACTGAGGACTGAGAGTGGGGCAGAGAGCTGAGAGCCAGCTTCCAGAGTGTACAGACCAGAGGGTGCTGAGCAGAGGCTTGGGATTCATGAGTAATCTTACAGGAGAGCCCTAGCATTGAGAGAACCACAAGTATGGCTTGGCTTGCTGCCATCATATTTTTCTGTAACCTCCTGGTCACTATTATGAGATGGGTGTATTGGTTTTGGAAGGTTCTAGACACAATTTCAAACTGGGGGTATTAGTCCTTGGATGTGGTCCTTTGGAGTTTAAATAAATGATTTAATTCCTCTGCCTTCTACTTAGAGAATTCCTTATATCCTGTGATTCAGAACAACTCAGGCATGCTCATGGTCCTCTTCGAGGTCATGAACTTTGAGGAGAGGAGGCGAGGGGAGGGGAGAGGAGAAGAGAGGAACTTCTCAGGACATATGAACAAATTATTTATTCTCTTGGCCATGTCTCCATTGACTTTAATTAAGTTTGTCTAGGAACAGCATAAGCTTGGATATCTTATAAAGCATTTATGACTTTTTAAAGAGAGATTGTCATGTTCTTTCTTCAGTCCTCTAAATGACCCAAAGCAGTTTATATAAATGAAGCCTGAAGTTAAAGCAACATGGCTTGACATGTTGGCATGTTGGCAACAGTTTAAATGCATGGCTACATAGGGAGTGTTTATGGGGGAGGAGGAAAATGGGGAATCTAGAAATAGTGAATCAGTATCTAATAAAACTAGACTAAATGCTCCTTGAGGGCAGTGACTCATCTAATATATCAAGGAAGCCATCAATGAGAAGAAAGTTCCCATATACTTTAAAATATTTATAGCAGCATTTTTCTGATTGCCAAGAATTGGAAACAAAGTAGACCCCCTTCTATTGGGGAATGGCTAATCAATTGTGATCCATGAATGCAATGGAATATTTCTACACTATAAGAGTCCTCCACATGTAAGGAACATACTTGTGGGCATATGTCCTTTGAAGGCACGCCCCACCAAATTTAGAAGAGGGAGAGGCAGGTAGGAGAAAGGCTGGATAGCAGAGTTCCTACTCTTGACTCAGGACCCCTTTAGCTGCAAGCATGTAAGGAACTTAAGGAAAGTTTCCCTTGTATCAGAATATTTAGTAGGTGGGTACTCCCTTACTAGCACAGATCCCCATTTCCTGACTTACCTAGCTTTTTATTTGAGGTTTATGGAGTGTTAAGGGGTGTTGAGGAAGACTAGCACCTCTGGTGGGAGGGCTTCTTGAGTTCTTTTCAGGGCTACCCATCCACCTTTGGTGTCCACCTGATTCACCCAACTCTTAACCCAGATCCAAGAAGTTGCAGCTTCTTGCGCATAGTGCACAGTGTACAGTGGCCACACCTCTCAGCAAACCATCTCAGCAGACAGATTAAACCAGGTGTAGAGCAATGACAGGCCTCAAATTACTACTCCAAGCACGTGAAGGCTTTCCCAAAGGAAAGGGCAAATGAGAACGATTTATTCCAACAGCCATGAAGATGGCTGAAGCAGGTGCTATGGAGCACTTAGACATTGTTCAGCCATCAAAGACACCAAGGTCATCCACTGTATCCTGGGCCATCACCAGTCTTGACTTTCATGCTGCCACTGGACTTTGATGACTGAAGAAGAGAGAGGAAAGCTGAAGACTTCATACAAATCTGCCTTACTTTAATGCAATTCGTGCAGAAGTCTACATGTCACCCGGATGTCATTGGTCCTCTTTGAAAATGAAGGACAAATAACAACAGTTTTTTACTCAAAGGCTGTTTGCACTAGATCTATGGAGTGTGTATATGTGTGTGAGTATGCATTTTCCTTTTATATAAAACAGAGGAAAACAAAAGGGCGATGAAATGGGGGAAGAGGGATCAATTGGTTAGTTCAGGAAGAAGCTGGCGACTAATGCTGCCTGCTGCCAAGACAAAATTACCTTCTCCTGAATGCAGCCCTCTCCCAACCCAAGATAAAAAAAACTTCCTCTAACTTAATGGAAGTGTGAGTTTTCCCCAAACTATGTTTTTAACAGACAAGTGAGGAGAAATAAAATGTTCTTTTACATACTCTAAGGTCTCACCAAACACACTCTATCAGTTCTTAACCAGAGGAACAAGGAAAAGTGGCTCCTTGACATCTGTTTCCCAATGTCGGCAAGTGGAGCTTCTCAGGTTACGGAGGCAGGGGAGGGGAGCCAGCACCCAAAGATCTTATGCCCCATTCCACCCTGCAACCTTCTTCATGAATGATGGAGAACAAGAATGGGCACTCATTCTGACTTTTGGTTTCTCTCCACCAGTATTCTCCAAAAATCAGTTTCAGAAACCTTAGTGATCTACGAAGTAGCATCTGCTTGAGTCCCTGACCTCCAGAATCATGCTATCTGGATAATGAACCTGTGAATCAGGACTATACAAACTTTGCATTCACCTAGTGCTTAACTCAGTGATCTCTAAACCATGAATTCTTAAACAAAACCTGAGTTCTTACTCCCTGTGTGGTCCCAGGCAAGTCACTTAACCTCTCTATACCTCAGTTTCTTCATATGTAAATTGAGTTTAGATTAAATCAGCTTCAGGTCCAATCTAAGTCTAAATTTAAGATGCTGTCATCCTATATTTATTTTATTGCACGATTAACTCCAGATGAATTGTATGGGCAGTAAAGGTTATGAGAATGTTCTGGAGGGAGAACTCATCATGGGATAAGTGATCAGAGAATGGGAAGGATTTGGGAAGGCAGCCCTTGAATGTCCAAGCAGGATTTGGACAAGGCACATTCAAGTGGATCGTGGTGATGAGCCTTCACTAACTTCCTGGAGTCAATGGGATTAAATGGTGGATGCCTGTGGCCCTGATTTGGCCCCCCACAACCCGGACCAATTGTTGTTCCCCTAACACTAACACTGAATTCTCATTCAGAGAAAGAGGCTATAAATGCTACCTGCCTTTGTTTAATAGCAGGAGAACATCACATAGCAACAAAGTTCCAGGCATAAACATGAAAATCCCTTGGCACTGCCATAACCAGCAACGGAAACAGCTTTCTCCACCTCTGAATTAAAATGGCCTAATCCCAATCACTTTCCCCTGTAGTTTTCTCACCTAGGACAACCTTCTTTGAATCTTCTCTCCCTCTCTAAACACAGAGGTGCCCGGGGTTACTGACAAAGTCAGTACTAGGAGTGCCCACTAAAAGCATTGTTAAGAAACTTAGCTACCACTAAGAGTGCCAAGAAAATGAACATCACATAAAATTGTCTGTTTTATTGGGGGGAGGGGCAGGGAGGTTAAGGGTCAGAGAGTTTGGAGATGTGGAATGGAGGAAGGGAACAGACAAAGACAAAGGTATAGACGGAGAAGCAGAGTGACACCAAAGGAAACAGAAACAAAGAAAAATGTAGGCGGGAGGGCACTATAAAAATGACCTGACATCCACTCCATTTGCTACATCCTCAGGGGTTCACATTAGCTTGTAATGAGGAGAAATGTAAAAACAAAAACAGCCTAATAAGAAAAAATGCAACCTAATCCCCTATTTTTTTTTTTAGTCTCTAAAATTAAAGCCAGGTGGAGAAAGTGACTCTTGGTTGGCTTTTACATTCCAGATTATATTTGTGTTTTTTGCACTTTGTGGATTGTCTGAGCCATAGCCTAGGAAAAACAAGTCTGCCAGCGTGACACAAGGGAGGGTGTTTCTGAGGTAATAGATTTGCCTATTTGCAAATACCTTTCTCTTTGTCAGAGACCACATGGCTATGCCTCCTGTCCCCTCCCTGCCTCCTTCATTGTGTTAATGTAGCTGAAGGTCTGCCATAGTTCAGAACCTTTATGAAAATATAAACCACATAACAATACACTGAAATAAAACAGTGATAATAATGTAGACTGCCCAGGGCACATATTCAAATGCTACAATAATCTAGACCTACAGGAAGCCAAAGGGTGAGGTGTTTGGGGGTTGGATTGTATTTGCGTGTGTGTGTGTGTGTGTGTGTGTGTGTGTGTGTGTGTGTGTGTGCATGTGTGTGTTAACATCCAGCTACAAACAGCTTGTGGGCTCCAAAATTTCTATAAGCTGAGAGAGGTTGTTAGCATTGATCTGTGTTGATCAGGAATTGTGACCACAGTGAGGGGCTAGCACTGGCTTCCACTTGTTTCCTAATAAAATCTGAAAATGTGTACAAGCCATGCTGGTAATAATGAGAAAATCTCTATTCCAAACAAACTGAGTCCTTCTAAACTTAGAAAGGGTGGGAAAAGGTGTCCCCAGGATACTTGCCCTTTATGGGTGGATGGATAATCCACTGAGACCACTGTCCAGGATTTTCAGCTCCAGAATCAGCTTGTTTCACGCAGTCCTCACTCTCTTTTTCTCACTTTCCAATCTTGCTCTTTCCATTCATTCTCTCCCCCTGCCCCTCACCAGGCCACCTTTGCATAGTGTCATCTCTATATTCCTTTTCTCATTTCTTTAATTATCAGCAGTCTTCCTGCTGGCTTTGGGGCAAATCTGTGGTTACACACATAGGAAATCCGTCACACCTTTCTCCTCCTGATGATGGAGGAAACAATCTGCCATCACTATTTCTTGGGTGTGTGTGAAGTTGTTAACAGGACATTACCATGTGGTGACTGAGCCACAGAGTTAGCTAAAGGAAGCATACATAGCCATCTCATAGGACCATGGCTTATAACTGGAAAGGACCCAAAGAGACAGAATGGCACGGTGGATAGAGTGCTAGGCCTAAAGACAAGAAGACTTGGGTTCAACCACCTAGGACATTTAGTACTGAGTGACCATGGACAAATCCCCTCATCTCTCTGAACCTCAGTTTACTTATCTATAAGATGGGGATATTAATGCCTTTGTTTGGTCAAACAGATGAGAAAATTGAGACTCAGAGATCTAAAGTAATTTGTTGAAAGTCCCAAAGGCGAGACGTCTCTTAACTAGGAGATAGTACATTGTGCTGTTGCTCTTCAGTCATATCAGGCATGATCTCATTTTGGGTTTTCTTGGCAGAAACTAGAATGGTTTGCCATTTCCTTCTCCGGTTCGTTTTACAGATGAGGAAACTGAGGCAAACAGGGTTAAGTGATTTACCCAGGGTCACACAGTAAGTTTACCACCTAGTTGGCAGGGCTTAACCTCAATTAAAAAGAAAAAAGTTAACACATTAATCTTTAACCAAGCATAGATAGGTTTGAGAAGGGCAGTGTGTGATAGTGAATTGGAGCTTGTCTCAGGGTATGGAAGACCTGGGTTCATGTTTGCCTCTGACATACTGGTTGTGTGATCCTGGACAAATCACAATATCCCTGTGCCCCCAGGCAACTTTCTAAGGCTGTGAGTCACAAAGAAGGTGCCAATATACCTTGTTAAAGGAAATATCCTCATCAAGAACACTTTACACTCATTCTGGATATGCCCACCTACCCCAAAATAAACTTATTAAATGTGTTTTATAAAAGAACATGTTTATAGGAATAGATGGATAGAAGAGGACCTAAGAGCACTGGATAGGATGGAACACCACCAACTGGGAAGAAGGAAACGAAGTGGGAAATCTGGGGTTAATGAAGACTAACGTTGAATACTTCCTTGCTTTGCAGGCATAGGTATACATGATAAGCTCCCAAATGACATTAATCAGTCATCTTACAGATTTTCTTTATGTATGAAAAAAGCTATCCTATTTCTAACAAATGCATTTTCCAGTAAAGTTTTGTAGACATGCCTCTGTTTTTTCTATCAAGAAAAATGATTTTCAGAGCAAAAAGGATTGAGAAGGAAGCAAAAATTTAATAGAAAAAGAAAATCTAAGTACTGTACTCTTTACTCCTCCATCCCTTCGTCTTGTCTTGGATTGGGGCCCATTCAGAACTACGAATAAATGGGCATCATCAGTTTGGAGAACTAAAACAGGGAGAGATGTAGCAAAGACATTTCTGCACAGGTAAAGAGAGGTTCTTGGTGCAAACGAGTCAAGATGAAGAACTAGGCAGAGAGATTGTAGAGTTGAGGGCCGCAGGAGGAAACAGAATTGGAAGTGGACATAGGGTAAAAACTAGGGAAAGGTAAGATCTACAAACTCAAGCTTTGAATATTCTCTAAAGGAGTAGCAGGGTTTTGAGCTAGATAAGAGTCCTCTCAATTTGTCACCCTCTGGTTTTCCATGCAGCTGATCATGCCCTTGAGTTTCCTCAGCTGGAAGAGAAGCTCTTTACCATTTCTACTTTTGTTGTTCTGTTGGGTTTTCCCCCCAACAACCAAGCTCACAGTGGCTTCATCCAGCTTACCTCAATGAATTCAAATCATCTGACTTAGATGAATTATGATCCAGGATACCTGTAAGGATTTGAGAATGGCGTTGCAGAATATCTCTGTTCATGATGATTGAGGAATTTTAGCAAATGAGAGGTTCTACAAGACCATGAGCAAAGTAATGTTTCAGTTTTCAGAAGAGGTAGATTCCATAAATTGTTGTCTGTCTATGCTCAGTACCATTCTAGAATAGATTATTAAATGGGTACTTTGAATGAATGAAAGAGAACATTTTTATTAATTACTATGTGCCACACTCTCCTAAGCTCTGGGGACAAATACAAGCAAAATAGCCTTTGTCCCTAAAGAACTTACATTCCACTAGAGAAAAACACACGTAGGGGAGTAGTAGCCAAAGAGGAGGTATTTTGGACAGGGAAGTCAGAGGTATTGGTCAATAAGGGAATAGAATCATTTGTTGACATGACTTTATGAGGAATGGTGGTGTTGGGCTTAAAAGGATGGCAGGAGACAGTGAGGGGGTGAGACCAGGGCTGCTCTTGTTAGCAGCTTAACATGAAGATAACTAAGAAATGTCACAGTGGGCCTGAGACCAGGATAAGATAAGGTAAAATCCTTACCAGTCAGAGCTCAGGCTCCAGGGGTGAGACCTTAGGTTCTAGAGAGAAGAGGAAGATAGAGAATAGATGGCATAGGATGATGATGGCCCAAAAGTAAGTATGTAGGAAAGATGTGATCACTAAGGGCTAGCACGGGCTTATTAAGAATAAGTCCAAAATTTACTTATCTATGTAATGTTATGTGTCCACTTCTCTGCTTAAATACTCTCCCAGTAGAAGATAAGCTTCTTGAGGGCAGGGACAGGGACTGTCCTGTTTTTATTTTTTCTACGTACAGCAACTGGCACAGTTCCTCATACCTAGTCGATGCTTAATAAATGTTTGTTGAATTGAGTTAAAAGTCGTTCCAGACTAATTTCATTTCTATTTCTGACAGGGTTACCAGCCTAGTAGAGCAGGGACAGCTATAGAAATAATATTCTTGTATTTTACAAAGGTACTTAGATAGAGTCTAGAAGAGGGCAATCAGAATGGTGAGGAAACTAAAAATCATTTCATATGAGCACTGTATAAAGCAAATCGTTATATTTAGCTTCCAGAATAGATGGGAGAATATAATAACTATCTTCAAATATCTTTAGCACAGTTATGTCAAAGATGAATTAAACATTCTGAATAGGGAAATAAGGAGGATAATCTCTGGAGCATGGTGAAAGAAGCAAGAAAGGATATTTTGATTAAGACCGCAGCATGAAGGTAGTCACATCTTCTGAAATAGAAGGAGGAGGAGGCGGCACCTGAGTGGCAGAGTGAACTAAGTCCTGAGCCTGGAGTCAAGAAGACTAGAATTCAAATATCATCTTAGATAGTTACTAGTTCTATGGCCCCAGGCAAGTCAATTTGCCTCACTTTCCTCAACTATTAAATGGGGATATAATAACACCTTCCTCCCATAGTTGTGAGGAAATAATGAGGTATTATCTGTAAAGCACTTAATGCAGTTCCTGGGATGTAGTAGATGCTATAAGAAGTTTAGCTATTGTTTATTATCATTATTATTCTATGGGTAAAAGAGGAAGTTTTAAGTGGAGAGAAAGAACTGGCTATAATAATAGCTAGCATTTATGTAAGTTTGCAAAGCTCTTTATAGATGTCTTGCCTGGGGTCACATAACTAGTTAGTATTTGATGTTGAATTTGAACTCAAGTTTTTCTGACTCCAGTCCAGAACAATGGCCTCAATTTCAATAAAGCAATAGTAAGCAGGATCACTTGCAGAGAACAGACAGAATCCAAGCTCAGCTAGGCTGAGGCTAGGATCATTATACTTATCTAAGCATAGGGTCATAATAGGCTATGACCATAGGAGAGGTCCAAACATGAATGAGGCAGGATAAGCTGGGCATTTCCTTAACGGTAGCAGAACAGAATTTGATAAACATACCAGTCATGTAGTCCATAATCAATAGGTTTTCAGGACAGTACGAAGGCTCAAACACCCTAATCACCTTATGTAAAAGAGTTCGGTGGGAATCGTTTCTTCAAGTTCTCATTTCTTAGCTATGTTGGCCTTTTATCCTAGACAACTCAGAGCTAGCCAGTCAGTCCATCTCCATTAGCTCTTGAAAATGGAAAGCAGAGCCTAGTTTTCTGGAAAAGATGAATCTATTCTTTGGTCCAGTTGAAGATTCTGCAAGAAGATGCCTGCCCAATAATAGCCATGTAAGGTCAAACCTAGTTGGATCTGCCTGTAGTCCTGGTCTATAGGGGACCAGAGATCAGCTTCTTTGGGCTTCAATGTTTTCATAATTAATGACCCAATAACTCCCTGGGGCTAGAGCAGGGGCCCTGGTAACAAGAATTCTGGCATATTTCCTCAGTGTACTATGTATCACCCAGACGACAAGCCAAAGGAAGTTTGTGGGAAATGGCAATTTGTGGGAAATGAGAGCCAAGTTAGTTCCATTCCTGAGGGATGGAGTAACATATTACATTGTAATATCAGAGGTCAGTAGGTGAAGTTATCTGTATACAGTGAGAAGTAAGTGGTCTTACATATATCTAGGCCAGCAGCAAGCACTTAGCCATATGCACATTCTGGCACCTAACACTGACATGAAATTTGGAGTCCAAAAAGCTGGATTAAATTGGTTCTAATAGGAATAACTTACAATGCCTCTTAAAGTCTAAATAAATTTTAAAATGAGGCTAAGCTGACTATGGCCAGTAATGTAGAAAATCAATTCAAACTTCCCTTCCAGTCCTAAGGGCAAGATTTACCTGTCTGTCTAAAAAGTAGATTATCTTAAGCAATTGATGCTGATGCTGATTCAAAGTAGAATATTTCATAAAACGCTTTATTAAGATTACTTACTTATTTAAATCATTCGTATCATTCATGATTTTAGATGAATACTTACCTCATTGTGGTATGATAGAATCATATTATTTGGAACTGGAAGGCAGCTCAGCAATCTAGTCCAATCCCTCACATTACAGATGAGGAAACTGAGATCCTTAGTGATCAAGTGATTTGCCCACAATCACCCCATGCCAGGATTTGCCCCTTGGTCCTGTGACTCTAAATCCAAATGTTCTTTCCATTATACTGATATGTTGTTGCTATTCCTAAGGTATAAGTTTGACCATGTCATTACCCTGCTCAAGAAGATTCCGTAGCTCTTCAATACCTCTGGTCTTGATCAAATGTAAACTCCTCTCTTTTACTTCTAAATCGTTCCATAAACTGGCTACCACTAATCATTCCAGACTTATTTCATATTACTTACCCTCCTACACATATTCCAGCCCCACTGACCTATTTACCATTCCCCTTACACAACATTCGGTCTCCAGCCAATGTGCCTCTCTATCTTTATAGAAGTAAGAAAGCTGAAAGCCTGAAAAAGGTTTTATTTAAGAAATGCTGATCACATAAAGGCAGCAATGTGCCTAGGCCCAAGGAAGAGTCCCTAGTATGGTTTTGTCTTGGTGTCTGTAACAATAATGCTGCTTGCAGCTACTTTTGCAGCTGCAGTTTATGTGGAGCTGGGCATTGGGAAGCACAGTAAGCAGAAGAGAAAAGAGAGGAGGGTGGTCAGGGAACTCAGTCAGAAGTCAGGAGAAAACAAGGAGTTAGGGAGGGCAGGCTGAAGGTCACAGTCTGAAAGCAGATTCCATTTGAAGGGAAAGAACAAAACCCGAAGCCATATGTATATGTGTGTATGCATAGATTTATGTATGTATGGCAGTTAGGTAGTACATTGGATCAAGTATATAATGTGGATTCAGGAAGACCTGAGTTTGAATCCTGCCTCGCATACTTAATGCGAAAATATATATGGGTGTATATATATTATACATGTATGCATATTTATATTGTTTAAAGATATTGTGAATATATACACATATGGACATACACATCCATATTTGCCTTTGTACCTATATGCACACATTATACCTATACGTGCAAATATACCTATGTGTATGTTACACATGTGTATAAATACATGCACATTGATATACATATAAATGCACATGCACTCATATAATATGTATGCATGTGTATATATACATATCTGAAGGTGCCATGTATATGCATACATCAGAATGTATATAAACATACACACATGTATATTTTTATTTGTATGTATGTATATACCAATCAATAAGCATTTATTGTCTCCTGTGTACCAGGCACTGTGTGTATATGCAGATATATTCATACACACAAACACACATATGTACATATGTTGTAATAATGGTCAAAGGCTTTTTTTCAGTTGTGTCTGATTCTTCATGACCCCATTTGGGGATTTCTTGGCTGAGATCCTGCAGTAGTTTGCCATTTCCTTCTCCAGCTCATTTTACAGATGAGGAAACTAAGGCAAACAGGGTTAAGTGACTTACCCAGGGTCACACAACTAATAAGTGTCTGGGGCTGTAGTTGAACTTGCAAAGATGAGTCTTCCTCATCCCTCATCTAGGGTCTATGCACTACACCACCCAGGGGTCTTTGTTATAACAATAGTATTTATTTATATAGTGTTTTAAAGTTTGCAAAGCACTTTATACATGTTAACTCATTTTCTCACAATAATCCTGTGTGGTAGGTACTACTATTATCCCCATTTTATAGATAAAGAGACTGAGACACAGGGATGTTAAGTGAAAGGCAAGATTTGAACTAGTCTTCTTGATGCCAAGTCCTTATGCTCTGGCTATTGTGCCACCTAGTTGCCTCCTGCATAAATATACATGTATGATTCAAATGTCCATTTTATGAAAGAAGACATCTTGATTTTAATATTAAAATCTGTACATATATGAATATACTCAGAAAAAATCCCCTCCTGCTATATCCTTCTATAAATCTGCTAAACAGCAGTATAGAAATGAAGTTCATTATCCTTCACCATAAAACAAGAGCCTGGACAAAGTGGGGCCAGGCACAAAATTAGGAGCAGAATTCTGCCAGTCAGATTGCTTCCAGATGGCATGACTACCACCATCAACCGCATTCCCCAAGGGTATAGATTAGGGATTTTTTTTGTGTTCTGGATCCATTTGGCATACAGGTGAAGCCTATGGATACCATTCATAGAATGTTTCTTTTTTAATGTATAAAATAAAATGTAGAGGATTACAAAGAAAAAAAAATTGTATTGAAATCAAAATTTTTAAAACATAGCACCATGTAAAGAGCCCCTGGTGAAGATAAAGTTTTCATTTCTATCCATCCTTACTTCCCCACCATGTTCTATCCCTACCTATAATACAAAGGCACTGTCATGTTATCTGAATTACACCTTTAAGTCAAAATATGAGAAATGATTCCTCCAGAGAGTGGCTATCGTGGAGACAGTTTATGTATCTGGCAGGACTCCTTAGAATACTAAGGAAAAACTTGAAAACTAATGCCTAATAGTATGAACCTTGTGCTTCATTGAACCACAACCATATAGTGTCAACTTTTATTTCACAGATTTTCATTAGTTTTCAAGTACAGAAAAGCAGAAAAAGAATGTGTTTTATTTCTCAGTACGGAATGCTACAACAGTTGAAATCTTAAAGCTCTGGGGAGGCAACATAAAAGAGAATAAATTTATTGTTCATTAACCATCTTAGCTGTATGAAGTTATTATATGTGATGACACACACTGCCATAATGTATAAAGCTAAATGAAATTCACATAGTATTGGAAGTTTTTATAAACCACAACCCAACTTGTCTGGAAGCTTTCTGGAAGTTTCCAAAATGTTTTGATAGTCAAAATTAAAAACTGAGTGAAATGAAGATTTGTTAACCAGATTCACAGAATCACAGAATTTAACAGCTGAAAAGGACTTTAAGACATGTCTGCTCTAACCCATAATCCCCTCCATGCATTTCCTGACAAGGGCTTGTGCAGATTCTACTGATTGGGAACCCACTGGGAACAGAATCCATTTTTGGACAGCTCTAATTGTTAGCAAGTCTTAACTTATATCAAGCTGCAATTTCTACCCATTGTTCATCATTTTGCATTCGAGAGCCAAGTATAGAGTCCAGTCTTTCAAATTACAATGCTTCTAGCATTTGAAGGCAGTTATCAAGTCCTTCTTAAGTCTCTAGGCTAAATATTCCCAGTTCCTGAAGGCGCTCCTCTATACTCATTATCCTCTTCTCCCTTAAAATGACCCTTCTCCCAAATTTCCTTATTTCTGTCACCATTTGTTTAGTAACCCAGGTTCACAGTCTCAGTGTCTTGCTTGGCTCATCACTCTTACCTCTCATGTCCAATTAGCTTCGAAATCTCTTCTCAACCTCTTCAACATCTCATCAATAGATTCCAAATTGCCAACATTTGCTGGATTATGGAGAAAGCAAGGGAGTTCCAGAAAAAACATCTACTGCTGCTTCATTGGCTAGACTAAAGCCTTTGATTGTGTGGATCACAACAAAATATACCGAATCCTCAAAGAGTTGGAAGTACATATCTCATCATCTTATTTGTCTCCTGAAGAACCTGTATGTGGGCCTAGAAGCAATAGTTAGAACTGATTGGTTTAAGATTGGTTGGAGATTAATTGGCTTAAGATCAGAAGAGGAGTACAATAAGGCTGTATATTGTCACTTTATTCATCTAACATAGGCAAAGTACATCATGCGAAATGCCAGGCCAGATGAATCAAAAACTGGAATTAAGGTTGCTGGGAAAAATATCACCACTCTCAGATGTGTAGATGATACCATTCTGATGGCAGAAAGTCAAGAAGCATTAAGAAGCTTCTCAATAAAGGTCAAACAGGAGAGGACAAAAGCTGGCTTGAATATTAACATCAAAAAATGTAAGATCTTGGCATCTGGTCCCATCATTTCCTGGCAAATAGAGGGAGAAGAATTGAAAGCAGTTTCAGATTTTCTATTCTTGAGCTCAAATATCACTGTAGACTGTGACTGGAGCCATGAAATTAAAAGACACTTGCTCCTTGGAAGGAAAGCTATGACAAATATAGACAGCTTACTAAAAAGCAGAGACACCACTTTGCCAACAAAGGTCTATATAGTCAAAGCTATGGTTTTTCCAATAGAAATGTATGGCTGTGAGAGTTGGACTATAAGGAAAACTGAGTGCCACAGAACAGATGCTTTCAAATTGCAATGCTGGACAACAAGGAGGTCAAATCAGTCAATGCTTAAAGAAATTAATTCAGGATGTTCACTGGAAAGTCAAATACTGAAGTTGAAGCTTAAAAACTTTGGCCATAGCATGAGACAAGGGGACTCATTGGAAAATCTCCCATAATGGGAAAGATTGAAAGCAAAAGGAAAAGGGGATGGCAGAGGTTAAGATGGATAGATACCTAAACCTGGCATGCTGTGGTCCATAGGGTGACAAAGAGTAGGATACAGATGAATGACTCAACAACAATAACAACAACCCATGCCAAAACAAGAATTTTTCTCATATGTCAACAAGGGGCCAGAGAGTTTTTGTGTAAAGACTTCAAATTGCTTCTTCTTGAGGCAAAACTTTTATTATTGGATACCTCTAATTGTTAGGAGGGCAGCTATGTAGCCCAGTGGATAGAGTGCTGAGTCTAGAGTCAGGAAGATTTATCTTCCTGAGTTCAAATCTGGCCTCAGATACTTTTTAGATGTGTGAATTTAAGGAGGTCACTTAACCCTGCTTGCCTCATTTTACTCATCTGTAAAATGTGCCAGAGAAGGAAATGGCAAGCCAAGAAAACCCCAAACAGGGTCAGGTAGAATCAGACAGAAGTGAATAACCACAACAATTGTCAGGAAGTTTTTCTGTCTATTAAGCCTAACTCTTTCCTTTGCTACTTGTATCTCTATTACTTCTAATTCAGAAATATGTAAATGTAAGTGATTATTATTTAAATGCTAGCCCTGCCTCTGGCAAATGACTGATTCTTTGAGCCCAAATTAGGAGACTGAGTCCCTTCCAGTCCTATATTCTGTGAATCCTGGGATTTCTCTGTCTTAGAGGGCAGTGAAGAGAAGGCTGATATTTTTTTAACTGTCCTTCTTATGATTAAACACTTACTTGCTTGGGGGAGGTGACTACAAGCCAGGGTCATACTCACAGAGCATGCCCAATTCATAGGTTAGAGCTGGGATCCTCTGGAGAAATTTCTACAGGCTATACCAGCTTCCTCCAGTGGCCATGCTGGTCTGCACTGGCTCTCTCTGGAAGAAGGGATTGACCCTGTGGGTGGAAGAGCAAATAATGCTATCTACGTGTTCACTAGATTCTTGCCTTTTTAGTCAAGTCTGCCAGCTGGCATGGCCTTAGTTGTTGACGGTAGTCAGTATGGGGCTTGTGGCATGGCCAGTTGGATACTAAAGTGAAACTATTATCACATTTGATTTCAGTTCGGACATTGAAGCTTGATTACTACCACCCTTGGCCAGATTTGAATCATTGACCAACAAGAAGGAGGTTCCAAGTTTTATGAATCTAAAATCTCAGTCTACTTACATTTATATGGATATAATACCTAATTCTTCATTTTCTAGTGCAGGAATTAAACAGAAAATAGAAACAAAAAGTCAGAGGATTCCACTGGAATGGACACAAGACAATAACATTTTTCTCCATTCAAAACTTGCTAGAGGGCCATGAATTTTCAGTTCCAGGTCCAACTTAACTGAGACTTTTGGGCTCTGAGTTTCATTCACTCCAGGCCAAACACAACTTCCTTGAGGCAAAGGAAAAAAAAAGCTTCAAGGGAGCAAAATATGTCCACATGAACCTCCTTGGACAGTAAGTAGATTCTGGTCTAATAAAACAATGTCAATGCAATACCAGAATGTAAACTATATTGATTTGATTAATTTTGAAAATGTATTTCAAAAGTTGTTAGGGCCAGAAAAAGCTAATCAGGCTGGCAAAGTTACAGGTCCACTCCCCCTTTATAGTTTCTAACATGTATCTCCATTTCCTTCTGCTAGTCTCCCCAACACTAAGCTCAGAACAGCTGCTGACCCTAAAACCATGTCAGCCTCATCTACGATTAATGAATTCCCTGTCACATTACAGAAAAAGTTGAGGACTTGCCAATTTCTGTTGTCAATACATAAATATCTGAGATATTTGCTGATTGAAATGAAAGGAGCAGAATGCCAGTATACTCAAGCAGGTAGGATCCAGGAAGAAAATGGGTAAGGGCAGATTAAAACCTAAACCTAGGTGACTAGAGCCAGAAAATATAATACAATACATGCAATTCTCTTCCCTCTACCCACACAAAGCTCCCATTGACTTTACTTAGGAGCCCTAAGGAAGGACAAAGCTATAATATATTCACTGATCCTACTGGAATAGTAGGCCTTGACTTCCTTCTACTGCACAGTCAGACAGGCTCAAGTGATTGTGACAGGTCAGTCTTTAGTGGCTGACCCCTGTGCCTGTCGAAGAAACAGCTAAAGGGATTAAATTCAGAGGTTAGCCAGGAATGAGCAGCCAACCCAAAGAAATGGATTCACTCTTTTAGTGTACTTGACATAGGCTGGTGCATTGGAAGAAAGTTCGCATGCCTAGAGCTCTTTTCTCACTCTGGCACATTACAGATTCAAAAAAGGGACCAGAATAGGGGGCAATAGAGACACTCGTCCAGGTCAAACAGCACAGTACCATGTGTCAGGATCATGAGGATCACCATTTGTTTTTCTTAAATTCACAGAAGGCTGAGTTTAATTGGCAAATATATCTATTGTTTCTGCCCTCTTCCCTCCATCTCCCGTTCACTGCACATAATTATTCTTACAAAAAACAGTACTAAAAAGTCATGAGAAGAAAAGGAAACCCTGAGATGCATAGAGAATCTTTTATGGGTGAAGGAGGGTCTGTTTCAGCATGGAGTCCAATTAAGAGGCCAAAGAGTAAATGGGGATCGGGGAATGGAAGACAAAAATTTCGAGCACCTACTACATACCTACCAGGTACTGTGCTAAGCCCTTAGTAAATATTATCTCACTTTAATAGAGAGAAGATAAGAGTTGCTGATTCAAAGAAAACATAAAGATTAAGAGGAAGAATAGATCTAGTGATGGAGACAACTTCGAAGGCCATCTAATGCAACCTGTTTATGCTACGGATAAGGCATTAGTAAGGCCCAGGGAGAATAATGACTTGACCAAGGTCAATCACACAGTGTCAGAAGAGGACTTTGAACCTAAGGAAAGTGTTCTTCATAGAATACTAGCTATTTTCCCAGGGAAAGAAATTAAATGGGGAGACAGCACAGTACTAAGGAAAAGCATATTTTCTGAAAGTGAACAGCTATTGGGGGAAAAAAAAAGTGTCTGCTCTTTCACTGGCTGCTTATTAAATACTTTTGTGCAACTGACAAATTGCATTTAGCTTTGGTAAATAGTCATGGAAAGGAGCAGTACTGTAAAAAGCCACAAATAATACTATGTGCTCCTTAGTCATGTGGGTCTGTTGGGTTTTTTTTTTCATTTCCTTGTCTCCCTTTCAATGAAATGCATCTTGTGCACAGACCACATACGGACTAGACCCCACATCTTTCTATTTTTGTTGTTAGATAATTGCTATTCAGTTCTCAGCACATGAAACATAGGAGCTTTTCTGATCTTTGCTAAGTTGTCAGATACAACTATTTGATGATAGAACTTGATCTATTTTATGACTTTTTCAGTAGAAAGATGTTGAGCAAGGCACACATAATTATCACAATATGATTATAGAAATCATTAGAATACTTTGCAGGAAAATGACAACCAAAGAGGAAAGATTCTAGATCACTTTTACCTAAGAGAGATATCTATCTCCCCCATACACTCTACTTTTTGAATAGTTGATGCTTTAAATATCATCTGATCTAATCCCTTCATTTTATAAGTGTTGGAACTAAGAATCTGAAAGGTCACTTGTCCAAGACAACCAAGATAGTAAAAGGCAAAGGTAAGATTTGAAGCCAGATCTTTTCTCCTCAAAATCCAGAGCTGTTGTACTATATTGCCCTGAATTGGCATGCAGACTCAAACTAAGGGATGGAATATATGATTTGATTATTTCTTGTTTAATCTTCTTCAGTGGATCTAAGATCTCATCAATGTGTATTTCCTCCAATGGCCAGGTTGCAACTCATGTATTCCTTTTTAGCCTGTGTAATTCTGGCCCATTTCTTTCTATAAGTCTTCATTAGATAATCCACCCCACATACAACAGGTACTCTTTAAGGTCTTTTAACATCATGGAGTTGGCAGTGCAGCACCGAGGCTGTCCATCTGTTCCCTACATGGTCAACCTTTTTCCAGTCGTGTATTCCGTGTAAGTCACCACTGGTAATATTCTACAATCTACTTATGCATTTCTCCCTTTTGCCTCTGAATTACCTGCAATTTTGATACTTTAGAAATGGTGGTATAGCATGACTTTCAACCAAATAACATTACTGGAAGAATACTGTTGTGAAAAGGAAACAAACATCTCTTAAGTGCTAACTATGCACAAAGTACTGTACTGGGGAAACAAATACAACCAAAAAGAAAGATAGTCTCTGTGCTGAAGGGAATTACATTCTAATGGGAACACACAAAAAGAGAAGTTAAAAGGGAGCATGAAAGTACCCACATTGGGACATTGGGCTGAGGTCTAGAAAATCAGAAGTACAGCCTGGGGCCCCTCCCCAAAAAAGAGGCCCAGGAGGAAATCATCAATAAAAGAAGGGGGTTGGCATAGTAGTTGAAAGTTCCACCAATAAGAAGGCTATAAAGAAAAATGGAAGTTCTAAGGTGAAAAGCCCCAGGTGCTGAGGTAGGCTCCAGGGTGAGCCATGAGCCAGATTGAAGTCCAGAAAGTCAAACAGGTTTTTTTGTTTCAGGGTACAGATTAAGATTGCTGAAAAGACTCAAATCATATCTGGCCCCCTCTTCTCTTTGCACTCAATTCTAGATTGAAGTATAGTCTAGTTGTAATGTCTAGCCAGCCTAAGAAAATGTAGGAGGTCTGCCAGAGACATCTTTGACATCCAGGTGGAGGCCTGTCTGAAGCACATGAAGAGGCAGCAATGGTAATTTTAGGAGCTCTCAGCCCAGAGACAATAATGGGGTTAGAGGACTGATCAGTAAGAGATTATACGGGACCCTTTGCTGGCAGTGGGTACAGCTGGTGCAGATTGGCAACTCTACTGCTGTAGTAGGAAGGCCGAATTTATGATCTCAAAAAGGATCATATATATATTTGAATGGTTCAAAATCGCAAGGTATATAGAATTCTCTAAGCAGAAGGTATCAAAAAATTTATTCAGGGCCCACAGCGACAAATTAGCGAACCAACCTCCCTATTCCAATATTGTGATCACAAGCCTCCAAACCCAGTAGGCCCTCCTCACAAGAGTAACCAGGAGGCCACAGAAAAAGAAGATGGCATAAATCATATTCACTGGCCTCAAGTCCTCGCTCGAACTCCTGGGTCCACACACTGGCCAGCTCTGCTTTGGCTTCAGCTGTAGTTTCTCGCCTCTCCTCCAAGCCAAGCCTCTGGCGTTCTCAAGCCCTGCCTCAACGACCAGAGACCAGAGACCATTGGTTCCCGAGTTGGCCCCTCTTAAGTCATTAATCTACCACTTAACAGGTGAAAGTACTTTCAAGGTATGCAAAAGCCAAACTCCTCAAGGGCACCCCTTAAACTAAATACTAAGGAGCCCATTTTGCATTACTGACACAACTGCCCATAAGTAGTTCTGGGTCACAGTTGCAGTGTGGAGAGGAGTGCTGGTCAGTCACAAGCTTAGCTGGGGCCCTAATCTCAGTTCCAAGGCAAAAAGGAGTGCTTGTACCAGAGCACCCAGGGCAAAGAAAAAATACTTCAAGCAGACAGAAAAAAAAATTCACATATTGTGGAGCCACAATTATCGTCGCACAAGCTTCAGCAGCTTCCACATTAAAGGAGTGGGGGTTTGGAATATGACATTGCAGAAGGCAAAGGAGCTAGAATAATCTACCCAGCAAAATGGAGTATAGTCCTGGGGGCAGGGGAGGGGGTGAAAGAGAAATATGGACATTTAATGAAATAGAGGACTTTGGAGAATTCCTGAAGGAAAGACAAGGGCTGAATAGAACATTTGACTTTCAAATACAAAACTCAAGAGAAGCTTAAAAAGGTAAACATGAAGGAGTAACCATAAGGAACTTGTTGAAATGTTTACATTCCTATATGGGAAGATGATACACGTAACTCCTAAGAGCTTTATTATTACTAGGGCAGTTAAAAGGAGTTTACATAGATGGAGGGCATAGGTGTGAGTCAATTACATTGGAATAATCACCAAAAAAATGAAGGTGTGAGGAAGAGAAATGCACTAGGCCAGGAGTAGGGAACCTGTGGACTCAAGGCCACATGTGGCCTTCTAGGTCCTTGGGTGTGGCCTTTTGACTTAGTCCAAGTTTTACATAACAAACCTTTTTATTAAGGGGATTTGTTCTGTGAAGTTTAGACTCAGTCAAAGGGCTGCACTTGAACACCTAGAGGGCCACATGTGGCCTTGATGCCATAGGTTCCTCACCCCTGCAATAGAAGAAGGGGGAAGGGAAAGTTAGAATAGGGAGAATTTTCTCACATAAAAGAGGCACACAAGGAAGAGCTTTTACAGTGGAGGGGTGGTGGGCAATGCATCAACCTCACTCTCATTAGAATTGATTCAAAGAAGAAGAATAGATGTACACACTCAGTTGTGTATAGAAATCTAACTTACCCTGTAGAAAAATAGGAAGGGAAGGGGATATTAGAAAAGGAGTGGGAATGATAAAAGGGAAAGCAGATTAAGAAAGGCAAGGGTCAGAAACAAAATAGGCTTTTGAGGAGGGATAGGATAAAAAGAGAGGGAAAAGAAGAACAGAAGAAAATGAGATGGAGGGAAATAGACAATTGACCATAATAGCTGTGAATGTGAATGGGATGAGTTCACTCATAAAACAGAAGCAGATAACAGAATGGATTAGAAACCAGAATCCAAAAATATATTATTTTATATGAGAAACACTGGAAACAGGTACATAAAATTAAAATGGAGGGCTAGAGCAAAATCTGATATGCTTCAGCTGAGGTAAAAAATGACAAAGGGAACAATCATGATCTCAGACAAAGCAAAAGCAAAAATATACCAAATTAAAAGAAATAAGCAAGGAAACTACATTCTGCTGAAAGGTACCAGAGATGATAAAGTAATATAAAAAAACTTACAGCAAGATTCTCTGCTGAAGGACTCATTTCTCAAATACATACTGAGTATGGAACTGAGTCAAATAATTTATGAAAAGAATCATTCTCCAATTGAGAAATGGTCAAATGAATGAATATGAATAGGTAGTTTTTAGAAGAAAAATCAAAGCCATATGAAAAAAAGCTCTAAATTACTATTGATTAGAGAAATGAGAACTTAAAAACTCTGAAGTACTACCACCAAAAATGACAAATCCTAGAAGAGATGAAGGGAAAATAGGTACATTAATGAATTGTTGATGGAGCACTGAACAAGTCCAACCATTCTAGAAAACAATTTAGAACTATGCCCAAGGGGCATATCGTTTAACCTAGCAATGCCACTACTAGGTCTGTATCCCAAAGAGATCAAAGAAAAAGGAAAAGGACCTATATGTGAAAAAAAATATTTATAGCAGCTCTTTTTATGGTAGTAAAGAATTAGAAATTGAGGGGATGCCATTCAAGTGAGGAATGCTAAACAAGTTGTGGCATATGATTGTGATGTAGAACTATTGTGCTATAAAAAAGAGGAGGGGCTGGTTTCAGAAAAACATGGCATGTGAACTGATGCAAAGCGAAGTGAGCAAAACCAGGCCACTGTACACAGTAACAGGATTGTTGTAATGATGATCAACTGTGAAAGACTTGGCTACTGTAATCAGTACAATGATCCAAGACAATTCCAAAGGACTCATGGTGAAAAATGTTATCTACCTCCAGAGAAAGAAGGGATGGATTCTGAATGCAGAATGAAGCATTTTTTTCACTTTACTTTTCTTGCTTTTTATTTTGGCAACATGGCTCTCAGTGGTTGGGGTAGAGGGAAGTCAAAATTAAAAAAGAAAAGAATGCTAAAAAATAAATAATACTTTTAATCTAGGATAGCCCTCAGGTCTTGAGTTTAACCTCTCTGGACGAGACAATAGGACTTTTATTTAGAATTATTTGGATGGAAGTAGCAGAATATTCATTAATGTTTTGAAGCAGTTTGTTGTTGTTGTTCATTCATTTCAGTCATGTCCTACTCTTTGTGACCCCATTTGGGGTTTTCTTGGTAAATATACTGGAGTGGTTTGCCATTTACTTCTTCAACACCTTTTACAAATGAGGAAACTGAGGCTGAGGGTTAAGTAACTCGCCTGTGGACACACAGCTAGATTTGCAGCCAGCTCTGAACTCACCAAGATGAGTCTTCCTGACTTCAGGCCCAGCAGTAATCCACTAGTAAATGTTTAACAAGTATCTCTCTTAAAAGAAGTACATATTTTTAAATTTAATCATTAAAATTTTCTCTTCCCTTTTCTTAAGTCTAGTCAATCAGCAAAACAATAAATCAAGCCCTAGTTTACAGTATTTGCCATTTTCTGAGGTGTAAGTGCTCATACTGAAAATTTAGCAATCAGTTGATAAGGGCCTGTGAGAGCTGCCTCCAGCATACCCTCCCTGGCAAACTTGGGAATAAGTCTTGACTGCAGTGTCCCAATGATTTGATCTTGACCTTATGCTGTTTAGCATTATTATTATCCCTTTGCTAAGAGCCTTGCTTGTCGAGTTTGCAGATGACACCAAGCTAGGAAGGATCACCAACATATTGGACAACCAAGTCAAAGTTAAAAATATCTCAATGCATTATTTAAAGAATTCTTAGTAAATATCTAGAAAAGGAAGTAATGCTCAGAAAGCAATAAGGCGGCTTTATGGAGAGCAGGTCACACCAGACTAAATTCAGACGACAATTTTGCCATAAATAAGATGAAACTTAATAGCGATATCTTACACTTGGATTACAAACTTAACTTCCCAAGTACAAGAAAGGAAAGTGAATGGTTAAAAAGCCATTTGTTGTATGTGTTGGGGCAGGAGGAGAAGGACTTTGGTTTTTATGATCTGCAAGTTCAATATGAATAAATAGTGCCATACAGCAGTCACAAAAACTAATGAGCTTTTGGAATACATTAGATGGCAGATAGTGTCCAAAAACAGGGGAAAGATAGACCCTCTTTACTTTATTCTGGTCAGAAACTATCTGAAAAATTATTATCAGGTCAGAGCAGCATATTTTAGGGAGGCTATTGATAAGGTGGAACAACTAGGTGGCACAGTAGATAGAGTGCCC
>CM053622.1:169711525-169727048 GCA_028646595.1 Phalanger gymnotis | reverse complement strand
CATGTTATCTCCTACCTGGAAACCTTGATAATTATACCTGAAGATGACAAGATACAGCCACATCATCAATTAAACTATATCCAAGAACATTTTCTCTCACCCATTACCGAGACTACGTTTGTATCACAGTCACAGGACCCTATTTTCACAGTGGTCAAGGGACTCACTACAAAATTCAACTAAAGTGATTTTCTTAATATAGGCATCTATTCATCTTATACTTGTACTTCTAAACCTCCAATGGGTATATAGGGTGTTCAGGGAGGACTAGCACCTTTGGTGTGAGGGTTTTCCAAACCCTTTTCAAAGTTGCTCATCCATCTTTGGTGTCCACCTGTCATCCTATTTCCACCTCTGGCTCCAAGAAGCTATAGCACTCACAGTGGCCACACCTCAGCATACCATCTCAGCAGACTGAGGATAACTGAGGGGTCTTAAACACATTGGTGAGTTAAGGGGGAGTGTCTACCCTAAGCAGGTGAAGATTTCCCCCAGTGTAATAGGTAGATGAAAACAATTTGTTCAGTGGCCATGGAGGCAGCTGAAACAGGCATTGTGGAGCACTTAGAGCTTGCTCTGACATTGAAGATTAAAAGGTCATCTACCAAATCCTGGGCCATTGCCGGTCATCTTGACTTTTGTCCTGCCATCGGATTTCAATGACTCAGGAAGAGAGAGTGAGGCTGGTGACTTTGTTCAGCTCTGCCTCACTTAAATCCAGCTCACAGGAGAGTCAAGACACTACCATGTGATGTCATTTGTCCTCTTCAAAAAAAAAAAAAGGATGAACAACCTGTTTGTGGCTCTGGTAATTCGCATTCTTGTTATTTTTGGAAAGGCACATCCTTTCACATGGACAATTCCCTGACCCACAAGCAAAAGGAGCAAAGCGAATAATCTTACCTTTAGCCTTCTTAAGAAATATCTAACCCTCTATAATTGTGTTTGCTAATATTTTTATGACCGTGTCATATTTTTTTCCTACTAGAATTAAGAGTCCTTGGAGGCAAGGCTTACCACTTAAACAGCTTTCTATTTCATTAATTCAGGTCAACAAGCATGTATTGAGTACCTACTTTGTGACAGCCACGACCCGAGGTGGTAGAAATACAAAACACAACCTGTCCTAAAGAAGCTTACTTTCTCTTGGGAGTGGATAAATGTATACAAATCAATTCAAAACACATCAGAGAAAATACAAAAACAGGAATACAAGAAAATACAAAATACATTTCTTGGCAACAGCAAACAACTGGGACGAAAAAAAAAACATTCTCATCCAAGAATTGGCCCTTAAGCTGATCCTTGAAAGGACTTAACTGCTCCAACAGGGAAAGGTGACAAAGGTAGGATATGGAATGTCCATACAAATAGAGCACTTAGTCTGGAGGGTAGAATGTGTAAGGCAGAGTGATATTAAATCAGTTTAGAGAGATAGATTGGATTGACTGTGAATGCCAAATAGTGGGATTTTAATTTTACATTAGAAATGGCTCCCTATTTAGGGGACCAACTGAAGGTACTTGAGGAGAGGTGTCATGGCTTTGGGGGTCTTGCAAGGATGTTGAGGCAGGAAGGAGTCTAAGGACAATATCCTCTACTGCTAATAAACATAATCCCTTGCACAAAACAATCTCTTCTACAGTCTCTTTTGGATTGAATTAGATTTAAAAGAAAATACCACCAAAGTATTAATTTCAGGTGAAAATCATGACTTAAGGAGACTATCTCCCTCCCCCATACTAACCCCTCAAAGGCTAGGATATTGAAAGAAAAACCAAGTCCTTGACCAGTTCCTTTAGCTAGAGTTACTGTGTGTGTCACCCTAGCGACCGAGGACTGCTGAGCAAAGACGTAGGTTTTCTCTTTTCTTTTTTTTCTAAAGAATGTGCAGCATGTCAAGTGATTCAGAGAGTAAACAGACTCAGGAAGGGCAAATATACAGGACCTAGAGGCTACACAATAGGCTGACCTTCTCCTCAACCTCTTCCCCTCCCCTTTCTTTAACTGTACGAAAGCAGTAACAGTAAAAGCAGCCAAAGAAATAATAAATGAAAGCTGAGCCTTGTAAGTGCCCTGGAGTTTTCAGGGACTGACGACCCTCCATATCTTTGTGCATCAAAGAGCAAAGGCTAAGTAAGGGAGGGGAGGTGGGGAAGGGAGCAAGAAAGGATGAGGGAAAGAATATTTACTGAGCTGGTGGAGATCTGGTTACCAGCCTGAAAAACAGCAACAGATGTATCTGTGTGATTATCAAAAAAGGAATGCTTTTTCAAATAATTTAATCTGTAGGTTAGTGTATTGTATAGATTTGTTATTAATTCCCAAAGGACAGGCAGCAGACAAGGGGATAATTTGTTTCCTCAGAGGTGCAGAGATGGAAGATGTATGAGCACGTGTGTGTCTGTGAATCTATGCTAAGGAGTAAAGGGTAGAAATCAAGATAACAGTATTATCCAGCTATTGTCTTCTGCACAATATCCCACTTCAGTCTTCAGCAAAATGAAACAGAAATGGGCCCAGGGGATTATAAACAAACTGCTATAGCTTGAAGTCTACTCCTCCGGTGTCTAATCCAGCCCAAGCTAGAGGTTTGTAGGATCAGGCCCTGTAAGAGATCCTCCCTTGAATGTGAAAAGAATTAGTGGAGGTGAAATCGACAAGGCACAAGTCCTGTCTTTTCTCCCCAAGCAGTGAAATCAGGCCAAGGAGACATTTAAAAAAAATCTAAGTTTCCTTTGGAGTTGCAGGATTTGAAGCCAAAAGGGCAAAGTCCCTGGGCTTTGGAAAGAGCTTGTGGTTGGCGGTGGGCAATAAAGAATATAAACGAAGCTCAGACAAAATATGAATGAAGGGGAAGGCAGGAGCTCAGATCCCCCATGCTGGGCTTCCCTCAGACAGACTAAGGCTTCATTTTCCATCTGGCACAGGATGGATTTGGAAGCTCCCCAGCTGCACTAGCCAAAGGCTTCTCAAAGTGTTGGATGCACAGAGCCCACTCCTGACCCCAGCTGGCTGACCCCAGGCCTGTTGTCAGAAGGGGAGCTACATTGGGTAGCCTAGGATCACCAGGGTCAGATCAAAAGGAAAACTGACCCACTCACGGGTTAGAATGACATCAGGGAAAGACCGCTATTTTTTTCCATCCCAAGCTGGGGCCTCTTTTGTAGCAAGTATATTTTAATATTAATAATAACAGGAATAGCCCAGAACTTTTCAAGGGAGGGTTTCAAAGTGCTTTCCAAAGAAGGGATGAATATTAATCCTCCGTGTGACAGATAAGAAATCCCAGGCACTGAGTGGGAGAAATCAAGAAAGGAGTCATAGGGACTGGGCACTAGACTGAGAGGCTCACTTCCCAGGTCACAGCCTGATAGTCATAATATTACCCAGCTCCTCTGAACTATTAAAAAAAATCAGGTATATTTTCTTTTTATTTTACCTTTATTTTCTAATACAGCTATCTGATCTGCTCTGCCCAAAGAGCCATCCTTTGTTACAAAGAATAAAAAAGAGATGGGGAAAAAAAGCTGTTTCGCAAAATAAACCAACGTATCAACTGATTACACACAATGTTATGCCCTCCTAGTTCTCCACCTCTGCAGAAAAGGGAGTTAAACTGTACTATTTTTATAAATAGAGTTTGATTTGTCATTGTGCTAGAGGTGTAAATGTAATGCTAAAAATAATTTGTATGTTTTCCTTAAAGATTTAACATGCCAGGAAATTCAAGTGAAGAGGGGGTGTCACATACTCCTATCTCAATAACTGCAGAAGCCCAGACTCCTAATCAATCAATTAATCGTTCAATCAAATGCATTTTAATTAGATCCCCAAAAAGTCTTTGATCAATTTGAAAGGAGTGAAGGCCTCTGGATAAAATAAAATGATGCCACAAAGGAAGTGTGTTGTAATTGGCTAAGGAAACTAGGCCATACCCTGTTGGTGTTATATAAAATATAGGCCAATTTGAAATATAGGAGAAACCAGCCAAGCAAATTAGGGGTATCATTCAGATAAGGGGACAAGGGGGAAAGCTTTGGTCTCCTCCTTCCCCACACTATCTTGGGGGCTAGATTTTGCAGTAGATAGAATGCTAGGTCTAGAGAAGTAGGGTCAAACTCTAATAGAAATGGGGGCCACTAGTCTTAGTAAGGCAATTAGTTAAATCAATTAACCAACTAGTAAGGATTGATGTGGGCCCCATTTTGGTTTCATTTTAAAATGTAATGTTATCTATGATTAATTATATTTTTATTTTGTTAAATATTTCTTAGTTTCAATTTAATCTTGTTTCTCTGTCATATTCAGTATTGCTATAGCCAACATGCAAACAAGCCAGCCCCACGTTTGACATCTCTGGTCTCAAGTAAGGAAGGCCTGAGTTTAGTCTAGCCTCAGATACTAGTTTCATGACTCCAGGCAAGTGTCTTAAAATTCTGTCTTCCTTCATTTCTTCATCTGTAAAATCAGGAATAACAGCACTGACCTAACAGGGTTGTTGTGAGGATCAAATGAGGTAATGTTAATAAAGGCTTAGCACTGTGCCTGGCATGTACTAGGCACTTAATAAATGCCACTTCCCACCCTTAGCTCAATAAAAATTTATTAAGTGCTTACTATGTGCCAGGCAGGGTAGCTAAGTGGTGCAGTGGAGAGAATGTCGGGCCTGGAATCAGGAGGACTCATCTTCCTGAATTCAAATCCAACTGCAGACACTCACTAGCTGTGTGACCCTGGGCGAGTCACTTAACCCCATTTACCTCAGTTTCCTCATCTGTCACATGAGATAGAAAAGGAAATGACAAATCACTCCAGTATCTTTGCAGAGAAAATCCCAAATGGATTTTCAGACAGGATTGAAACAACTGAACAACAACGTATGCCAGGTACTGTGATAAGCCCCGTGGACACAAATAAGAGAAATATAGCAACCCCCTCCCCCACAAAAAATCTAATGGGGGGTGGGGATTGAAATACAAAAGGAAGGTAAAAAGAGGGTGAGGGTAGATGAACAGGGCATGTGATATTTCCATGAAGTCAAAACCAAGCAGAATTGTTAATGGAAAATGGAGTTACCTGGAAAGTTGTGGAAGTATCTCACCCTCCATTATTAAATAACTAAGTAAAAGGTTTTGTAAGGACTTCATTGTCCTACCCTTCATCCCTCCAATCAGAAAGGAGAGGCAGCTGAGGGACTTGAGTAGGTGTTGATATCCAAATTTGAGTCAATCACCATAGTGATGAGATTTCAGCTGATCACCTTGGTAGAAGAGGCCAGTGGCTCCAAAGTGGAAACCAAGCAAGGCTGCTGATAGAAAATGGAGCTACCTGCAAGATTACCTTTCACATTCCCCTCTTCTCCACTTCTGACCAAAGAAGAGCCTTGTAAACTTTAGAGGATCAGAGGATTTAGACTTTGTCATTGGCATCCTAGTAGTGTCCCTAGAACAGCATTGACTGGCAACAGTGTCTGCATCTATTAGGGACACTAAAGAAAGTCAACTTCAAGGACTCCACAAGGATCCCAAATGAAAGTTTCACCATGCCTAAAGTGAACTTCAGGAGTACCCCATGAAGGTGAAAAAAGAATTTTCAGTAACCAGAAACCTATGATTTAGCTTTTTACAAATATGTTCTCTAAACAAGCTCATTTTCCCCTGGAATCTAAATAAACTGGTGGGAAAGTATGTCATGAATTTTTGGGTGGGGATGTTTTAGACCAACTGTTTTTATCATAACCTCTTAGTAAATAACTCTTTATATAAACTAATTAAGACTAGCTGACCAATTTATATCAACTGATTATCATGGAGAAGCACTCTGATGGGGGCTTATGAGCCATAGTCTTTAAAAAAAACGCCCTTTGGGTTACCCTTAGTACATGATGGGGAGAAGAAACAGTCATCCTCTGTGAATTGTATCAGTAAGGCAATATCGATGGTGACCATGAATTTGCCTGTATAATTCTGTATTGCAGAATGTAAGAGACTCTCCATATAGAAGGCATAAGAAGTAAAACATTTATACAGACACCAGAGGATCAAATCCCCAAACCAATAACTACAATTCAACATAGCAGCAATTCTATCCCAAAACCAGTAAGTCCACTTTATCATAACAGCAAGGAACTTAAAACACAGTATAACTGCAGGGAACCAAGCCATCCTATAACCTTCGCCTCTACTGGGGCCTTCTCATAAACACTCACTCACAAATCCTAGCTGTCTGTTTGCCTGAGTCCTCTCCTCTCAAAGTTCTAAGAGAAAGCTTAATAGCTACCCTCAGAGTATACAAATAGATATAGATATAGATATAGATATAGATATAGATATAGATATAGATATAGATATAGATATATAGATAGATATATAGATAGATATATGGATACCCTTTTTAGAGCCTGAGGACTTCACAACCCTGGTGACCTAATTAGCAAAAGATTGCGGGCCTTCATACAATCAAACCTCTTCTAATCAAGCTTCCCTTAACTAGCTCCACCCGAGACCTGTTAATGGGATTAATGAGTGGGGAAGATCTTTACTCACATTAACACCACAGGGACCTAGCCAAACACTTTGAATAAGGGTTAGAAAAATAACTCCATAGCTTGTGTCATACAAGTTTTTTTCATTGTTCTAGGCAGGTTTACAGGTGGTAGTATTTTAGGATTCCTCTTCTACCACCACAGTGACCTTAATTTACAACTTCAAATCTGCTATATATGCAATAGATAAATAAATAAATGTGTGAATGAATAATAAATAAATGAATGAAAAATAGGATTACAAAAGGTAGACAGTTTGTTGGTTCTACTTACAAAAACTGTGAATGCGACCCTTCTCGATTTCTACCTCCTTATCCCACCCACAGTCTTTACCCTTCCTCCACCCGAGGCATGAATAACTTCTGCCGCATATTGGAATGGACCAATAATATAGTCTTTTTTATTAATAATCATTCTAATTTGGAAAGGGTTAAATGTAAAACTTTTCTGTTTGTTACTTAGAAGTTCTCAGTCATAACTGAGTCTTTGGGACCCCATTTAAGATTTTCTTTGCAAAAATACTGGAGTACTTCACCATTTCCTCCTCTAGCTCATTGTACAGATGTGGAAACTGAGACAAATAGAGTTAAGTGACTTGCCCAGGGTCACATAGCTCTAGCTTTGAACTCGGGAAGATGAGTCTTCCTAATTTCAGGCCCAGCATTCTATCCACTCAGGCACTTAGCTGCCCCTTTCTAATTACACTAGGCAAAAATAAGATGCTTAATGTTTCTTTTTCCTCAGTAATTGCTCAGATTAATTTTAAAAATGTGCATTTTCTTGACCACACTTTTAAAGTAAGTGGTAAAATATATATTGAACATCTACACCACGCTTGCCTTCTCCATAGTGTTCATGGAACTGTAGGGGGATATGAGAACGTTAACAAGATCTAATTCCTCCCCACTAGGATCCTGCAGCCTAGTTAGAGAGACAAGGTGAAAAAAGCATGAGATCATTAAAGAGAAGACCAAAATGGCTTCTATTTCAGAGTGGTGGGGTACACTATAAACATATAAGGGGTTCAGAGAAGGAGGAGATCTGAGTCAGTGAAGACTTCAGGAAGAGGCTAAGACTTGAGCTTTGCTTCTACAGTAAATAAAGACAGATTTGAAATATGCTATTTAATGGTCTTTCTTTTTCATATGTGTGACCCTGGATAAATCATTTAACCTCTCTGCACCTGTTTCCTCATTTCTAAAATGAAGGGCTTGGATTTGATAGCTATAAACGTGTCTTTAAACTCTAATACTCTATGATAATGTTCTATTTGCATGACATCCTTTTCTATACATATGGTGATTAAGAATCATTGTTCTCACCTTTTAATTGAGGAAATGGAGCCACTGAATAATTAAGTGCATGCTCAAAAGACATACAGCCATTAGAAGAGCCAAGGTTGAACTATAGATCTCCTGCCTCTCAAGAAAGTCAGCACACCAGCATAGCTACAACAGCATGACAATGAGTAAGAAGGGGGAAAAAGGCATGCTTTCACAAGATGCCACCTCCAGTATGTTTTTTTCCTAAATGATGAGCTCTGAGAAGGCAGAGCCATTTCCTATCTAAACTATTTCCCCAGAATCTAGCACCAGTCCTCTGGACATTGAAAGTGCTTCGTCAATTAATAGATCAATCAATAAACATTTTTTAAGTGCCGACTATATATCAGGCACTATGCTAGGTTTTGGGAATACAAAGAGAAAAATGAAACAGTCCTTCCCCTCAAGGACCTTTTCCAGAAGAAAAAATAAATGTGGGGTGTGTGTGTGTGTGTGTGTGTGTGTGTGTGTGTGTGTGTGTGTGTGTGTGTGTGTAATAGAGGGGGAAAGGGCATTTATATAGCATCTACGTGTGCCAGGCACTGTGATAAGTGCTTTACACCTATTATCTTATTAGATCATCACAACAACCCTGTGAGGTAGTTGCTTTTATTATCTCAGTTTTACACTTGAGGAAATTGAGGCAAACAGAGCTTAAGTGACTTGCCCCTGGTCACACAGTTAGTAAACATCTAAAGCCAGATTTAAATTCAGGTCTTCCTGATTCCAGGCCCAGGACTCTATCCATGACACCAAAGAGATTGCAGGTGAGGGACTCTAGTTAATGGAGGAATAAGGAAATGTTGATAAAGGAGTATCGAATGGATGGATGGAAAAAGGAAGGAAAAAAGGAAGGAAGGGAGGGGGGAAGGAAGGAAGGAAGGAAGGAAGGAAGGAAGGAAGGAAGGAAGGAAGGAAGGAAGGAAGGAAGGAAGGAAGGAACGAAGGAAGGGAGGGAGGGAGGGAGGGAGAGAGGGAAGGGGCGGGGGGGAGGAATCTCCTCTTCATTAAGATCTTTTTCAAAAACTGAATAGGTCACCTAAACAATTTTCTGATCCTCCTGTAATTTCAGAACTAAAATGAATGACAACTTTAATTCACTGAAGTGGAAACTCACCCCCACTTCTGAGGGGAATACTCTTGCCATAGAGATGGTAATAAAGGAATCAGGCAATCATGTACTGTTAAAGAGGATAGAGCCTTTAAAAAGTGGGCCCTTCCATTTAAGCAACCACTATGGCCTATTGAAGACAGTCAAGTAAAGCAGTCCTCAGAGACTGCCAGGATTTCTAATACAGCCCTGGCTGGCTGCCACTGCAACTCCAATCCTCACTCCGTAAGTCCCAGGGTTCTTAGGGTTAGGCAGTTTTCCCATCTTTCGGGGTTACAGGCACTGACATAGCCAAATATATATGTGAGTAGCTGTGAAAATAATCTAAATTAAATCTACAGTTCTTTTAATAACCTCATGACTTTTTCTTTAATATAACTCTCAAAAGATGCTGGCCAGGAACACAGAGGCTGAAGCTTTATCAGCTCCACCCTGCACAGTGACTTGGGCAACTCTATGCCCTACCATTTGTTTGCATTTAAATCTCTCTCCTCCCAAGAACCTGGAATTAAGTGGTTACACAGAATCAGCTGTCAAACTTGGCACCAGAGAGTCACATTTCCATGCCTGAGAAAGCACGTATATTTCCCCAAGAAGTCAGGATGTGAGAAACATTTTTTACAACTCATGAAATGAGTATAAGTTTGCATTTTGGGAAGTTTCAAAGTAGGATGGTTTCACATCCCAAACAGAGCTCTTTTCATAAAAATAGCAAAAGGCCACATTCTGGGAAACACATCTCTCTCAAATATTACACTTTTGTTTAAGACATGTGACTTGTGGGTCTAAATGTCTTAGGACTTAAAAATACATGTGCACATACACATGCAAGCATGAATGCATGCACACAGCTGAGATGCCACCTATTTAACTGAATTTGATTCCATTCTGATTCTATTGCTATTTCATCAAACATTTATCAAGTACAGTCTGTGCGAGGCATTGTCCTAAGAGCTGTGGGACATGAAAGATGAGTGTAGGCACAGTCCCTGCCCCCCATTTTATCATTTGGAAGGGTGAGGTGGAGGAGAGGATAAAACAAGTAATAAATAACTAGTATAAAGTTAAGAACTAACAAGTGTTAAATGATAGGTAAGAATAATTAGCAAATTCAAAGGAGGAAAGGAGTACATCTATTTGGATGAAATCAGGGGAAATTTTATGGGGAAGATGACATTCTCAAATAAAGGATGTGCTCTATTAATGTCTATTTACACTTCTAGTCCATTTTACACACACACACACACACACACACACACACACACACACACATGCTCTTGAAAAATTGCACGTAAATTTTTAAATTCTATTTTTCTACTTTTATTCATTGTAAAATGGAGCTATGTCCCTGAGGCCTTGTAGAGCAGGAAGAAAGGTATATAGAGGGGGAATGCTGAATCACTAAATCATGAAAGTGTTCACCATAAACTAAAAGACAACCCAAATCCTGCCTTAGATAGCTACCGGTTTAGAATCCTAGGCAAGTCCCTTAACCCCTCCCATTCCCAGTCTGTCTACTCATCAGCAAAAAGGGAATAACACCACTTACTTCAGAGGGTTACTTAGAAAATCAGATGAGATATTTGTAAAGCATTTTGCAAACCTTACTGTGCTATGTACATTTTAGTGATCGTCATTTATTCGTAAATGCATACATGAAGTGTTTCCGAAACACAAAGCAAGACAATAAAGTTTAAGCATTAGTAATAAGACTTCAATCAATACCTTTAAAAGAGAAAACTACTTCATGCTTAACTCATCCATGCAATTGAATTCTACAAATACTTATTGATGATCTATTGTGTTTCTCTTTTACTATACATTTTACTATACATTACTATACTATACTATGTATACTAAGCTATATACACATATATATACTACTACTATACAGTGATACTTTCCTAAACACTCTAACCTCCCAGTTTCTCAGGTTTTGCTTATTTTCTGCACCCCAACACCACAGCCACTCAGTCATACATTTGACCCACAAATGTACCACTTCCAGGATCATGATCTCTGAAATACCCTTATTTGATTATAATCTGCAGTCATCCCCCAGCCCCTCCAGCTTTGCAACTGCAAATCCTGTTCTTTGTCCTCACTGTGACCTCCAATCCCTCCTTCCTTCAGTCTTTCCCAAGCTATCACTCTCCTACTGGCAACAGGCTCTTCCCTTACCTTGACCCCTTGGTGAACCAGTTCGACTCTATTCCGTTCACTTCACTCAGGTGACTTGCCCTCTTATCCTATCACTGATCTTACGCCACTAATCTTCAGCCTTGCACTGGTCCCATTATCTGCTGCCTTTGCTCCCATTCATGTGCTGCTGAAAAAAGATGGTGAAAATCATAAAACGTCACTGACTTGGGCCACTACAGATTTATGTAACATAATCTCAACTGGGACTTCACTGTGGCAAAGGGTTGTTTTATATCTCCTTAATTGACTCACTTCCCCACTCACCACAGTGGTTTTTCCAAACATTTTCATTCCTTCTCAAACCTCCAATCCCCCTCCCCCCATTTTCTCAGTTGAGAATCATGCTTCATAATTCACCAAAAACATTAAGGCCATCCACCAAGATCTCCTTCTCCCCTACTCCTCATCTCACATCCTTCAGATACCTTCTGTCCCTTTCTCCTCCTTCACCTCCTATTTCATATGAAAAGGTCTCTTTTCTCCTAAGCAAGGCAAACCCTTCTACCTACCTAATTGTATCCCATCTTCTCCAGCAGATTGTTCCTTTTATCATCCCCTCCCACTTATTTTCAATGTCTCCCTGTCTAATGGCAGAGAGAGAGAGAGAAAGAGAGAGAGAGGATTATATCTTTCAAAGTCCCTCTTTTATATTCTAAAATAGACATCTTTGGTTAGACAGACCAAATAATTTATGTAAGTGACTTTTAAAAGTAAGCAATTTGGTTTCAGATAAAGCAGGGGAAAAAAGAAATTCTACAATAATGAACAAATGGAAGAACATATTCATTACAGAATACACACCAATACTGAAAAACCAAGCATGTTCTTTGAAACACAACTGATACCAGGAAAGCATGTCAAAAGTGGCTTTTTATGGATTTGTATCTATATTATTTTATTGATTTAGGAATATTTTAACTTTGAATTTTTCCATTTTAGTGCCTACTTAAAAAGTTACTGCTGTATAAGACTTCCATATTTCATACATTTGTATTAGAATTGAAGACAATCACTGTCAAAATCTTCCCATAAGATGAAACAATAGTTATCAAATGTCAAAGAATGTTACAATTGGATAATGCCTTAGGGATAAATGAGTTCAACTCTCTTATTTAGCAGATTGGAAAACTGAGACAGAGAAGTCAAGTGACTTGTTCTAGCCTATACAACAGAAAAGGAAGGAAGAGAAGAGAGTAATGCTTTTTAAGATTCTCATCGTGCTTACAGAAAATTAAGTATATTACTGCTGACACTTTCTGAAATTCCCGGGATACCACATCCCTGGCTAACCAACTTGCACAATTAATAAGTTTCCTTCTTCTTTCCTCCTTTCCTTCCTCCCTCCCTCCCTCCCTCCCTTCCTTCTTTCCTTCCTTCCTTCCTTCCTTCCTTCCTTCCTTCCTTCCTTCCTTCCTTCCTTCCTTTTTGTCTTCCTTTCTTTTTGTCTTCCTTTCTTTTTTCTTCCTTCCTTTCTTTTTTCTTTCTTTTTTCCTTTTTTCTTCCTTCCTTCCTTTCTTTCTCTCTTTCTCCCTCTTTTTCCATTCCTTCCTTCCTCTTTCTTCATTCTCTCTTCTTTCTTTCCTTTTCTCTCCTTCCTTCCTTTCTTTCTTTCTTTTTCTTCCTTTCTTTTTTCTCTTTCTTTCTCTTTCTCTCTTTTCTTCTTTCTTCCTCTTTTTCCTTTCCTTCCCCTTTCCCTCCTTTTCTCTCTTCTTTCCTTCTTTCCTCTCTCTCTTCCTCCTTGCCTCCTTTCCTTCCTTCTTTCCTTTATTTCTTTCTTTCTCCCTCTCTCTTTCTTTCTTCTTTCTTTCTTTCTTTCTTTCTTTCTTTCTTTCTTTCTTTCTTTCTTTTCTTGCTTTCTACTTTTCTTGCTTTCTACTTTTCTTCCTAACTTCCTTAATCTCCCTCTCCCTTTGTCTTTATTTTTTCCTCCATTCCTTTCTTTCCTTCTAATTTTCTTTCTTCCTAACCTCCAAATTCCTAATTTCTTTTATTTTTTCTTTTATTTCACCATTTCTAGATACCATTCTAGCCTTCATCAATTTTAGATGAATCACTCTCTCCAAGTTGTTACTTTAACAGGGGGTGTAAGGTCCAAAGCTCACTATGTACGCAACTTTGTTCCCCTAAAATAGCATTGAGGATTATTTTTTCTGAAGATTTGTATGATGTCTTCACAGCACAGACTAACAAAATGGAGTACTAGAAAGAGTTATTTTTCCTTTAATCACCTTAATTTCCCAACATATCTCTCTCCCTCCTTCATTCATAGAGCCAATTTTTATAAAAAAGAATAAAAAAGAAAGAGGAAAATAAAAGTTAACCATAAATAATCAACATATTGAAGTCCAATAGTATATGCTGTGTTCTATATCCATAGTGCTCCACCCCTGAAAAGAAAGGATGGAAGCACATTTTCGGACCCCTTCTTCAGGACCAAACCAATAATGTAATTAAACAGAATAGAGTTTTCGATTTTTTGTTGTTATTTACATTTGCATTGGTTTAGTCATTGTGCATATTTTTTCCCGACTCTGCTTCAGTTTTCACTGGTTCTTCCCAAACATTTCCATGCTCCTCTATATTCTTTCTAATCATCTTAGGCTAGATTGTGGAAAAATTAATTTGGACCTGACTGAATAGCTGTAATTCAGTGGAAAGAATGTAGAGTCAAAAGACCTGAGATCAAATCCCAACTCTGAGACTTCTTATCTACTTGACTTTAAGCGAGTCATTAAATGTCCTTAATCCCTTGTTTCTATAAAATGAGAGGTTTGAAGTAAATGGCCTGCAAGGTTGCTTTCAGCTCTATAGCTATACTTCTATGATCATTAATATCAGTTTGGGAGAAGGTCTATACTAGAGTAGCCCAATGTATTTGCACCAATGATGCTTAACACTTCACTCAATGATTTGGATACAGACATATAGAGTATGGCTATTAAAACGAGCTCATTAAACTCAAAGATTGGTAGGTTAGCTAAAACACTGAATATTAGAGTTCTTATTTGGTCCTTCAGCCATGTCCAGCTCTTCAAGACCCTGCAAACCCACCAGGCTCTTTTATCTTCCACTATCCCTTGAAGTATTTCCAAGTTCATGTTCATTGTGATTTCAGAGGAGTCCAAAAAGAACTTGACAGGCTAGAACATAGAGTTGAATCTAACAAGTACAAAATGGTAAAGGTGTGGTTATACAATAGTTTCTCATAAAATAAAACAATCTAAGAAACGTAGTGAACTTAATATGTCAGCAAGGTAATGTAGAAATTAAAAAAAAAACAAATGTAATCTTCAGCTACTTATCTGATTGAGAATCTTAGAAGGGGAATATGCCAAGTGCCTTTCAAGATCTCACAAGGTCCTCCACTATACCCAAAGAAAGAAGACTCAAAGAGGAGATGATCCCATTCTAGACCTTAGCTTGCCTAGGTGGTCACAAACTCAAGTCTTAAAGCTCAGTGAATAGAAGACCACCCCTCATCCCTTTGAAGCTTAGTCATTCTTACACTTTGATGTAACCAGGGAGAAGAGACCCAAGGATCAGAGATGTCCCTTTATTATATGCACTGATGTCTGAATCAAAAGTCTTCACAGTCAACAGGAAGCAGTCAGAAGGTGTCATATCTGTTCTTAAGTGGTAGAGGAAAGTAAAGCCCCTCCATCTTCTATCCCAAAGGGGATGTTACAGACAAATTGACAAAGAGGAAAGAAGCATTCTATTTTGGTGAATTTCAGGATTCACTGAGTTCCCTACACTGAGCATCCCCTTTGTGTTTGGCACAGTACCAGAGGGATTACAAAAGACACAGGAGGATAAAATGTGATTGTTAAAATCAGGAACTTAAGATCTAGTAAGGGAAACAAAAGTAACAGTGAACCATACAAGGCAAGATCTCTTTATGACATAAGGCATATGTTCTAAAGGCCATCAGAAAAAAAGCAGCTCCAAGCGTAAGAAACAAGATGTGAGCCAGGTCTTAAAGGGAAGGTTTTTTATTTTGTTTTATTTTTATTTTAACAGATGGAAAAGGGAAGAACATGACCAAAGGGACAAAGGATGGAATGAACATATGTTCATTGAGAGTGACAATGGTTTTACTAAAATAAGGTATATATGTAAAGAGTATTGACAGGTAAGGTTGGTTGGGGCCACAAGGTAGAGTGTGTTGAAAATATCCCATAAGAATCTATATTTAATTTATTTTTTTTTAAATTTATTTTTGACATGTTTGGTTTTCAGCATTGATTTTCACAGGCGTTTGAATTACAAATTTTCTCCCCATTTCCTCCCCTCCCCCAACTCCAAGATGGCGTACATTCTGGTTGCCCTGTTCCCCAGTCT
>CM053622.1:169664590-169711025 GCA_028646595.1 Phalanger gymnotis | reverse complement strand
AAAAAAAGATGAGCTTCCATATAATAATTCTTGTCTTCCATTTTGGATGAAGTCACCCACCAGCCAGACTAAGAAGCAGTTAATGGGACTGACTCCCAACATAGTTTGACAGCCTGTGGCATTAACTCATGTCTAGACTCAGGGAGACTTTCCATACCATATCTCACAAGTCAGCACACATGAAAAAGCAGCAGCTTGAAACATAAGTGATCCATATGTTTAGACAGTGACTTCTTCAAGAAACCTGGCTGCTCTTCAACCTACCCTCTTCCCCCTAAATGAGAACATTTCAGTACAAAGTACCTACATGAACCTTGTCCTTATCACAACATTAAAAAGAGGTATTATACAAGATTGCAACAGGTAGTGAAAAAGACTGAACAAGGTGGGAAAATAATGTCTTTGAGCTGATTTGAAAGGAATATTTCATTTTTCCCATTGGAAGTATTGTGGATAGAGCAACAAGACATTGGATTTTTAGTTGAGAAACCTGAACTTAAATCTTGACTCTGAACTCTGTCAAGTTAAAAATATTTTTTATTAAACATTTACTATATACCAGGTCTAGTACTAATCACTGGGGATACAAAAAAAGGGCAAAAAACACAGTGCCTACTCTCTAGGAGTTCACAGGAGACAAAACGAAAACAACTATGTAGAAAGAAGACACAGGGTGAGTGTGCGTGTGTGTGTATGTGCGCATGCGTGTGTGCATGTGTGTGTATGTGTGTGTGTGTAAGCTAAATTTGAGATAATCACAGAGGTGAGGCATTAGTACTCATGGGATTTTAGCTGGCTCTTAAAGGAAGCCAGGGAAGATAGGAGACCGATTTGAAGAAGGAAGCAATTCTAGGCATCAACAACAGCCGACGAAAATGCACTATTCCCAACATGTTTAAATTTGGTCGAGACTTCACTTTCTGGGCCTCCATTTGTTCATCTACAAAGTGAGAAGGTGAGACTAGATCCTCAAAGTTCCTTTAAGTTCTGTAAAAAACCAGTCACAGCTCACACTTTGGCTTTAGGGTTTGCAAAGTGCTTTACAAATAATATCTTGTTTTATCTTCATGACAACTCTATGAGGCAGGTGTTATTATTATTATCTCTGTTTTACCAATGAGGAAAGTGAGGCAGAGAGAAGTTAAGTGGCCTGCTCAGGGTCACATAAGTAGGAAATGTCTGAGACCAGATTTGAACTCAGATCTTGCTGACTCCAGGTCAAGCACTCTATCTACTGCCCTACCTAAGCTACCATGTATAATCGTGATATGAATGTTCAATGAAATCAATGGAAAGAGTATTGGTTTTAGAGTCAGAGACCTGGGCTCAAATCATGGCTGTCATTTACTACCTGTGGGTCTTTGGGTAAGTCACTTAACATCTCTAGGCTTCTTTTCCTCATTTATTTTTACTTTGTAAAAATGAGAGGAATTGGACTGAGTGACCCCTAATGCTTCTTCCAGCTTTCAATCTTTGATTCTAGAATCCTGATGGTTACCAAATATAGACAATGAAATCTGATGAGATTTCCAAATACCAAAAGATAAATCATCATTCCCCTCAAAATACAATCACTGTACCAATTTTTTAAAACTTTATTCCTTGCATTGCTACTCAAGTCTTAAGCAGCAGCACAACTTGCTTTAAAGGTAGGTTTTTCAATGCATACACTCTTTTCCTGCCAAAGTCACAGCCTCCTTTATGCTTAACAGAGCTGCCTTCATGAGTGGCCTATATTCAAAAATAGTCATCCATTGGTGGTCAACCTCCTGATGACGGGCCACTCCAAACTCCACTAAGTTATTTTGATAGTGATTTTTTTGCAAATTCTGATCACAAGGATTGTAATATGTGAAGCCCATGAAATCATCCTCACCGTTACCTCTGGGCATATAGTAAAATCACTCTATCAATTCCTGTCTTTTCCTCTCCAAGGGGTACCTCTGTGTTATGCTTCCATTTAATACCAATGTCCTCCCTTCTTCTGCTTTCATTTATAGTAAAAATGCCAAGAAGGATATCATGCAACTCCTCCTCCAATATGAGCACTTGTTGGCCATTAGATAACAGTCCAACATTTAGATTAAAGTTTTTTTGATAGTCTAAAAACAATGAGGCATTTTTGAACCCTTCCTTGCCCCTCTGTCACTCCCATTGCAGAAGTGGAACAGGGCCACACTGATCCAAGGACCACGTTTTATTGTTCTGTTTGTTTCACATGAGATGCTAGTGATCAAACACACAGCAGTGGGATCACCAGAGATGGTAGCATACAGGCTTTCTGAGTCTTCCAATCTCTACTCCCCCACCTTATCACTCTAAATGACCTTCTGTCCAACTCAGCTCCAATGAATTTGCCCCAGATGTCAAAATTTCCAGTTACTGCTTTTTTGGTCTTTAGGCAATCTCTGTTTTCGTACACATCAAACTGAACTGTAAATAGGAATAAATCCAAAGTAAAGATATATAATGACCACCATCGGGTATCTTTGAGTATAATTTTGTTTAAGTTTCACTAAAATCAAATCTAGTTTTTACACCCAGAAACTAAATGAAAATTGAAAAACATCTGGAGAAGTCATGGCCATTTTAGAGATCTCTTATTGATTCTGGAGTCATTGTCCATCTGTAAAGTATTTGCCAATGTCTTATTTGATGTGAAATATTCAAGTGAGAAGTTACACTAGATAAAGTTTCTATACCCATTCATTTAAAATTACAGCCATGCTGCTTCTTTTATCTTTTTTGACCTTATGCTTCCATTAGGGGGGAAAGTAATAGGGTAGATCTCTTTCATGTTTTGAAAATGCAAATACTGCTACTATCAATGCTGAAAACTGATGAAAAGATACCTGTTGTCATTACACAGGGGCATTATAAGATAATCATCTCTAGTACTACATATTAATCAATCATACATTTTAAAGAATAGATGAATATTTTTTATCATCTATTTTATAAGTGCTAATGGAATCCTTAGTTCAAACATCTATCAATTTAAATTAATACACAGAGGTCCAAACCAATAGGGAAATAAACATTGTATTTGTAATTTATAGCAATGATTAACATGAAAATTTTCTCATTCTTCAGAAACAATATCAGCAAAGAGGAGACAGTATAATTATTTAAATGGGAAAAGTTCATTTTTAACAAATGCCAGTCTTACACACTGCAGAGTAGTACAGAAAATGATGTATTAATAAGGTGGATAGTTTGCAGGCAAATAGGAAAATCCTGTATAAGAGTCCAAGAGTTTTGACAATAGCATCTTCTAAGGATCAGCCTACCTTAAAAATGTGTATAACAAAATCCTATGTGTAACAAGGTTTAAGTGTATTATTGAAATGAGGTTGGCAGAGCGAGTACTGCCTCCCACAGTTAATATAAAATGAGATGATTAGGAGACTTCGGTTTCCTGTAGCCTCCCACATGCAAGTGTTGCATAGACTAGTCATTTTGGAAAAGACTTAGATGATTCCGTAGGAGGTTGGTAAAATAGGGTAGCAACAACTTGTACTCAAACAGATCCAAAACGTCATTCACCAGATGTCCACAAAAGGCTTCCCTTTTCCCCCTTATGTCCTGGATAAACTCACAAAAGAACAAACGAACAAAAGAACGAATGAACAAATAAATGAATGAATGAACAAGTAAGTGAATACCTTTTTTTTTTACAGGTCTAGGGAAAATTTCTTTGATTTTTATGTTTCTAATTTCTCCCTTATTATTACTTCTGTTTATCAGTATGAACTGGATAGGCAAGAGACATCATTACTCTGCAGTTTTTCCATCTCATGCTTCCCTTGCTGAGTGTTGAAGGTGTCTTCATTTATCCCAACTCCATAGCTTCCAAACCACCTAAACATCAAACACAAGACATTCATCTCTTTATGTAACAATAAGAATCAACAGCGTTCAGCTGGTGAACAAGTATTTATCCAGTGTCTTCTATGACTTCTTCGTTCATAGTTGTGTACACGTTGTCTCCCACATTAGAATGGAAGTTCCTTAAAAGCAGAGCTGGTTTTTTGCCTTTGTTTATATCCCCAGTGGTCAGCACATTGTCTGGCACATACTAGGCTCTTAATAAATAGTAACAGAGAGACAGAGACGAGAGAGAGAGAGAGAGAGAGAGAGAGAGAGAGAGAGAGAGAGAGAGAGAGGAGGGGGAGGGGGGAACTGTGTTGTATCAACTATAGGTTGTGTATGAATGCATAATTTTTTTATCATTTTTACATAGTTGTACCAACTATAAAATATATATAAATGCTTATTTATATATGTGCATATATAAATGCTTCATAAATGCTTCTTCAATGATTACCATATGTGTGTATGTATATATATATATATACATATATATATATACATATATCTATACGTACTTGTATATACAGGTTTCAATATAGTTATATAGAGATATATCTTGTTTGTATATAATTGTACCTAATACACACATGCACATAGAGAGATCTTTTGTGTTATACCAACTATATATGTATGTGTGTGTAATTATCATTTTTACATAGCTGTACCAACTATAATATATACATATATACATGCTTCATAAATGCTTGTTCACTGACTACCATAGGTATATACATATATTTGTATGTATGTGTGTATTTTTTATCATTTTACCTACTTGTACCAAATATACATATATATACATATATGAATACTTCTTTATGTATGTGTATGTGTATATATATATAAATGCTTTATAAATGCTTGCTCATTGACTACCATATGTATATACATATATTTGTGTGTATACATATATATGCATATGTGTGTACATATGTATAGATACATGTATTATCATTTTACCCAGTTGTATAAACTATAAAATGTTTGTTTATGTGTAAGTATGTATGTGTGTGTATATATAAATGCTTATTCACTGACTACTGTATGTATATACATACGTTTGTATGTGTATGCATGCATGTGTTTGTATATAGATATATGTATTGTCATTTTACCTAGTTGTACCAACTATAAAATACATGTTTGTTTATATGTATGTATGTGTTTATGTATGTGTATATATATATATAAATGCTTTTTCACTGACTACCATATGTGTGTGTGTATATATATATATATATATATATATATATATATATTTGGATATATGTGTGCATATGTTTATATGTGTATACATGTTCACATATATGTATATATGTGTATATATACATATACATGAACACACACATATATATGTATGCATGTATATAGTCTGTACATAGTTGGAGAGAGAGAATAATAGAGAGAAGATCTTAGCATTAAAGAGGATCAGGATCGGCTTCTCCTAGAAGGTAGAATTTTAGCCAGGACTTGAAGGAAGTCAGTCAGGCTCAGAGCTAAAGATGTAGAGGGACAGAATTACAGGCAACAGGGGGAAAGGCAGAAAGGCCAGAAGAAAAGAAGGTGTCATGAAATGGGCTTGAACCCTGTTGATATTGATATACTTACTAAAAAGGAGATGAAAAGGAAATGATAGCCTAGAAGGAGCACCATGATTGAAGGCAGAGTACTTGGGTTGAATCCTGTCTTTGGCATAATCTTGCTCTGCAACCTTGAACATGTTACTTAAACCCTCCAGATCCGTTTCCTCATTAGTAAAGTGAACAAGTTAGACTGGATGGCAGCTAAGGTCCCTTCCAGCTCTAAATCTATTATCCTGTGATATTATAAGGACATTTCAACTAAATGGAATTAACAATTTACAGGTTCATTGGAGAAGCAAACAAAGAAGTTGGCAGGCTTGGGGACATTCTTAATCCAAAAGTAATAAGAAATCTCACATCACAGAGCCCTTGAACATCTTGCCCTTCCAGTGCTCAGGTGTAAAAAAAAAATCACCTTTCAGGTAATCATAATTTATACAGCCTCAACTGATGCATTGTATGAAGATATAGAAAGCCTTTATGATAAACTCAGTAAGATCCTCCAGGCTAATCCTTGGTGACGCCTATGCAAAGATGGGCATTCAGGAGAGAATGACCAAAAGAAGGATTAGAAGATACAATTCAGGATTAAAAAAATGAAAGAAGTCAAAGGCTTGTTGACTAGCCAGAATCTTCATATCCATATATCATAAACGCTTTCTTTAAGAAGAGAATCAGGAAGCATGGGGGATGATGTGACATGTAGGGAGCTAGGTGCCACAGTGATAAAATGCTGGACTTGGAATCAGGATGACCTGAGTTCAAATTCTGCTTCAGATATTTACTATCTGGGCAAGTCAGTTAACTTCTCTCAGGTTCGATTTCCTTATTTGTAAAATGAGATAATAATAGCACCTATCACACAAGGTTGTCATGAGGACATGATAAAACATATGTAATGCCTTTTGTAAACCTTAAAGCACTACATAAATGCTAGCTATCATTATTATTATTATTATTATAGCAATTAGTGAATAACAAAAAGAAATTAATTTATCTGTAAAATATGTGTCATTATCAGTTACCAATATTGGTGTCATTTTTGTATCAGTTATCTGTGTCCAGTCATGCCCTTCTGTAGTATAAATTCACAGGTAGATCTTTCATCCCTAGGAAGTTCATCACTTACCCTCATTCTTTTCTGTAGGTAGAGAAGAAGAGTTGAAGAACCATTGGATTTGAAGTCAGGAGATGTGGGTAAAAGTCCCTACTATGCTGTTTACAAGCTACGAGGTCTTGGGCAAGTCATCTTCCCTTCTATGCTAGAATTTTCTCATCTGTAAAATGATCTCGCTTGGCTGGATGAGATGCCATAGAATATCCCTTCCAACTCTATGTAAAGTGATCAAATGATTCCCAGGGATCAAGCTGCTTACAGCCTCTTCTGTCCTTCCTCTTAAGTGTTTCTGACCAGGAAACAATGGCCCCCCTATAAAACTGACATCTTGTTCAGTCATTGCTAGTCATGACCTACTTTTTGTGACCCCATTTGGAGTTTCACTCACAAAGGCAGTAGAGTGGTTCACCATTTCCTTCTCCAGCTCATTTTACAGATGAAGAAACTGAGGCAATATAAGTGACTTGCTCAAGGTCACATAGCCAGTAGGTGTCCGAGGTCAGAGTTGAACTCAGGTCTTCCTGACTCCAAGCCCAGCATTTCCCCACTGTGCTTCCTAGACAGCCCTTCTGAGAATGTAAAGAGCTAACAGAGACTGAAAGGATTGTATCCTATTCCTTTATCCCACCTTCCCTTTTTTTGCTTAAGCCCCTTATGGAAGGAAAAGTTACCCATAGATGCTAATGATCCTTGACATTTGTATTTGTAAGTTCTACAAAGTACTTTACCAAGGTTATTTCATTTAATTCCCATGACAACCTTGTGAAATGAGCTACTTAAGCATTACATTCCAGGTTCTATAAAGAAATTGAGGTTGAGAAAGATGGAGGGACTTGTCCAATGTCAGACAACTAGAAAGTATTGAGACAGGTATTTAATTGAAGACCTCCTATTCCAAATACTGTAATCTTTCCATTACATCAGTGTTTTACTTGTAAATCTTTGCACTGGTAACTAAGGTGGGACTTTCTTACTGTTTTAGTATGATAATTTAATTAAGTCTCTTTGATTGAGCCTTGCTAGGTACAAAGCCCCAGGCCTAAACCCCTAATTGCTAGGTGCTAAGCCTATGTAGGTGTGAAGCCCTCAGGGTGCTCAGGGGAGTTGCTAAGACAGGGCTAATGGTAGGAGCCCAAGTTCTGGTAGCTCAGGTTTGATGATGGTTAAAGTGTGTATAAAAAGAGAGAACAGAGCTATTTGCTTGGGGCTCTTACTCTTGGAAGAGTGTTGATGTGGAGACTCTGGGCAGCTGTAGTTAAGAGCCCTCCAGCTTGTGAACACAGATGTTGGCGCCTTCTTGGTATCTATGAATTGTATTTGCTCTGTTTATAATGCATCTTTATAATTTGTTTGTATTTGCTCTGAGGTTCAGGGTGCTGGCTTTTTCCCTGAACTAAGTGAATGATATATATGTATATGTTGGATTAAAGCAAGATTGTTAACCCCTTAACATCATTTTCCTTAGGAAAGCAGATCAAAGAACCTGTGCTGGCAGCTTTCTTGTTGTTGGGCTTGTGTTGGTCTTTCACTCCCACAGCAGCTGCTAGCCAAATTGTTGCAACAGTCTTTGCATTTCAGGCCCCAGAAAACTATGGATATGGGGGCAGGCAGGGGTAAGAGGGTTGCTATAAACTCCTCTAGAAAAGGTCTCTCACTTTTGCCTTTGTATCCCTAATGTCTGCTACAGCTTCTGACACATACAGAAGTACACAATAATGAAAGCGCAAATGAATGAATACACACTGGCCCAAAAGCCCTCAGTGTCTTTTATAGTAAAGATCAGGAAAGGCTTCTGGGTGAACAGAAGAGTTTGGGGGACTGAGGATGAGTTGTATTGAGATCCATCCTAGGGAAGTAGCAGAAGCAGTGATGGGGAGGCAAGGGAAGAGCTATGCATGAAATCCTCTCTCTTCATCTTTCTCCATACCCTTACCATCCTCAGGCCACTAAACTCAATATTTCCCCTTCTTGAATGGGTTCTGAGAAGCAGAAAGCTTGTGAGGAAGAAGGGAGTGTCAGGAAGTAAGTAATAGAGCTGGAATGAGATGAAGAAAGGAAATTCCTCCAACAAGCAAGGAGGAAAAGGGAATTCTTATGGTCACTAGCCTTTGTATATGAGAGATAACCACAAATTAGACATGTAAATCAAGGACTGCCCATCATTGTACAAACATGATCCATTTCTCATCAGGTTTCATGCCTGGGGAAAATGGATAATTCCATTGCAAAATTCATAATCGATTCTTTAGGGATGAAAAAGATGACAAGACAGGGCCTGGACGAGTCTTTTCTTTCATGTGGTTATGTCATCTTTCTTGTTACCTGAAGAAAGGGGGCTCAGTTTCCTGATGCAAGATCCTTTTATTATTAATCATATAGCATTTTCCATCTCCTGGATTCATGTGGTTAATTCTCCATTATTCACACTGACAGAGAGTAAATACTAGTGAATGTTAGTAGAAAAGAAACTGAACTAGGAATCATAAGATCTAGATACTATAAGTCTTACTTTCTATGAGACCTTAGGTAGGTCAATTAATAGATCTGAATGTCAGTTTCCTCACCTACACATATGCACACACACACACGATCTGAAACATATGTGTTTTGTGTACATATATACATATACACACATGTTTCTGTATGAGCACACACATATGTGTATATGCATTTTCCCCTATAGTGGTATGGTGTTGTGAATAGAGCAATGGACTTGGAATCAAGAAGTCTTAGGTTCAAATCTGAACTCTGATACTAATTAGCTGTGTTACCAATGACGAATCACATAACTTCTCTGATTTTCACATATCACATAACCTTTTATTTTCACAAATCACATAACTTCCCAATTTTCTCATCTGCAAAATGAAGATAAAAAGGCCTGTAATACATACCTCACAGAGTTATTACGAGGTTTAAATGAGATAAGGTCCTTCGTAAAGGTCCTTTAGAAACTCAAAGGTCCTCTAAAATGTCTATAATAACAATAATTAGTAGTCACAGTAGTATTGTTATTATCGTTATTTCATTCAAAGATTCTAAGTTCCTCCAGGCTAACGACCTTCTTGTTTAATGTGTATACCTCTCCCAGCCTCTGAGAAACGCTTTGCACACTGGAAGCATTTAGTAAATACTTGTTGCATTAAAATGAACAATCTTTCCTAGTAAAGAGACTTTCTATATGCCTTCTCCTCTTTATCTTGTTCCCCAAACTCCTATTACTTGGTTCTTTTCCTCCCACTAGCTTTGATCTCTTTTTCTGCTTATCCTTCTAGAACAACAAAGTATGTTAAATATTTACATGTGTCAGGATCGTATATTTTCAAATTTGGGGTTTTTTTTGACGGCAGAGCACTATATGCACCAGTAATTTATTAAACAATAGTAATAGCATAGACATGTCTATTTCAAACATTGCATTAAAATGGCAAAGGCTTAGAAGTGTCATTAAAAGTAAAGAATTTCTTTTGTAGACTAAGTAAATTTACCAGGAAAAAAAACTTATCTTTAAAATATATAAATATAACTGGCCATAAGAGATTCCTGTAGTATTGCCCTAAGATAGTTTCAATCATCTCTGCAATCAAACTGAGAAAGCCAAAGCTAGAAATGCAGAATTTCTGCATTTTGCAAAAATGTTATCTTTGACAGCTGAATACCATCCTTTTTCACATTTCAAAATGAAAACATTACAAAAAGTGGGGTATTTTAACTTAGAAATGACATTCCACTTGGAATGTCTCCATGCAACTCCTGCCTGTCAGTCAGAGCTGACCAAAATGACTTTCATTTTGATCTTAATTATTTTAATTCAGTCAGATAAGGAGCTGCTGTGCCCTGAGGCAATGGTAAGGGAAGCTTAGAGGCCATCTAACTTATCTGGGGAGTTCCTCTGATTTCACAGCACAATCTTGCTGGAAAGCTGAAAACTCAGACAATCTTATAAATTAGGAACTCTGTGGTGAGTGCAGATCATCAGTCAATAGCTGGGAAAAGCTAAAATCCGTTTTTAGGGGGAGAGGATGAGGATCATGAGGTCCCTTGGTTGCTAAATCTCAAAGAAAAATACATTCTTGGATCTGTGACAATTACGAACCCAAGATATGATTTCTTATGTAGGAAAATTATGGGTAAAAGGAAAATCCCCTTCAGTTAGTAGTGAAGTCTACTATGGATTTAGACCTGGAAGCTTGCTACTAACTCAAGATAAATAATGCCAACAAAGGCTTACATCCTTCCTATAGAAGGATGGGTAGGACTAGTCAATATAGCACAACAAAATGCTATCCCACAGATAGAAATCACAACCACAGGCCTCAATTTAAAATACGTACATGTCTATTATGATGAAGATTTTGGAAATAATTTTAAGACATTTTTAGAAGATAATTCATTCAATTCAATAAACATTTATTAAGTCGTTATAATGGGTGAGACATTATGCTAGGTATTTAAAAAAACAACAAAATAGGCCTTGTCTTCAAAAGAGCTTCAATTCATCTGGAGTCTAAAAGATGATGAATCTTATATTTGAGGCCACAAAGGGATTTAACTTGCTTAGTAAAAAATTGCTAAATCTCTGAGGCAGAGATAAACGTAGACAGAAAAACAGATTGAAAGGGACTCAGGATTGGTGTTTCTTTGAAAAGGATAAATAGATGCCTTTTAATTTAGCCTTTTTCTTACCTTTTCTTATTTTAATACCACACGCTGTGACTTTAGTATTGTAATTAGCCAATAGAAAGCCAGAAAATTTAAAAGAAGTTAACTTTGGACCATCCAGGCCAGGAAGAGTTTATATCCCTAGAGACGGTCAAATTATCAGCTAATGCAATAGGCAGTGAAACAAAGAGAAACCATAATAAACGCATTGCTATTCTCTGAGTCAGGCAACTGGCTGCTAAGTCAGCACCATCAGATTACAGTTACTGTGGAAAAAAAGAAATAAGTGCACACACACACACACACACACACACACACACACAGAAAGGTTGATACTATGTCAATTTTAGTGACCCAAAGAAAGACTTTTTACAGTTGAATTTTGCCTAAAACAACATGAGTTTGTTACAGAACCTGCGTACCAAGTATACTTCTCTCTTACCAACACAAACCAGCTGTTGAAATATCTTCCTCCTGGAAGGCCAGATGTCTGAGTTAGTCTGGGAATTAGGAGATATTTTCCCATCTGCCTCTGTGTCTCAATTTGCCTGAGCTGGTTGTTTCTTGACAGCACTCAGATGCTCACAGGATCTTTGCAATATTTTTCTACCAAGTTCCAATCTCTGAATCTGAGGCTTTTTGCCAGAGCAGTTATCTCAAGGTAACAAACGCTCCTCTTTCCAGATTTCCTCTCTTCTCTATCCACCTCTTCATCCCATTCTTGATCACATAGAGTCAAGATTCCATAAAAACTTACTATTCAAAAGAAATGTCTGTAGTAAACTTTAAAGCACTTCATCTGGGGAACTGGTAGCTGAATTTGCCTAAATAACATCTTTTTTCCAAACTGGCTTACCCTGGTTACACTGTCTTTTAAAGTTTGTGTCCAATAAGAGATACTTTTTTCCCACTATACACTCCAACTTTGCAGTGGTCCAAGACAGACTAGCTTCAGTAGTCACATAACAAACAAAGTTGGGTCAGAATTGGTCATTTCCTTTTGATCAGCTACTCTTTGGACTGCCTAAGTAAATGGAAGGCTGAATGGGTTATAAACCATGTAGCTTTGAATCCACAATGGAATTTCCTTCTTCAGCAGTGAAGAAACCTATACATAAGGACAGTCTCAAGGTCTCTCTGAAGAACATTAATATCAATTATACAGGACAGGAGGGGCACAGGACTGCCCTTCATGACATGATCACATCAAAGAAGGCACTGTGATCTACAAGCAAAGCAGAATCACAGTAGCACAAAGGAAATGTGAGATGTATAAATCTAGAGACACTTCCATCCCAAACATTCAAATGGACTATTTTTGCCTGACCTATGGTAGAGTCTTCTAAGCTCCTATTGGATCAATCAGCCACAAACACACAATGCCTTGTTCCCAATATCATGACACTATTGGTTCTCCTTGTGTAAAAGGACAAACAACAATAACATAAGAACATGTATTTTAAGCTAGATAGGACTTTGGAGACTATCAAGTCCAACCCTTTCATTTTATAGATGAGGAAACTGAGGCACAGAGAGTTAAGTGATTTATTCAGGGTTATGTTACTAGGATGTAGCTGAGGTAGGATTTAAACCGAGATTATTCTGATTTCCACTTCATACTGCCACTCTACACATTTGCCTTCTTATCAACTGCCGTGCCTATATTTTAGCTTCAAATCAGTGAGGTTACAGTTTTTCCAAGGGCAGTAAGAACATTGTTTCAAGATGAGTAAACCAACCAAACCACTTTGAGTGTTTTACATTAGACATAAGACTATCACATAAGTCAGTAAGTCCTCAGGGCAGAGGTCAAGTTACTTGAAACCCTAACCATTCCACTGAGAAAAAAAACCACTTTAGTTTACCCTAACTAATCATCTAATAACTTCTGCATCAACATAAAAGAAATAAGACATTTTTGCAAATGTAAAGGAGTTTGGATTTGCAATGCAAGGGGAGAAGTGGCAAAATTGTAACATTTCTTCCCTGGAATATTCTGATTCTCTCCAAGTTGTTTTCTGCATTGTTGACACTGGTCATGGTTTGGAAAAGGCAGATAGTTATCTGGGAGGTAGGGGTTTTTTTTCCAAATGCTGAATGAACCTGTAGAGGTTTGGAGACAACCCAATGCCTTTAGGTACTCTTCTGAGTACACACACTTTTTTTCTAAAATTTCTCAGCTAAGCTTTGTGGAAGGAGGAGCCTGGACTTGACATCAGTGCTATGTGTACGTGCTGAGGGGGACAGCTCCAAGAGGCAGGGCTGCTTACTCCTCAGTGAACCACCTGAACATCTTAAATCAAAGGCCCAAATCTGAGGATCTTAAGGGGGAGCCCTTTAAGCTCTAAATGCATGTCCAAACAAAATCATAAGAAACACAGAAAGAAAAGATAAGACAGCTTAAAAAATAACAAAGAGAGAAAGAAAGAACCTGAGGCTGTGCACTTCTTGTCAGTCGTCAGAAACCAGCAGTAAATTCAATGGCAAAGATGGGAGTCTGAGTGAAAGAGAATTCACTTGAATGAGATAGTTTGTCTTAAGCAATCCAAAAGTTGTGTGTGTGTGTGTGTGTGTGTGTGTGTGTAATATCCTTTAGAAATGTACCTGAAATCGAATGGTAAAATGTATATGGCCCTTAAAGAATCCACACCCATTTTTATTTACTAAATTGCTCATCCCAGTGACAAAAGTTTAGTCTCCTATGGATATCCACAAGCTTGTGGCATGATTTCAAACTATCATTTTTATAAAATTACAAATGGATAATTTGGAGATTTAAGTCTAGCAGGGCAATTAAAAATCGCTGGATTGGTTTTCAAAAGATGATGAAGGATCAGGTTATACATCTGTGAATCAATGAAACTTCAACTTAACCCTCCTACAGGGCTGAGGAAGCAACTGCTGGAGAAACCATGAAAAGAATGGGGGTAAAACAAAGGGAGAAAGAAGAGAAGAAAAGCAAGAGCAGAATCTGAGAAGAAAGGAGCCAAGCACCCACAACAAAATCCCAGAAGTCAAGGTTCAGACTACCATGACTATTCCCCGCCCTTGCCCTTTTCCAATAGATGGATAGATAGAATGTGTATATATGTGTGTATATATATAATATATATATATATGTATACACATATATATAACATACATACATACATATATACGCAGATACATTATATATACATACATATCTTAATAACATATTGGACTCTATATATAATGTGTGTATATGTAAATATATGTGTATGCATTATATACATATGTCTATATACATATAGACATATACATGCATGTGTGTATGTACATACATATATGCACATACACCTACACATAAAACATGCAAAGTCCAGGAACTTTAGAATTGAAAATGATCACAAAAATTAACAGGGTCAATGGACCCTTCTGTTAAATGGGAAGAGAAGGAATTTCATTCCCATTGAGGCCTTTATAGAATTCAACCTCCACGCAGTTGCCAGACTATTATTCCTAATTAGTTCCAGACAAATTAATCCACTTGATGTTCCCCATATACAGCATTACATTTTCTGTATCCATACCTTTGCCCAAGGAGTCAGTCATCCATTCTTGGAAGGTATTGCTTCTTTGCTTCCACCACCCATATTACCTAATTTCCTTCAAGATTCTGTTTCAATGATACCACCTTCACGAGGCCTATTCCTTCAGATACTAATACTCTCCCATCATGGGATTCAACATTTAGAGCTAGAAGCTGAGAGTATATCGTGTTCAATCTCTTCAATCTGTAGATAAAGAAATCGAGGTTCAGAGAATTTAAGGGTCTTGTCCAGGATCACATAGTTAAGTATGTGAGGGCAGGATTGGAATTCAAGTCTTACTGACCCCAAGTGCAGCACATTTAGTCTGCTATACCACCCAGATGCCCTCACTCTAGGGCAGGGTCTGTTTCATTTTTGTCTTTCTTTGCCTAGGGTCTAGTATAGTTCTTGACATGTATGTGCTTTAGCCAAGCATGTTAAATAAATCAGTGAATAAATGAATGAATATGCATTAGGCCAGGAACCTAAGCCTCTTTCTGTAGGATTGAACTTCTCTGCATACTGGAATTTTGGTCCAGAAAACAATTGCCATTGCTTTTCTCCTATCTAGCCTTATAATACATGAAACCATATAGATTTTACAGATTGTATCTCCAGGGCTAAGGATGGAGTTCACTTTTAAACAATACCCCAGAGGAGAATTAAATAAAGCTCTTCTAATAGAGGCTCCCATTAGAGTATTAACTACTTACTGTTTTCTTTCTCTCAAAGGCAATATTAAGGATTGGGATAATCGTTCCCTGGGCATGAGGCTAGCACCTGACTTTAGTTGTTCTGGCAAAAGATTAGGAAGGAATCTGGTATTATGAAATAATTGCTGAAGCCAGTTGGGTTTAATAGTCACTCTTAAGCACTGGACTTATTTTCTCTGTGCTCTTTGGAGATCGAATCACTATCCTGACCCTACCCCACCCCACACCCCCCTCCCCAAGAGTAGAGGACATAAACAAATATGAGACTGAAAGCTCTTTGCTGTCATCCATACATCAGACATCCTTATCTGCTCCAATTTCTTTCTTTGGAAAAGAATCTTTTCATAAATATAATTAACAATGTCAGAGGATAGCAATCCCTCCTGAAATAAGCCATAAGCAAACTGGAGTGCTCACAGTATTTTCAGAATGACAACCTTCACCAGGCATATAACTCCAATGGTGTATAACTGATGAAAAATAGCCAGCTTCAGCAGACAAAAGCTGAGATTTCCCTTACCAAACATATTGAATTGGAGCCCTTTGTCATCACCTCTTATTATTGAGTCAGATCCTTATACCATGTATCTCCATGGGAATTCACATCTCACATAACTCTATAGGAAAATTCAACAAATTTGCCACTTCATTGTTAAGGTGAGAATCTGTCCTATCATTATCCATTATTTATTGAGCACCAACAGTGCACCAGGCACTCATTATGACAGAGGGCATTTTCATAGCAATTCTGGACATAACTATCACCCACCCATGGGAAAGGAGAGCCCGCAGGTGTCAGCATGTGTTGGAAAAGTTATTAGAGTTCTGCTTTCCAAGCCTCCATTTACTTTTAGATAGAAAATCTGTCCCTATGTCATGTGTGTTTTAAGGAAAAAAATAGGTTTTTATAGAATATCTTTTGTTTTTACATTGCCTACATTTCCTCCCTATATCTCTTTGCTTCCCTCTTTCCAGAAAGCTATCTATTATAATACTTTTTTTTAAATGGAAGGAAAAAATCAGCAAAACTATTAAATGTATTTTTAAAAAGCTGATATCCTATACAATAATTTCACATCAAGGACCCCCACCTCTTCAAAGAAGTCAAGAGCAATCTCTTCTCATATATCTTCTATCTATTATGGGATATATGTTTTACATGTACTTTGAATGTCAAAATTTTTTGGTCTTTATAGTTTCTTTTTTCTTTTACATCATAGTAGGCATTGTCTACATAGTTTTCCTGGAACTGCTTACTTCAATTTATATCCATTCATATACATCTTTTCTTGTTTCTCTATATTCATCATGTTTGTCATTTATTACAGGTAAAATTTAATTACATTTATGTACCAAAATTTGTTTAACCATTACACAACTTATGGATAACTATTTTGTTTCCATTCCTTGCTGTTCTAAAAATTTTAATGTATATGGAGTCTTCCACTTGAAATTAACCTCTCATAGGTATATGAATAGCAGTAAAATTTATTGGTCAAAGGGTATATGGAAATTTTACTCATTTTGCATAATTCCAAACTGCTTTCTAGAATGGCCAAACCAATTGACATTTCTACCAACAATTCATTAGTTTCCCTCTCTTCGCACAACCCCACTAACTTTGCCAATTTATTGGGTGTGAGATGAAATCTTAAAGCTGTTTTTATTTGCATTTTTATTATTAGTGATTTGCAGTATTCTTTCATATAGTTTTGAATAGTTAGTGATTCTTCTTTTGAGAACTGTTTGTTTACAGATTTTGACAACTTCTCCATTTGGGAGTATCTTTTGTTCACATATTCCATTAGTAGTCTATAGAGATAGATATAGATGATATAAATATATGTATACTTATAGATATAGATATAAACAGATATAGGATACAAACTCTTATCAGGGAAGTCTTAAACAAAGATTTTCTTTCCCGTTTTACTGCTCCTCTTTCTTATCCTACGTGCATTGATTTTGATTGAGCAAAATCTTCTCAATTTCATTTAATGAAAATTATTAATTTTGTATTTTGAAAAAGAAAATTTTGTCTTTAAGATGGACATTCATATTGAAAAGTTGTGTTTTTTTAATGAACAAAATCAATGCAACCAGATGGGAAACTATCAAAAAGAAAAAGTCCTTTCATCTATTATGACCAATTACCATATAATCTTCAAGATATATGTATGGAAGCAAGGTCAATATATAAGTACAAAAGCCATTCATTCCCCAATGAGTAAGTATTCAAAAGATATGAATCATATCAATGAAACTGAAAACTATTAAGAATTATATGAAAGAGGGAACTACATATATATATGTATATATATACACACATACATATTTAGAAGAGTAAAAAAGTCTTCTAAATTCAGAAGAAATAAAACAGTAAGGGGATGGGTGCAGAGGATCTTTAGAGAGAGGGATCTTTAGAGGGGAGGGTGAGAGAATAGGTAAAAGGGGTTTAGATCAATGGGAATGGGAGGATAAGGGAAGGATCACCAGAGGGGAGGAAGAAAGAATAGGTTTTAGGGAGTTATAGAAGGGTGCTTAGATTTATAGGAATGGGAGAATAGGGGAGGAATCCTTGGAGGGAGGGAGGCAAGTAATAAGAGGGAAAAAAAGTAGAAGTAAAGTAGAAGAGGCAGGAGGGATAGGAAACAAGAGATACACAAACATAAAAAAAATGGCTATATGTGTATGTATATATCAATAGCTATAAAGAAATATATCCTAATTGTAGCCTTCTGGGGGTTGGGGATAGGGAAAAAAGGACAAAGTAAAAAAGAGCACAGCAGAGAATAAAAGAAAACTTACAAGGAAGCAAAGAAAAGATGACCTCTCTTAATACAATGAATAGTATTTATCATATAGGCTTCCTTGAAAGGAAAATTTATTTTTACATATTTTGAATCCTCTCTGTTCTGCTATGCACTCGATATGCTTTTTTTCCTGTCTTACTTTGTATTTTAGTTCCAATATTTAAGATTATGTTTTTGTTTCTTTTTTCTATTCTGCATTTGTGTTCTAGTGTTTGATTCTAAAATAAATTTTTTAAAAGAATTATATCAAATATTGTCCCAACTCATGAATAATAAGATAAATGAACTTTGAAACAACTCCAAAGTTTCTATTCATAACCATCAACTTAGCAAAAGTAAGAAAAGATGGGGATAATCATTGCTGGAAGAGTTGTAAAAAAACAGACACAGGATTATACCATTGATAGATCCATGAATTGGTTTAATCACTAAGGAAAACAATTAGTAATTATAAGAGTACTAAAATGACCATATCCTTCAAATCAGCCATTTCACTGCCAGGTATATAACTCAAGAAGGTCATTGACAAAAAAGATTCTTTTTAATCTTTGGGTTCTTTCAATTGGCAATTCATTTTCTCTGTTCAGAAGTAATTAGCAATTGCCCTGTATTATTTCTTACATTATTATGTACTGTTTTTACTTGTCATATGCTTCTGTAAGACTTTAATCCTTTTGCTGTCTCTATGCTTCCTGTCTTAAAGATCAATGTTTTCTTTTAGCATTTTTGCTTGTTGCTTCTCTTCTTCCAGATTGTCCTTTATTTCCGTGTTTGCGTTTTCTCTTTTGTTTCTTCGATGAGGTTTGCTAGCATGAATTCAAGTTGTTCTATTCTGTGAATATCATAAATTCTGTTTTTACATTACTTATTTCTCTCTTAAACCTTTCAGGAACATCCTGCTGTAGTTCCAGGTTCACTTGGGAATCCAAAGAATCCTACGTGTTATCAGGTTTTGACTCACTTTCCTTTGTCTTCAAATAGTTATTCATAGATGTCTGGACTCAATTAAATGATCTGGAGACCATATTCCCTCTGCTATTAATATTTTCCTTGTTGGTGTATCTGCTTGGGCTCAAGGCATCTAACTGAATTTTCGTACTCCCAAGGGCTTAAGTAATTTCAGTCTTTTTTTTTCTTTGTACTCCCCTATCAGTCCCTTACTGACTCCTTCCCCTTTGATAATAGCTTCTCCAAGGATTGGACCTCAAAGCTATCGCGGCCTCCTCCCACACTAGGCAATTCACTTTTTACCTGCCGTGATTTCTGCCCCAGGTGACTTCTTTGGGACTAGAGTAAGTTACAAGTAGCAGAGAAACACATATGTTGGCACCCTATCCCAGTTCTGTCTGTTCCTCAGCTCTCTGACTAAATACTTAGTGCAGCACAGAGGACTTTTATACTGGCTTCATAGACTGAGCAAACTTCTACCTTTTGGTTTTCTGTGAAACAAGGTTGGGGAGAATTGGTGTAGGGGGAGTTGACTTCTTTGTCAAGTCTGTGAGTAAATTGTGTAGCCCTCATGGAGAGTGGTGGCCAGTGGGGTAGGTGGTGCTAAGTGTGTACATTCATGATTATAGATTATCTTTGTATGCTCTTAGTTTATCGAATCATTACCTCTTTAGGTTTGTTGGTGCCTTAGACTATGAAGACAGATAAAAATTACTTTATCTCTTGTCCATAATTCCTATTGTGGGGAGGTTTGAGAGGCCTGGAGAAAATGTTTCCTCCTCTATCTTATTACACATGCCCTGAAAATCTCAGTTTTAATAAATTCATTTCTATTATTTCTCTGCAAATAATTTTCAGATTATTTATCCAGGACTAATTTATCTTTTGACCTCCAATGTCCTAATTTCAACTTCACATGCATTGTACTGGACCTCACAAACTGATTGTCTCATAGACATCTTAAACTCATCATGTCCAAATTAATTCGTCAGCTTTCTTCCCAAATCCTTCCACTTTTCCACATTTTTCCCTTACTCTCAAAAGCACCATTATCTTCCTAGTCATCCAGGTTCACGACTTAGGTATCAAATTCATTTCAACATATCTCGCCCCTCTCATCGAACGTGTTGGCAAGTCCTATTATTTCCTCCATGACAGTATCTCCCATATATAACCCCCTTGTATCTTCTGAAACTGTCACTACCATGGTACAGGTTCTCCTCGTGTCCTGCCTGGATTATTGCAATGACTCCTTGTTTGTCTCCAACCTCTCTCTTCTCTAATCCACCATCCATTCTGCTGCCAAGGGAGTTTCAACTCACTCCACTATTCAATAAACTGCAGTGGCTACCTATTATATCCACGTTCAAATCTAAAATCCTCTGTTTGGCTTTTAAAGTCCTTCATAACTTGGTATCTTTCTGTCTTTCCATTCTTCTTATGCACTAGTGCCTTCCAAGACACTATGATGTAGCAACACTAGACATTCTTACTCTTTACTCTGAGTGTTTTCACTGGCTGTTGCTCATGACTGAAATGCTCTACCTCCTCATCTATGCATCTTGGCTTCTCTGGCTTCCTTCAAGACTCAGTTCTGATTTTCTTCAAAAAGCCTTTTCTGGTCTTCCTCCTCCTTTCTGTCCCCCATGCCGTCCTGGTGACTTCCCTCTGAGATTACCTTCAAATTGTTCAGTTGTTTTGTGACCCCATTTGGTGTGTTCTTGTCAAAGATCCTAGAGTGCTTTGTCATTTCCTTCTCCAGTTCATCTTACAGATGAGGAAATGAGGCAAACAGGGTTAAGTGACTTCCCCTGGGTCACACAGTTAGTAAGTGTCTGAGGCCAGATTTTAACTCAGGAGGATGAGTTTTCCTGACTCCAGGCCTGTCTGCTCTGTCTCCTATTTTCCTGTTTTCTCCTTCATTAGATTATGAGCTCCTTGAAAGAAAGCACTGTTTTTTGTTTGTTTGTTTTTTGACTTTTTTTTGTGTCCCAAGTGCTCGTCCCAAATCCAGAAAAATAATAAGCATTTAATAAATGCTTGACTTGAGGTGATATAGCATCATTTATTTTGAAGTATTGATTGATTTAGATAAATGTTTTGCTCTTCCTTTTTTTTTTTCTTTTAAAAATACTTTATTATAAGAAATGTCTCTCTGGGAAGATGTATGGAAGAGTTAGGGGAAAACAAGCAACATAAGAATAACAAAAATGAATAAAAATCCATTAAAACAAAGGCCCCGTATGACCAAATATTTATGGCAGCACTTTTTTTGGTAGCACAAAACCAGAAATTGTAGATGCCAATCAATTAAAGATTGGCTAAACAAATTGCTATGGAATATTATTGTACCATAAGAAATTATGAATATGAATATTTCTAAGAAATGTAGGAGGATATATATGAATTGATGAAGAACAAAGGAAGCAGAGCCAAGAAAATAATATACATAAGAACTACAACAACATAAATGGAAATGGAGAAAACACCTCTCTCACCCCAACAAAAGCGTAAAACTGAATGCTGTATAATTTCAATGACTAAGCTTGTTTCCTGAGAATAGATAAGCAAGATATTCCATCTTTGCAAAAAATGTATGTGTGTGTCTGTGTGTGTGTCTATGTTTGAAAGGGTGTGGGGATTATAGGTCAGAGTTCTATAATACGTTGATTAATTTCTCAGAAATGCTTTTCTTTCCTCTTTTTAATTCTTTGTTACAAGACAGGGTTTCCTAGGTGAAGAAGGGAGAGAGATATTCAGGTAGTATAAAAACAAAAAATACCAGTAAATACTGAAAATTCAGTAAATACTAAAAAAAGATCATGTAAAATCATTAGCTGATAGAATAAGGTGACATTCTTTGTTGTTCCTCAATATTTGCATTATGTTAGTTCTCTCCTCTGAGGTTTTCAGGAAGTAAGGGCTAACTCTGGGCCAAAAAGAACCCAGGCCAAAATTTTGAAGCCTGCTCATAATGTATTATTTCCTCTGTAACTGTATTTAATTTGCACATAGTGGGCACTTAATAAATGTTTGTTGACTTTTATTGAATTGAACCCTGTCTTTACTAGTTGTCATCCCTTTCTTTATAGTAGCTCACCCAGAACCAGGAGTGTTTTTTAAAATGGCTTTTAGTCACATCTAAGGCAAAGAGATAAAAGTACAGAACAAATTTACTAGGTAGAATGATCTTGTTAAAGAGCTGAGGGATCTTATCTAAGGTCCTCTTAGGGCTGGCCTTAAAGCCTAGTATATAGCTTACTGGCTAACAAGGTGCTCCTTTTATCTCAGCAGTCTCAACGTCTGGCGATCACATGAAGCCATCATAATTTTTCAGGAGTTATATTTGGTCTGCTCACCCCGAAATCCCCAAAAATCCTTCTAACAGGGTTCTAGTTATTTTTCACTCCTCTCACTAATTTTCAGGACCCTTGGTACCAACATTTATGAGGCCTCTACCTTAACACAGCTTTATGTCCATCCCCAAAATGATGTCCTCACTCTCCACCGGAAAAATGTCCATGGAAAAATCTCTCAGAGAGTCTGCCATATGTAATTGCAAAACATACAGTAATAGAGATAGGAAACAGGGACTAGATCTGTGATTTCATTGATATAGGGATCTCTCAAATGAGGATAATTGTCCTAAAAGCAGCTTGGTACCTTCTTTGCAATGTATAGTCTTAAACACTTGGCTACTGCTCTTAGAAGTTAATTCATTTGCCCAGGGTCACAGAGCCCAGAATGCATCACTGGCTGGATTTGAATCTAAATTTTTCTTCTTTAATGTTAGCTCTCTATCTTCTACACCTTGGTTGCAATAACTACATAAAATTGCTTCCACTGTCAAAATGAGGAATATTTTTTCACAGAGCTGCACATTTGCAGATATGTTTCCAATGTATCTAAGAAGTATGACAGCTCAGTTAAATATTCATAACATTTTTATTAAATAGTACTTAATTATTTTATTTATAAATATCAAGGTATAGAATCACTGAATCTCAGAGTTGTCAGCAATCTCAGAAGCCAAGAATACCAACTATACAATACCTGACAAATGATCTCAATTTTTCTGGAAGATCGCTAATGAAAGAAAACCTGTTACCTTCCAAAACAGACAATTCCAATTTTGGAGAGCTTTAACTGTTAGCAAGTCTTTTTTCTGATTTCTGGGCCCTATATTCAACAAGATGGTGGCTTAGTCATTTTAACTTTTGAACTCTCAAAAAACAAAGGAATTAAGCACCAGATGTGAAATAATTAAAGCTGAATTCATAGAACAAAGAGGAGGGAATCTAACAAGTAAAGTCCTTATGAATTAACCCCAGAAAACTATGATCCTTAAATCTCTTACACGGCATCCTCAAGCTTTACCAAGTTTCATATCCCAGACTACAGATTCTTAGTCTTGTACCTATGGCTTATCTTGGGATCCCCTCACCCCTCCTGCTATCTCTTTCCATCCACATGTCACTAAGGGAAAAGGAAGTGGGGAAGGAGAGACTAAAAATACGCTTTCTTCTAATTGGAATCTGGCCCTAAATTAGATAGCACGAAGAATGTTTTTTGCTAAAAACACCTTGTCTACCCCTTCTCTCCACCCTGTGAAAAACAACAAATGCTGATTCATCCTGATGAGGTTTGGGGTTGAGGGGTGCTCGAGACCCCAAAATACTGACATGCTAGGTCCTCCTGAATGAATTTGACTCAAGCCTTCTCAGCCAAGGAAAAACAAAGGTTATTAAAGATTCACCATATTGGGCAGACTCTTAAGGAGCCTGAGCATTTGTGACACTAATGCCAATGGGACAGATTAATCTGAGCTGAGCTAGATTGAATCTGAGTGCCTTCATGGAGGCAAGATGAGACTTATATACAGAAAGATTGTAGGAGGGATTGAGAGGTGGTCAAGTAGTCTGGGGTGACTAGTGGAGGGGTTTAGGCAGGGCTTTGAGGAGGAGTCTAAGAAGGATCTTGATGGGACTGGGATGACTAAAGGTCAAGACTCCAGGAACCAAGAGAATGGGATTTTGATGGGATCGAGGGTGGGAAGCAGCTGGACAATAGAGGGCTAGGCTAGGTAGAGATTTGGAGCTAGATAGTGAAAGGCTTATGGCCTCAGGGAAGGCCAGATCAAGTGGGAAGATTCAAGGAGAGTCCAAGGGGGTTCCCAGAGACTGTACCCACCAGGTTCAAGGGGGTTCTCAGAGACTGTACCCCCATCAATCCTAGTTGTGAGAAGCAAAGGAGAGCCAACAGAAGAATTAAGGCAGAAGACCTCCATAAATGACAGTGCCAGGCCAGAAGAAAGGAGATGGAATCCAAGCTAGAGTCAAGTCCATTTCCCCTAGAGTATAATTTGGGCAAGAGCATGGGCAGGTGAACACTATATCCCTCATCATGAGTGCTGAGTCAGTCTGGAAGCACAGGCTTGGGGGCGAGGGGGAATATGCATTAGAAAAAGAGAAGGAAAATGATTGATATACATATCTGTATGTAAATAAAAAAAAGAAAAACAAAAACAAAACCTGAAATACATAATTTAAGGGAGAAAATGCCTCAATATTATTCCAGAGCACCAGAAGAGACAGACAAAGGGGAACAAGAGGGTGTGTGTGTGAGAGAGAGAGACAGATAGACATAGAGAAAGAGAAGGGATAAGTGGTGAGTAGCAAATCCTCAAAGAGAACACAAAGCTTTCTTAAGAAACTGTGTAAGAAAAAGGAAAGTGATCCAAATATCTTATAAAATGCAAAATCCTATTTAATTCCCAAAAGAACATAGAATAATACACACACACACACACACAGAGAGAGAGAGAGAGAGAGAGAGAGAGAGAGAGAGAGAGAGAGAGAGAGAGAGAGAGTTTATGATTACTAGACTAGAAGATCCACCAAAAAGACTTGGAAAAGTCTCCCTTTATATCTCTGGGGATAAGGTGGAAATATTGTACTTATATAGATTCAGAACTCACTGAATGACCAGAACCAGACTCCATTGTGATTAATGGAGCAGAATTAAACTTAAAGGAGGTATCTAGTGAAGCACTCTGGGATCTGAATTTAGTTTGCAATTAATCAACATTGTCTTTGTTTTGTTTTGATCATTGACTTGGATAATGGTATAGAGGAAATGCTCATCCAAGTTTCAGATGACATAAAATGGAGTGATAGCTAATACTTTGGGTGACAGAATCGAGATCTGAAAAGATGGCAACAGGCTAAAGCAATGGGACAAATCTAATACAGTATAATTTAATAGGGATAAAAGCAAAGACTTTTATTTGCTTTAAGAAATCAAATACACAGGTACAGAAGAGTAGGGATGGGGGCAGAGACAGGAAAAAATATGTGGGTTTTACTGAACTATAAGTTCAGTATGAATTATCAACGTGATATATAAGTCAAAAAGACCTATCATGATATCTGGATGCTTAATGGATGTGTGGTATCCAGAAACAGAAGGATAAAAGTCTCGTTACACTCTCTTCTGTTTAGAACACATCTGGAGTACTTCAGCCAGTTCTACTCACCCCATTTGAGGAAAAACATTGGGATCCAAAGGAGATACCAGGCTCTTGGTAGAATTAGGATGTGTGTCATACAACAGGAACTGGTGCAGTTCAGTTTAGAGAAGAATTGACTTAAAAAACAAAGAAAGAAATAGAATGCCAGTATTACATAAGCACAGTCAAGTAAAACATATTGTCATATTCACATGCAAAATGAATTTATCATGCATATTAGTGACTTCTTTTTGTCTATCATGTTCGATCTTCTGTACTTGGCATTAAAGGCTCCCTGTAGCTTCCCCATAACCTTTCTTTGCAACTCTATCTCTTTGTGCCATAGAGTGTTCAAGAGACCTGGGTTTGAAACTTGGCTCTGTCACATGCCACTTATGGAAGCATAAACGAACATCCTCATCTGTAAAGTGAGAAATGGACCATATGACCACTGATGTTCTTTCTAGCTCTGAATACCAAGTCTCATCCTGACTTTTTTTTAATGTAAATTTATTTATTTTCAGTTTTCAACATTCACCTCTACAAGATTCTGAATTCCATATTTTCTCCCCATCTCTTCCTTCCTCCCACCCCAGGAGAGTGTGCGTTTTGGTTACCCCTTCCTCCAATCTGCTCTCCCTTCTATTATCCCCCATCCCCTTCTCTTACCCCCTTCCCTTCTATTTTCCTATAGGGCAAGATAGATTTCTATACCCTATTGCCTGTATAGCTTATTTCCCAGTTGCATACAAAAACAATTTTTAACATTCATTTTTAAAGCCTTGAGTTTCATATTCTCCTCTTTCCTCCACCCTCCACCCCCACCTTCATTGAGAAAGGAAGCAATTTGATATTGGTTATACATGTATAGTCATGCAAAACACCTCCATTACAGTCATGTTATGAAAGACTGACTATATTACCCTCTATCCTGTCCCTCCCTCTATTTATTCTATTCTTTCCTTTGACCTCTCCCTCAACAAAAGTGTTTGCTTCTGATTACCCCTTCCCCCAGTCTGCCCTCCCTTCTATTATCTCCCTTCTCTTATCCCCTTCCCCTCTGCTTTCTTGTAGGGTAAGATAGATTTCCATACCCAATTAAGTATATATGTTATTCCCTCCTTAAGTCAAATCCCCTCTCACCTCCCCCGTCTTCTCCTCCATTGTAAAAGCTCTTTCTTGCCTCTTTTATGGATTTACTACATTCTACCTCTCCCTTTCTCTTTCTCCAGTAGATTCCTCTTGATAATAGTTAATTAATTCATTAATTTTTAGAGGCATAGACCCAGAGAGTCACTTGGTCCTGGAAAGACATTAAAGGTTATCTAATTCATACCCCTCATCATACATATGAACAAAGAAAAGACTGCAGAGATTCAGTAACTTGTGTAAGATCACACCAATTGTTTACGGCTTTATTTATTCTGTAACTGTTTCCTAGTATCTCCTCTCCAATGAGAAGAGAGAAAGGTAAGGCAAGGTAATAAGTATTTACATAGTACCTGCTATGCACCAGACACCATGCTAAGCACATTCACAAATATTATTGCATTTTATCCTCACAACTCTGCAAGGTAGGTGCTATTGTTAGCCTCATTTTACAGTTGAGAAAACTGAGACAAACAAAGGGTAAATGAAATGCCCAGGCTCACACAGCTAGGAAGCACCTAAGGCTGGTTTGGAACTGAGGTCTTCCTATTTCTAGATCCACCATTTTATCTACTGTGCCACCAGATGCCTCCAAGAGGCAAACTTCTTGAAGGCAGAGACTATGTCATGCATTCCTTTTGTATCCTCCCAACTCAGAGCATTATGTTGGACATTCTCTCCAGGTGCTGGTGTTCCTTGTCCTCAGTGTCATTCCCTGGGTAAATAATGAGCTCTCCAAAAATATCTGTTGAATCTAATTGAACTGAAAGGGTATCATCATCACTATAGTCGTCAATTGTCACAGTAGACTTTTATATAGTTCCAAGTATTTTGAAGTTTGCCAAGTGTTTTACATGTATTATCTTGTATGATTCTCATAATGGTCCCATGAATTAAATACCATACTAATTCTCTTCTCCGTTTTCTAGATTAGAAAAGTGGGGATTCCGAGAGGCTAGGGTGACTTGCCCAGCATCACAGAGTTAGTATCCTGGACTAGAGTGGAATCAAGATCTTTCTTGATTCTAAGCCCAATGCCCTTACCACTAAACCTCTGTGCCAAAAATCCTGCAACACATTCCAGGTAAATCGACGTTCCAGCCATCAACTTTCTGCTTTGGTGAACATTTTTCCTCCTACTCCTAAATACAATCAGGCCCTGTAAGAAAGCGTTACCTCCCCACCTCATTTTGTGTCTGCCCCTTCTGCTTCCAGTAAACTACAATATGGAGGGTAACTGTAGGGATCTAATCTGTGTGTGTACTGAGCATGTAAAACATTCTTTTCCTTGCTATAAACAAGTTAACCACAAGTCATTACAGTTCTGTTTGGCAGAGTGATTACATTTTAAAATTATTCTACAGGCCTTACATAGAGTTGGGCATCCTCTTTTAAGAAGAATATTGACAGTTTTTTCATGCAGTATTTTCAACAGCGTCTCTACCTTTTAATGTCTTTCTTTTAATGCACTGGACATGTTGTGGTTATATCCCCAATATCTGCAGCAAAGACATAACATGGCTCTCTAAATATTTGTTCTTCATTCAGAAATTAATTTTATAAGTGTTACAGACATGGTTCTCCTCACATTTCTCTAAACTTGATTACCATTTCACTTCTATATCTTTCTACTTCTCCTTCTTCAATTCTTCATATTATTAGAAGATTAAGTTTCACCAAAGTCACTCTTAGATCAAGACCTTCATGGACTCTCCCCCAAAATATGCATACTCTCCTCTGCATCTTCCTACTACATCCTGGCCATGAGGTTGAACTAGTTGGAAGATCCCGTGATATGAGGAGTCCTCCTAGGGGAAGTTATCAGAAGTGTCTGATGGTGGGATAAAAGATGAGAACATTCCTAGCTAGTTTTCTCTGCTTGTTGTTGTTCAGTTCTTTTCGACAATGCCTGACTCTTCATGACCCCATGTGGGATTTTCTTGGTAAAAATACTAGAATCGTTTGCCATTCCCTCCTCCAACTCATTTTACAGATGAGGTAACTGAGGCAAACAGGGTTAAGTGACTTGTCCAGGGTCACACAGCTAGTAAATGTCTGAGGCTGGATCTGAACTCAAGAAGATGAATCTTTTGGACACTAAGGCTGGAACTCGATCCACTGCACCACCTAGCTGCCCTTTCTGGCTAAATAAGTCTTAATTTGTTTCTCATCTGTCTTATAGATATTAGAATTCATACTCCCTTTCCTAATCTTATTCAGATCAGGGAATTAAAATTCTAATTCCCACACCAGCCCCTGCATCCCTGGACTAAAAAAGGAAAAAAGATTTCACTTGAATGGGGAGAGGCCCAAGGTAACTGCTTTCCTTGTCTCTCTCTTATTTATTTATTTCCAGTCCTCTTTTTCAGCTTTGGAGTTATACATTTTTCCTGTGCCCTCTCCCTGAACCCTGAACCACACCCACTCAGGTCCCATCAGGATCTCCCTTTTCCCACAGTGCACCTCAAGGACCACCAATCTTTTCCATCTATTCAGCCCCCAAACTTCTCTATACGTGCTGTCTCCCTCAATTAGAATGTGAGCATATTAAGAACAGGGTCTGCCTGGCTTCCTCTGCATTTCCAGCACTTAGCACAGTGGTTGGCCCACAGTAAGTGCTTAATGAAGGCTTTTCCATTCTATGACATTCTGACCATAAAAACTGGCATAGTCAGTAATCCATCACAATATGAATATACTTTGAAATAAATAATGAATGCAATTAAACAAATTCCAGGGAAAAATACAGGTCTCATGAATGAAAAATATGTACTGTCCTTGTTTTTGCAAACATGATGATGAAATAGCACTGGAGGAAGCTGAAAGTTTCCTGAAACAAGTGTATTTTCAGAAAGGACTTGAAGAAATAAAAAGACATTAGCATGAGCCATGCCTTGTGGTGAGATGCGTAATTTTGTAATTCATGGTAAATTGAGGGACAACAGGGAAAGGAGCAACCCCAGTGCCTGGAAAACCATCATTACAAGTTTTTTTATTTGTTTGTTTAATTTTAGTTAAGTATTATTTTCCCCAGATTCCTCTATTCAACAAGAAACATATCTAATCAGAATGAAGAATTGGGTTTTGGCCTATAAAAGAGAATCCTAAGGACAATGGTTCCCAATGTTTTTTGTTGAGAAACTCATTTCAACAATTAAAAAAAAAAAATGTGCTGTGAACTCCCAGGACAATTAAATATACTACTTATAACATTCCATAATTATTAATTGCTTAATATATCATCAAAAATTTTTAGCCCAAACCTTTGGACATTATCATGAAGCCTTTGGTCCCAAACCACTTCCTCAAAGGCACAGCTGAGTTCAAAAGTCTTATGGAATAGAGGTTAGTTTTTGGTCTGTATGAGAATAAAAACTAGGAGCAATATGTAGAAACTGCAACAAAATAGCTTCGAGCTTGCAGTGGCCTGCTATGAGTCACTAGGGTGGGATGGGAGCTACAAAAAGCTTATGCGATGGCAGATTTTGTTAAAATTCAGGAGTGAAGAGATAGTCTCCCTACTCTGGAAAGAATACATCTGAAGTTTTGTGTTAGGTTCTGTGAGTCACATTTTAGGAGGGGCCTTAAAAAAAAAAAACAACTAGAGAATATTCAGAAGAGGGTCATGGTGTAGAGCCTTAAGCTCATGCCATATGAGGATCAACTAAAGAAAATGGGGAAATTTAACCTGAAGAAGAGAGAACTTAGAAGAGATGTGACATTTGTCTTCAAATATTTGAAGCTGTATCATATTATCTGTGTGACCCTAGACAAGTCACTTAACCCCATTTGACTCAGTTCCTTATCTCAGTTCCTTATCTGTTAAATGAGCTAGAGAAGAAAATGGTAAACCACTCCAGTATCTTTACCAAGAAAACTCCAAATGGGGTCATGAAGAGTCAGATGTGACTGAAATGACTCAAAAGCAACAATGTAGGGAAAAAGTATGAGATTTATTGCTCTTGGACCTGGAGGGCAGAATTAGAAGCTAGATGGCATAGTAGATAAAGTGTCAGTCCTAGAGTCAGAAAGACCTAAGTTCAATCTGGCCATGATATGTAGTAGTTGTATGACCCTGGGAAAGTCATTTAATTTCTGTTTAACTGTATTTCCTCAAATGTAAAATGGAAATAATGATAGCACTTAGTCCTCAGGGTTGTTGTGTAGATCAAATGAAATAATAACTATAAAGTGCTTGCCACAGTACTTGGCACAGAGTAAGTGGTATATAAACATTAGCTATCATCATCATTAGTATTATTAAAATTAAATTAAAAATTGCAAGAGAGGAAAATTTCACCTTGATAAAAGTAAATTGGAGCTATTCAACAATAGAATGGGCTACCTCAGTAGACGGTGGGTTTCCCATCATTGGAAGACTTAAAGAAACATCTGGATGATGGAAAGTTGGGGATGTGGCAGGAAGCTGTCTTTTTCAAGTTAGCATCAGTAGTCACTGAAGTCCTATTCCATTCTGAGCTTTTGTGAAGTCAAGGAGATGATATATGACAGGTCCTACTGTACAAGAGGTCCTTTCATGCTATGAGACTTTCGGCCTTATCTAGGTCTTTCTTGGTTTTGTGAGAAATAGGTCAGAGAACCTGAAATCCTAGATCTGGAAGAAACCATAGGAAGATCTGCTCCAACACTCCCATGGATCCTGAATCTCCTGGTAACATCATCAATCAAGTTGTCCTGTTTCCTCTTGAAGAACTCTACACACATGGACCTAACTCATTACCTCATTAAGGCAAGCCATTACATTTTTAGGCACTTTAAATTTTTAGCAAATTTTTCCTTATATTGAACCAAAACCTGCCTTCCTGTGACCTCCACTCATTAATCAGTTCAGGGGCCAAGCAGAATAAATCTAATCATTCCTCCATTCATATATTTGAAGAAAATAATGTCTTATCTACATATTTACTTCTCCAATTTGAACATTTTAAGTATTTTCAAACCACTTGAAGGCAAGGACAGATTCTTTTCCATATCTCCAGAGTCTAGGATAGTGCCTAGTAGATAGTAGAAGTTATTGTGAGGATGAAATGAGATAATATTTGTAAAAAAGCACCCAAAATGTTGCTGGCATAGAGTAGGTATAATATAAATGCTTATGCCCTTCCCTTCATTTAAACTTGCAGCCAGTGCAAAGGCATAAGGACAAGATGGAGTAATATTTGTGAAAAAGCACCTAAAATGTTGCCTGGCATAGAGTAGGTACAATATAAATGCTTATGCCCTTCCCTTCATTTAAACTTGTGGCTAGTGCAAAGGCACAAGGACAAGACGGAGTGTGGTACATGAGGAAAGAATTTTTTTTTAAAGACAGATTGTATCATAGAATGCAGGAAGGGAAAAAAAATGTATAATGTCTAGAAAGACAGGATAAAGTCTAGCTACGAAAGGCTTTAAATGTCAAACAGAGATTTTAAATTTAATCCTATAGAGAATATGCTGTCACTAGAGGTCAATGAGTAAGGAAATCACATAGTCAGAACTTGGTATTCTAAGTACAGAGTATGGCCCACACATAGGCTGAAACAGTGCAGGCCAAAAAATCAGTCCATTTTTCTAGTTCATGAAGGACACTAGTATGAACTAACGCGGAAAGATAAGGTGGAAGCAGATTGTAGGGATTTTAAGCATCAAGCTAAAATCTATTTTTAATCCTATAGACAGTTTCCTCAGTATCTTTATCTGTAAAATGATAGAAATGTGTTTGATCACCTTTGAACACATGTTCATCTATAAATTTATGATTCTACGCTCCTATAACTCTATTGATAATGAGTAACATTTAAGCAACACATTTTAAGGTAGTCAGTGAAATTAAAAAGTTGTTGCTTTTGTTCAGTCATGTCCGAATCCTCATGAACTCATTTTGGGTTTTATTGGTGAAGATATTGGAGTGCTGTAACAACAATTCTGCTAGCAGCTGTTGTGGGGTGTAAGACCCAACAAGACCAGCACCAAGAACTACCAGCGCAGGTTCTGTGATCTGCTTTAATAAGGAAAGTAATTTTAAAGGGTTAACAATCTTGCTTTAATTAAACATACAAATATCATTCACTTAGTTCAGGAGGAAAAGCCAGCAACCTGAACTTCAGAGCAAATACAAAGAAATTACAAACATACACAATATAAACAGACCAAATCACAATTTATAGTTACCAAAGAACCAATTGGTCTGGGTTAGCAAAGCCAGTGGGCAGTTACAATGGCTTGTCCAGAGTCCCACACCACTCTTCCAGTGACTGAGAGCCCCAAGGGAGAATGCCAACCTCTGGGTTAATATATCTTGTTCAGGGTCAAAGGGCATCACATCACAATGTGTGACTCAAACCCATGTGACCTGGAATCACAAACATGTCACTCAAACCCATGCAAATCAGGTTTTCCCTTGAGGCAAGGATGTCATCAAAGACTTCTAATTTAATCAAAGAAACAAAAGACAGACTCATCAAGGGCACTTGATTAAATAAGTGCTCCAAAAGAGAAAACAGTAAAAAAAAAGTCCCACCTTAATTAATATTACAAGTGCTTTTCAATTTCCTTTTCCAGCTCTTTTTACAAACAAACAGGGTTAAATGACTTGCCCAGGTTCACACAGATAGTAAGTATTTGAAGCCAGATTTGAACTCACAAAGGTAAGTCTTCCTGACACCAGGCCCATTACTCTATCCACTATGCCACCTAGCTGCCGGTGATCTATAAATGCTTATCTGTTCCCCTCCCATAGACCCCAAACTTGTTTAGAAAAAAATCTTTATTTACCTGGCCACATCTATCTGAACCTTAATGCCATGTCTTTTCTCTTCTTAGGAGCTGATTTTCCTGCTCTGGATCCCTATGTTTCTGATTGTTGGAAGTTCTTCATTATTAGCCTGACACAAACCCAACATGCTGCCCTTTGGACATTTAGTTTCCATGAAATCTCTCTCCCAATCTCTAGCTCCATTTTTTCACCTCTTGTTCTGCTCACAGTAATATCAACAAAATACCACTCCTGAAAAGAGCATTCCAAATGGGAGACAATCACCATCCCTGTGACTTAAGAGTCCAGAATATTCTTTCCAGTCACCACTCCTCCATTGGTAGGTGTTATCTTCCCCTTTTAGAATGTAAATCTCCTGAATTCAGGTATTGTTTTTCTTTTAGTGTTTCCCTTTTGCTTAACATATAGCCTTGCACCTAGGACATGCTTAATAATTTTGTTTTCATTCATTCATCTACTCATTACTATGTAACGTAGCTTATATGGATACTGTCTCCATCTTTGCCATCATGGCAGCAATTTTGTTACCTTGGGATAGGCCCACATGCTATATATAGTCATATATACATATTTAAACACATGAATATTTGAATATATTATTGTATAGTATTATATTTGTATATATATACATATGAGTATATATATGTATATGTGTGTGTGTGCGCGCGCGCGTGTGTGTGTGTGTGTGTGTATACCTAAAAAACAATTTCTAGTGTATGTGACACCTCTAACCCTATTTTTCCTCAAGGGGTGGGTCTTAAAATATTTCTCTATAGTATTCAGAATTACATAGATTTGAAATTCTCAGCCTGGACACATGCAATTTGAATATATGAGCCCTTGGTGCAATCAATCTCCTTACCCATATATAAGAAATGAGAGGCAGTGATGTAATAGATGGAAGGTCAGTGTTGGAGTCAGGAAGACATAGGTTCCAAGCCCTGCCTCTTTCATATTCTAGTTGAGTGAGCGACTATGAATAAACAAGCCAGTTAACTTCCCAGAACCTCAAGTAATTCTCATGACTTAAGTCACAGACAAGTTTCCCTTTCTCTGATCAATACATGAAAGTACATAAAACTCTACTATTAGAACACAAAATGAGAGAAGGGGGCGATTAACAGTTGCCAAGTCAGATGTTCTCACCAAAGGTTATATCCAAAGTACAGAAAAACTGGGGGGAAGGAAAAGGCGGGACTCTTAAAATACCTTCACATACTAGCAAGAATCTAGCTAGACTGAAAAATTGCCAACATTTTCTTTTAGATTAGCGACATTTGTGAACTAGGATTTGAAAACGAGTTAGAATTCTAATAGGAGAAATTTGGATAAAAAAAAGCTGAAATTTTTTAAAAAATCTATTTATTTATTGGTCTGAATAAGGGTCTAGAAACACCATATGGAAGGAATGAAGCATCATCTTCTAGAAAGAGGCTAGAGAGAAGAGAGGCAGTATGGCAGCTAGGCAGTGCAGTGGATAAAGTGTTGACCTTGGAATCAGGAGATTTGAGGAGACACCTGAGTTCAAATGCTGACTCAGATACAGTGAAGCTAGGCAAGTCTTAATTGCAACCTCAGTTTCCTCATTTGTAAAATGGAGACAATAATGCCACCTACCTGAGAGTGTTATTTTGCAGATCACATGAGATGGTACATGTAAAATGCTTTGTAAACCTTGAAGTGCTCTCTAAATATTAGTTATTATTTTAAATTATTTTTTAGTATAAGGGAAAAGAACATTTAGACATGGCCATTTAAATGACTTCTTGAGAATATCTGCCAGATGCAATATGTGTGTGTGTGTGTGTGTGTGTGTGTGTGTGTGTGTGTGTGTGTGTGTGTGTGTGTGTGTGTATATATATATATATATATTAATTAACCAGCATCTTATGTCTATGTTTAAAATTTAATTTCGGTGAAATATATCTCAATTCCTAACAATCAAGTGTATATGTGCTGAGTGCCAATTATAATCATAGCATTGTGTCAGGCACTGTGAGAAACAAGATCCTGTCCCCAGGGAGGGCATAATCAAGTTATGGCAATGAGATAACATGTCATCAATGGCTTTCAAAAGCATGGTACCAAGGAAGAGCTGCTTTGTGATCCCAATTGTGGCATGTCATCATGGCAAGCAGTAAGGAGATCCAAGGAGGAGGAAGAATGATGAATCTTGCACTTGTTAGATTGGCTTCTATCGTGAAGCATTGGAGCAGATTTTTTCTGATTCATGGAGAATGGCTCAGACCCTGGTAAGCCACTGCGGAGTGTTGAGACCCCTAGCAATACCCTCTACCTGTTGGGGATGCTGCATGTGAATGAGAATTTTCTCTTCCCCCAGATGTCTAAGTCCTGTAGGTGTTCTTGGTTTCTCCCTCTTGGCCTGGGAGGAGGAAGCAGGAGACTTCTTATAGGAGAATAGTCCCTAAAGATTTTATCTTTCTGAAACACTGAGCCCTCCCCATTAGACTTAAGGCATATTTAAGCACTCTTAAGATATAACATAATACCTGCATAAAAACCATTAAATTGATTCTAGGCAGCCTCAGATTAAGTGCCAAAATGGGTGTGAAGGCAATGACCTATAGCCCAAGAAGGAAATTCGGAGTTTGTATAACAATTTCATAGTAGTAACCATTTAGTGAATTTGTGCAGAAAGCATTAATTCCTGAAGCTTTTCTTAAAGGTCTCATTATTCAGCCTCCTTTGTGACTGTGGCCTAGGCCTATTCACTTGTCAGAAAGTATGTCTCACAGAACAGCACTTTAGTGAAGGCCCTATTCATCTTTCATTGGAACTTTTAAAATGATTTCCCAGTTGGGAATCCTGCATCAATTCTCCCTCCATGGTCCACAAAATTGCCAAAGTGATTTTCTGAAAGCTTTGCTCTAGCTATATTACTCTCCCTACTCAATAAACTCCAATATTTACCTAGAGCATCTAAATACCTTTAGCATCAAGTTATAAACTCCTCTCTTTAAAATTCTTCCCAACCTGACCCCTTCCAACCATTCTACTCTTCTTATACATTACTCCCATCCACACACTCTCTGATCTGTCCAGATATATTGGCTTACTTGCTGTTCATCACACACGACATTTCATCTCTTGACCATACCTAGAATATTCTCCCTTTTCATCTTTGCCTCTTAGAATCCCTAGCTTCCTTCAAGGCTCGACTCAAAGGAGCCTTTCTGCAACAGAACTTTCTGGTCCCCATCTCCAATTGCCAGTACATACTGCTCTAAGATTACATTCCATATGTTATATATGCCATACATATTATATATAAATATGTCATATATAACACATATGTGTGTGTGTGTGTATATATATATATGTATATATATATAAAGTATGTACCTATCTACTATATATTTTCTTCCATGTAAGAACGAAAGCTCCTTGCTTTTTCTGTGTATCCCCAGGTCTCACCAAATTACCTGGCATACATGCATAATAAATGTGTGTTGATTGATTTGAATGTACTATTCCAAAGCAGATATTATACTACATAATATCATTTCAATATAGCACATCATTTACGTGATTTTTAATAGTATGGTACATAAATGTATAGTAGTATATAGTATGCTAACTATAGTATAGTCTGAATATGCTTATAGTACGCATGTATTATAGTATAGTATGAGTAGATTTACTGCTATAGTAATAAACAGTATGGTAACAAAAATGTACAGACTATTAGGGCATGCTTCTATCATACTAAAAATCAGACATAGAGACGAAGCAACACTCAGTGTCACCTGCCAAGGCTACTAGAGTACATCAGTAAATGCACCTTTAAGCCCATATTTTCTCACTTTCAGGATACTCACTAGTAAGAAACATAAATCAGGGAGAGTAAGAGAGAAATGGACTTCTTCATTTCTATTACATTTTAAGAAGTCACACTCTATGCTGAGGAAAGTGATTTCCTGCTGATTTTGCCTTATTAGGCAGATCCCTAGAGGAATTGTGTGGGGATAAATCCCACTTTGCATTCACATGAAGAGGAAAAAGCTTCTTTTGCTTCAGAGAAGTCTTAGAACTAGGAGAAGGGAGGAGCCCACACCTTATCTAGGAGCAGGAGGTTGTACTGTAAGAAAATTCATAAATACCAGTCCTTTGGCTAGTGGGTAAGATGATTATGTGCTAGCCAGTTGTTGGGTTTTTTTTTTTCTGATGCAAAAAAAGATATAATGAGCTGAATAAAATAGCCAGTTCCTTTAGGCCAAAAGGAATTCTATTCTCTTATAATTAATTATAGATCAAAACATGATGTATTATTTTCTTCCTTTCCCAAACAGAAACAACAATAGATTTATCTCTCCATGACAGAGATATTGTAGTATAAGAATTTGGTAAATTAGCTTTCTCAAATAATTTGAGAGTTTTCTAAGTTGTAAAATCTCTTTGCAAAGAGAGCTAATTTAAAAAGGAACTTTTTTAAAAAAGCACTTATTCCTCTTTAACAAAGGGGAAAAGTAATTCCAAACATATTTTGTCCTTTAGCGCACTTTCTGTCTCTGAGTTAAGCTCATCTAAGTTGTCTACACAGTCAGGAAATTAATATGACCGGGAAAATGTTGACAAAAAAATGTTCTCTGGTACTTTGCAATAGTGCTCATTAAACTAAAAAAGGAACAAAGGCAACTTAGTCAAGGACTATAATTTATTTTCCTCAATACTTGTCCTTTCTATTATTTCCCAATTACTTCTTTTAAAAAAATCTTTTAGATATGAGTTGAACAGTCATCAACAAAAATAAACATTTCAATATATGATGAATAAAAAAGATTGAATATAAAACCTTGAACTTGTGATCCATATAGTAAAAAAAAGCATATCATGATGAACAAGGAAGCAATAAAATTTATTTTTCTACCAGCATTACTGTATAACAGCAAGTTTTGCAACATAATGTTTTCTGAACAATTAAAAATGAATATGACAAAGAAGGGGAATGAAAAGATACACGGTTAATGTGAATACACTATGGTATATAACTAATGAATTTCTAAGAAGAACAGGAGAAAAAATGTCATCAAAGAAATACATGATAGGTAGAAAAATAAGCTGATAATGTGGTGATGGCTAGAGTAACACAGGCATAGCTCTAAACTGATAACCTCATAATGGTAATCAATGAAAGTCTAAATCAAGTTGGATAGATTCTGGGGAGGCAAACTTGTGGGAAGATATGGACAAGAGTCATGAGGAATGGGAGAGTCATATATAGATTGCAACCTTTATCACTGGAAGCACTCCCAAACTGACAAGATCAGAAATCCGATTAAATATTTTAGTATTCATAAACTTCATTTAAGTTTTAATTTTTGTTGTCATGTAATTGGACTAAGTAGATTCTAATAATCTTCTTTATGTAATCTTTATTGATGTTTCTTCATGTTTCAACTTGCAACAACAATTTGGTTTTTCTATCTTTTAAAAAAATAGCTAGTAGAATATTGATGTTATTCTTATTAGTTCCATAGACTTCTAGTTTTTATATTCACTATCTTTGGATTTCCAAATTTCCTCTTATTGTCATTGTTTTTTTAATTTTTTAATTAATTTTTTTCTTTTTTAATGAGTATTTTTTTTTAGTTTACAACACTCAGTTCCACAAGTTTTTGAGTTCCAAATTTTCTCCCCCATCCCCTCCAAGACAGCATATAATCTGATACAGGTTCAACATACACCTTCATATTAAACTTCTTTTGCCAATAATCAAATTGTAAAAAAGCATTATAACCAATGAAATGAACCACGAGGAAGGTATAACAAAACCAATAATAAAATTTTTAAAAAGAGAGCAAATAGTTTGCTTCTGTCTGCATTTAGATTCCATAATTCTTTCTCTGGATGTGGATAGCCTTTTCCATCATGAGTCTTTTGGAGCTGTCTTAGAACCTTGCATCGTTGAGAAGAGCCAAGTCTATCAAAGCTAGTCATCACAAAAGTAATATGTCTGTGGTTGTGTACAATGTTCTCCTGGTTCTGCTCCCTTCTATTGTCATCATATCATATAAGACTCTCCAGGTTCTTATGAAGTTTATCTACTCCTCATTTCTTTTTCTTTTTTTTTTTTTACAAATTTATTTTTTTATTTTTAATTTACATCACTCAGTTCCACAAGTTTTGGGATTCCAAATTTTCTCTCCTTCCCTCTCCTCCCACCTCCCCACCAAGACAGCATGTAATTCAATGTAGATTCTACATATACCTTCACATTGAATTTATTTATGTAGTAGACCAGTTATAAAGAAGAGTTATAACCAATGGAATGAATCTTGAGAAAGGAGAAATGAAACCAAAAGAGAAGGATAAAAAAAGAGAGAGCAAATAGTTTGTCTCAATCTGTGTTCAGACTCCATAATTCTTTCTCTGGATGTGCATAGCTTTTTCCATCATGAGTCTTTTGGAGCTGTGTTTGAACCTTGCATTGATGAGAGGAGTCAAGTCTATCAAAGTCAGTCCTTACAGATACTGTGTGTCTATAATCGTGTATATTGATCTCCTGGTTCTGCTATTCTTACTCAGCATCAGTTCATATAAGCCTTTCCAGGTTATAATGAAGTCTGCCTGCTCCTCATTTCTTATTGCACAATTCTGCTCCTCATTTCTTTTAGCACAATAGTATTGCATTACATTCATATACTACAATTTATTTAGCCATTCCCCAATTGATAGGCAACTCCTCGATTTCCAATTCTTTGCCACCACAAAAAAGGCTGCTATGAATATTTTTGTACATATGTGTCCTTTTGCCCCTTGTACAATCTCTTTGACATACAGTCCTAGAAACGGTATTGCTGGGTCATAGGGTATGCACATTTTTATAACCCTTTGGGTATAGTTCCAAATAGTTCTCCAGAGTGGTTGGATCAGTTCACAACTCCACCAACAATGCAATAGTGTTCTGATTTTCCCACATCTTCTCTAGCATTTATCATTTTCCTGTTTTGAAATGTTAGCCAACCTGACATGAGAGATGTGGTACCTGAGAGATGTTTTGATTTGCATTTCTCTAATCATAGTGACTTATAGCATTTTTTCATATGACTATAGATATCTTTAACTTCTTCCTCTGAAAATTGCCTGTTCATATCCTTTAACCATTTGTCAATTGGGGAATGACTTGTATTCTTAATAAATTTGACTCAGTTCCCTGTATATTTTAGAGATGAGGGCATTATCAGATACACTGGTTGTGAAAATTCTTAATTTTCTGCTTACCTACTAATCTTGGCTACATCAACTTTGTTTGTACAAAAACTTTTCAATTTAACATAATCAAAATTATCCATTTTGCATTTTGTAATGCTCTCTATCTCATGTTTAGTCATAAATTCTTCCCTTCTCTGTAAGTCTGACAAGTAATTTATTCCCTTCCTTCATAAATTGCTTATAGTATCAGTCTTTATGTCTAAATAGTAAATGTGTTTTGACTTTATTTTGGTATATATAGTAAGATATTGGTCTATGCCCAATTTCTGCCATACTATTTTTCAGTTTTCCCAGCAGTTTTTGTGAAACAATGAGTTCTTATCCCAGAATCTGGACTCTTTGGATTTATCAAAAGTAGATACTGTATTCATTGACTACTGCATGTTGTGTACCTAACCTATTCCACTGATCCGCCACTCTATTTCTTAGCCAGTACCAAGTAGTTTTGATGATTGCCGCTTTATAATACAATTTAGTATCTGGTATGCCTAGGCCTCCTTCCCTAGCATTTCTTTTCATTAATTCCTTTGATATTCTGGATCTTTTGTTCTTCCAGATGAATTTTGTTATTATTTTATCCAGCTCTGTAAAGTAATTTTTGGTAGTTCGATGGGTATGGTGCTGAATAAATAAATTAATTTAGGTAAAATTGTCATTTTTTTTTTAATATTAGCTTGGCCTAACCATGAGCAACTGATGTTTTCCCAATTATTTAGATCTGACTTTATTTGTGTGAAAAGTGTTTTGTAATTGTGTTCATACAGTTCTTGGGTTTGTCTTGGCGGCTAGACTACCATATATTTTATAGTTTTTACAGTAACTTTAAATGGAATTCCTCTTTATATCTCTTGCTGTTGGGCTTTGTTGGTATTATATAGGAATTCCACAGATTTATGTGAGTTTATGTCCTGCAACTTTGCTAAAGTTGTTTATTATTTCAAGTAGTTTTTTTACTTGATTCTCTAAGTAAATCATTATAACATCTGCAAAGAGTGGTTAGTTTCTTCTTTGCCTATTCTAATTCCTTCAATTTCTTTTTCTTTTTAATTGCTAAAGGTAACATTTCTAGTACCAAATTGAAAAATAGATGTAATAATGGACATCCTTTTTCCACACTCAGTTTTATTGGGAATGCATCTAGCTTATCCCCATTACATGCAATGCTTGCTGATGGTTTTAGTTAGATACTACTTATCATTTTAAGGAAGATTCCATTTATTCCTGTGCTTTTTAGTGTTTTTAATAGGAATGGGTGTTGTATTTTATCAAAAGCTTTTTCTACATCTACTGAGATAATCATATGGTTTTTGCTAGTTTTGTTGTTGATATGATCAATTATGCTGATAATCTTCCTAATATTGAACCAGCCTTGCATTCCTAGAATAAATCCTACCTTGTCATGGTGTATTATTCTCATGATAAGTTGCTGCAATCTTTTTGCTAATATGTTATTTAAATTTTTTGCATCTATATTCATTAGGAAAATTGGTCTATAATTTTCTTTCTCTATTTTGGTTTTTCCTAGTTTAGGAATTAGTACCGTATTTGTGTCATAAAATGTATTTGGTAGGATTCCTTCTTCACCTGTTTTCTCAAATAGTCTGTAAAGTATGACATTAATTGTTCCTTAAATTCTTGATAGAATTCACTTGTAAATCCATCTGGCCCTGGAGATTTTTTCCTGGGGAGTTCATTGATGGCTTGTTCAATTTCTTTTTCTGAGATGGGGTTATTTGAGTATTTTACTTCCTCTTCTATTAATCTGGGCAATTTATATTTTTGTAAATATTCATCCATTTCCCTAAAATTATCAAATTTATGGGCATACAATTGGGCAAAATAATTCCTAATTGTTTTTTGTTTTAATTTCTTCTGCATTGGAGATGAATTCACCCCTTTAATTTTTGATACTGGTAATTTGGTTTTCTTCTTTTTTTAATCAAATTGACCAAAGGTTTATCAATTATTGCCATTGTTTATTAGTTATTTGTTGGATTTACTGGTGTCTTAATGCTAAATTCATTAATTTTTTTTCTTTTTTCTCTTTTATTAATATGAAGGCTCAGAAATATATTTTCCTCTACAATTAAGTTAGGTACTTCTTATAAATTTTAGTATGATGCCTCACTATTATTATTTTCTTTAATGTAATTATTGTTTCTAGGATTCATTCTTCAGCCCATCAGTTTTGGAACTTAGTCTTAATTTAGGTCTATGTTTTTTCTTGATTTTTCCTTTTTATTGTAATCTGTTCGATGGACTAGGAAAATGTGTTTAATATTTCTAATGACGTATTTCTCACGAGTTCTTTATTTGCTATCATGTGATCAATTTTTATAAAAATGTCATAAAATATTGATAAATAAGCATATTCTTTTAAGATTTATACTAGTAATCACCATAGGCCTATGAAGTTGTTTTTATATCTTTCTATTCAGATCCATATTTTATATTCAGTTACTTTTTTGTTGGTCAGTCAAGATTTAAATTAAATTTTCTGTCAATGACTATTTTACAATCTAAGTGGAATTCTTAGGGTTTTGTTTTTTTTTGTTTGTTTGGTGGTTTGTTTGTTTTGTTATTTCTATTAACTCTTCCTTTATACTTAAAAGCTATTCCATGAGAGTGTGTGTGTATGTGCGTATGTATATTCTGCATTGCTATTATTTTATAATATAGCACATTTAAACATAATTTAATTCTCTGATACTTTGATTAGGTTTTTGGTTTTATTTTCTTTTTGTTCTTCCTAAAATTATTGCAACTCCTGCTTTAATTAATTAATTAATCCAAAACATAATAAATTTCATTGTAGCCCCTAAATTTAACTTTTTGTTTGAATACATTTTTGTGGTTTCCTTTTATGTCTCAAATTGATAAATATCCTTTTCTATTCAATTCTGCAACTCTCATATTATGGACAAACAATTTATTAACATCCAAGTTTTAAATTATTAAATTTGTTTTTCCTTCCAGCAAAATCCATCACATTTTTGTAACTACAACTTATTTTGCTTGATACAATATAATTCCAGTCTATTTCAATGAATAAAATACATCATTCCCACCTCCCTGTCCAGCCGAGCCTGTAAAGCCTGAATCTTGCTTTTTGTAGTCAGTCCTAAATATGTGTTCCTTGTTTTACCCAAGTAATTTAATATGTCTCCATTCACATAAAACATAACCCTGACCATCCTAGACATAGATTCTTTGATTCTACTCTAAATAATATTATCATTGTGACCCTTCAGTTGCCCACTCCACATGGTTCACAATGTTCCTCTTCTTCCACCAAACTGAATGAAAATCACCTGTGGTTCCCTGATTTCTAGAATACAAATTCACTTTTTTCCTCTCTCCTTTTCTTCCATTTTTGAGGATACTAGTCCATCATTCAAATATTTCTCCTTGATCTTTCTTTCTCTCAATGATTCTCATAGATAATAAAGCTTCTAAAAAGAAAGTAGTTTTGTCTCTTTGCAGCATGTACACTAAATATTCACTGAATTGTTTTATGCTGTGTGGATTTTTACATGTTTATTAAATTGTTGGAATTATTTTGTTCTCGTTTTCTCCTTTTTGTTAAGAATTCACTTTAAAAGTTCTAGTTATCTCTGGGTTTTTTTTTTGGAGGCTTAATAGAGTCTGTAAAAAGCCATCTTTTTTTTTTCAAATGAGAGTATGCTTCTCATTACAGAATATATTATCCTAGGATTCAAATTAATTTCCTTTCCTTGTAGATAAATCACATTTTAGTCTTCTTCTTTCCATTTATCATTGCCAATGAGCAAACCTTTATGATTCAAACTGGGGGGTTTTGATATATGAACTATCAATTCCTAGCTATTTCTCAGACTCTTTCCTTGAGATTGATGCTCTACATTATTGGAACTACATTTGTGTATGAACTCAACTTGGGGTTCCTTTAAGAAAATATATTATGAATTCTACCACCTAGGTGCAGTTTGCCATCTATTTCTAAAATGTCTAGGAAATTTTCTCCACACAATTTGATAAAATATGACATTCTAATTTTTTGTTTTTATTCTTGTTTTATGATTTCTTCTACTCTTACCCACCTCAGCTAGGTGAGTGATTCTCAGATTATCTTGCCAAGTTCTGTCTTCAACATCAATTGTTTTAGCAATTAAGAACTATAGATTTTTTTCCAAAATTGTCTTCTGATTTTGCTATGATGTATATTCTTCCTTCTCTGCATATAGGTGTCCTGCCTGCTATTTCTCAGTTTTAAAATATCCACTGCTTTATTGGTCTTTTCCACTATTATTTCTAAGCTGTTGATTCTCTTGTTGGTCTTTTAAAATTCTTTTAAGAATTCTTATTTCCTTATTATATCTTTTTTTTAAAATTCTTTTTATTAAGTTTCTTAACCTCTTTGTGGGTTTATTTTTTGGTTGTTGTTTTTATTTTTGCTTCTTCAAATCTTTATTGGAGTAAATCTTTATTCCTGGATCTTTACTTCTGGAAACCTCTTCTTACTTCAACCTCAGATTATTTTTTATTTGTATTTGGAACTTGTTTATCCATTTCTTCAGCATTTTCTGCTTGGTGATTTGGGGGGAGGGCAGGGCAAGGATTTCTTGTGAGGATCTTTCCTTTGTTCTTGTTTTTGTTGTTGCATTTCTTGCTGTTTCAAGATGATTAAAGAAAGCTGAGTTTGGTCCTGACTACTCATTAGATCAACTTACTGGAAGTCTCAAGATAGGTGTTTTAAATAGTATAGTCAGCCAAGGGGAAGAAATACTAGATAAGTTGTTGAAAGACCTGACTTCAACAGTAACAAGGCCATGTGATGTAAGCAAGTCACTTAAGCTCATCTGTGAAATGAGGATCTGGCATCTTAGTTTATTTTTAAGGATGATTCAACAAACCACAAACATTGATTAAACATCTGATAAATGAGAAGAATTGTACATATACCCTGGTGTCAAAGAGATTAATATCTAATGAGGAAAAATGATATTGACAATAATAACTACCACAAAAAAAGAAAATGTGATAAGTACAAAATAGAGGTCAAGGGAAAATACTCTGGGGAATATGAAAAAGGAAAATTTCTTTTTTTTTCATTTCTATATGGCCATATTTTATTTTAATTTTTTATTATTTAATGTATTTAGTTTTCAATGTTGATATTCACAGGAGTTTGAATTACAAATTTTCTCCCCATTTCTATCCTCCCTCCCCACTCCAAGATGGCATACATTCTGGTTGTCCTGTTCCCCAGTCAACCCTCCATTCTGTCACCCCACTCCCCTCCCATCTCCTTTTCCCTTTCTTTCTTGTAGGGCAAGATAAATTTCTATGCCCCATTGCTTGTGTATCTTATTTTCTAGTTGCATGCAAAAACTTTTTTGTTTTTGTTTTTGAACATCTATTTTTTTAAAACTTTGAGTTCCAGATTCTCTCCCCTCTTCCCTTCCCACCCACTCTCCCTAAGAAGTCAAACAATTCAACATGGGCCACATGGGTATCATTATGTATAA
>CM053622.1:169591362-169664090 GCA_028646595.1 Phalanger gymnotis | reverse complement strand
AAAAAAAAAAGACCCTGAAGCAATCTCACTTTTTGAATCCTCTACTAAATGCCCTTCATCGGCCACAGTAATGTCCCCTTGTCTCTGTCTCTCAGTGACTAATTTACCAAGGGCATATGCTGCTATTTTAGCTGATGACAGAAAGAGGAAGACAGCTTCCAAACCAAAGAACTCCCTTTTGGGGTTCAAGATTTCTAATTTCCAGGTTTAGGAGTAATAGACTCTGGTAAAATAAAACAACCTCCAAAAACCATGCTGCTTTGTTCGACTCATTTAACTTCCTAAATCTCCCACTACCATATCCAGATTACTTTAAATTCCAGTTTACAAAAACAGCCCACGAAAAGCCTTAGACATTTAAGTATAGTTTAGAATTTTCTCATTTCACTTTACATTCATACCAGAGGTATATCCAATTCATTCGTAAGCATAAGCAATGTTCTTTTTAAAACCACTACCTAGTTCGGAGTAACATGCCTCGCCTGGAGCTGTGTCAACCTGATCAGAGTATCACATGGATTACTCAGATGGCTTTTCTCAGTGGGGCTATAAGGTTTCTCTAATTCTGATGCACCTTCCAGAGTGAGGTAAATGTCTCCTTATAATTCTTTCATTGAAGTTACTCACTTACTTACAAATTTCCTCCTGCTCATAAACACAATCAGAAAAACTAGGAAAGCCAAAGGATTTGACTATTCTTCATTTCACTGCTGAGGTCTAGAGGGTGCAGCATAGTGAAGAAATTCTTCAACTTGCAACCATAAACCCCTGGCTCCAGATGTTGGCAAATTTTAAATTTTGTCCTTTTATCAATTTATCTTGACATTTGTATGACCCTGCAAGAGCCCCTTAACCTCTCCCTCCTAGTCTCAGTTTCTTTATCTATAAAATGGGGAGAATATTAACTAGTCTCTCCCTCACAGGGTTGTTAGGAGCTTCAAATATGTGTAGAGTACTTCACAAACCTGTAAACATTACATACATGTGAGCTGTCATTTTTGTCAGCAATATTAGATATCAGCATTATAGAGAGAAACAATCAGAAGAGCAATAGATAAAGTGGCTGCAATGAGATTACAAATAATGACAAACTTAAACAACTACTCTTTGGTATTTGCTTCCAAACATCAGGTTTTTGCCATAAGATAATATATGCACCTAGCATCTGGATTTTGTGCACAGAACACCTAACAACACAGTAAGACAAAGTAAATATGCAAGTTATCTGGAAAACAGATATTCCCATGCGAGTTCCCTACTATCCATACCCACAAATACTCCTTGAATGTCGTACTAGGTGAAATCATTCTATAGGTATGCTTTACTTTATGTAGCAGATGGTACTAATTGTTTATGAATTAAATTTTTACATGTCAACTCTAGGGGAACTTGTTATAAAGGGAAAGTATTGTGATTCCTACTGTAAAGTGAGTAGTTTTTGTTTGTATTATAAAATGAATAATCACCTTAATTTATCTATTATGTAAATCTGGATTTTCCCATTTTAAGTTTGCTTAAGTATGATATTATTGTGCATGAATTAATATATTTTATAACTTATTTTAGTTTATTATCAAAATAAGATTTTTTTTCTTTTTTCTATCTGATTTCCTCTTCCATTTTCATCATTAAATGACTATGACGTGATGTCACTTAATTAAATTCCTCTCCTGAGCTTTTGCAAGCTTGCTTTTTCAGCTACTGCTTCATGCTGTTTAAGAAGCTGATACTTAAAGAGACCAATGAAAGAGGGAAAAGACCATTATGTGCAAAAGTATTTACAGCAGCTCCTTTTGTGGTGGCAAAAAACTGGAAATAAAAGGGATGCCTATCAATTGGGGAATGGATGAACAAATTATGGTATATGAATGTGATGGAATATTATTGTGCTGTAAGAAATGATACAGTTTCAGAGGGGGACAGTTTCAGAGAAACCTGGGAAGACTTTCATGGACTAATTCATGCTGAAGCAAACAGAACCAGGAGAACAATTTATAAAATAACATCGTAATGACAACAACTTCAAAAGATGTAAGAACTCTGATGAATGCAATGACTAACCACAATTCCTTAGGATCCAGTATTTGCTGGCTGAGTCAGTTTCTAGAATCTTTTGGTCTCCTTGCTGGGTTAATTGATTTATATCAGTTAAACTTCCTTAGAGAATCGTCTTTTCTTCTGTTAGAGAAATGTTTATTCTTTTGTCTGTTTCTTAATTTTTTTTTCACATCTATAGCTTATTTGAATGGGCCAGGTTGGAGTTGGTCCTTTATATACCACATCTCCCCATTTTTCTTATTTTTTCTCCTACTTTGTTACTGATTTTAATCTTTGTTTCATAGACAGATGATTTTACTGTTTGCTGATGACTAATTCAGAATATATTTCTGTATCAATAACCAATGATTTCCTTTCTGGGAGGCAGAGTGGCACAATAGATAGAGTGTAGACCCTCGAATTAGGAACATCTGTGTTCAAATCCTACCTCAGATATTTTCCAGCCATTTGATTTTTGCCCGCTCATCTAATCTCTCTAATTTACAGTTTCCTGGTCTATAAGAAGGTGATAATAATAGTACTTGCCTCCTAGGATTGTTGTGGGAATGAAATATGTAAATGTTGTGAGATAAAATATATAAACATCTTTTGCAGATAAAGTGCTATATGAAGTTATTCTTGCTGTTGCTGCTGCCATTTGAGTATAATCAATGTACTGCTTACTGTGTCCAATGCACCCTCCACCAATGTCTTCCTAAATAAAGTACTAATGAAATACTGGAGTAAGATATTTCTATTGTCAAGAAGCCTTTGGCCTTTGTCATTTCGTAATCCTGAATCATGATTTCCAATGTAATTTTGCCATCCCCCATACCCAATTTTGCATTCAAGTCACCAAGTGTTATAGTATATATTCATGTAATTTCAAGGACAATAGCACATTCTTAATAGAACTCCACTACCTTCTCAACTTGTGCAATAGCCTTAAAAGCATAAAGTATAAGATTATGTAGCAGAAATACCACGTTAAGGATTTTAAAGCACGAAAGCCACAAAATTAAAACTCAGGATTCCTATCACTCCTTTATCTCTTTACCTAAATATACTATGGCTCATGAACTCTTTTACTGAATGACTGCATCACATTACGCAATATGGCATAGTATTTGAAAGACACAATATTTATTTTTCCAACATGCCTTAACTGTGGAGGTCTAGGAAAAAATGACATTAATTGATTCTAATAAATGGTCAAATTACACAGGCAAAGTAAATCCTCTAAAAATAGAGAAAACAAGAATATGAATGCCAAAGATAAGAAGTTCAGTTTATTTTTAAATCACCCTCTCCCCTCCCAAAAATCCAACACCTATTTCATTAGAAGCATTTTCATGTAAATGTTGACTACCTTTGTTAAATTCCCCAAATCGTGTGAAGTTATTTTCAGAGACCAAATGAGGTTTTGTGTTTATTCATATATTTTTTACTCTTTGGCATTTCCCTGTAACTTCTAGTTTTGAATAGGACCTTCATCCCTAGCTCCTAGCATTGTTGACTTACATATAATTCAACAATCCAATGGATACATGATATCATCAATGTGGGCATTGTCCTCAAAGATGGTATCCCTCAAAGATTTCAACTCTGAAAGTCACACCATCCTCAGGATTACCTGCCCCTGGGTCTCCTTTCCCCCTTTGGTTTAAGAGAGTAGAAGTGAACATCAGAGACTGCCTCTCAGATCCTTCAATTAAGGAGGGGGTCCCAAGGCAGCTGCCTCATCATTTTACACCTGGTTTCTCTCCTAGACTTCATCATTGTCTCCAGAAATTCATCATCCTGCAGGATCAGATCAGTTCTGAACCTAGTACTTCCTCAGTAGCCCCTAGTGGGGCTTCTTCTCTCTTCTACTTGGAGAGGGTTGGGTTGAACATGAGAGACCTCCTAAGCAGAAGGCCCAGGGTGCCACCTGGCTGGAAGTACTGCCTTCTATTCTCTCTCAAATGTATGCCCTATTTAGCTTCATTTTAATGTGACACAGTAAATCATTATTAGTCACAAATACTTTACTTTTGTAAGCCTAGTCCCAAAGCTCATTGGTATGGTGCTCTCTCCTGATTGGTGGAGATCAGTACCTTGTGCCTGCAGAGTTTTGAGTGGAAGAGATCAATCTCTTTAATCTTCAAGTTTTCTTTAAATTGATTTTCAGAGTTTTTGGCTTCTAGTTTTGAGAGAGAAGTTGGAAAATTCCAATCCCACTCTAGGTTACTAAGAGGAAAAGAAGATTCTGAGAAGTATCTAATGTGGGAGGAGGTCCCAGTCTCCATCGTGTCCCTATCCTTAGCTTGCTATACTAGAGACTTTGGGAAGCTTCTGCTTGGGTGAGATCTGGGACCATCTCTCTTGGTTGAACTGAGCTACCCTGTTCCCAAGGAGAGAGTTCCTTCACTCTAGGTTGTTTGGTATGTAGTATCATGTGTATACCTTCTCAGATTTTCCGTTTTGCTACAGAATTGAATAATAGGTTTCTTGGCTAATTTCAATCATCCTTGTTCAATGTGGAACTGGTATTTAGTGGGAAAGGGGTCAAGCTTTGCATACAAAACTTGGGGTCTTTCTCCCCCACTCCAGTAATGACAAAGTGATCAAAAGTCAGGTTGAACCTGAAAAATCACATCCCCTAGACTAACAATAAATATTTAGGGGAGTAGATAGATATAATTCCAGCCCAACATCCCCTCTCTCTGAAGATAGCAGAGTCACAGCCTCGGGACTCAACTGCCCACTTCCCTTCCTTTCAAGAATTAAACTGGGGAATGGGGGTGAGGGGCAGCATGAGGATGAGAGAGAAGAGGCTAGATAAGTCTATCCTGCCTTCCTTTGAGCCATACAGTAGTACCCCCACATGAAATGTGGCCATCAACTCCATTACACTTTGAATTAGTTTCTCAAATTGGTTACTAGTTCCCTAGCAGGAGCTCAAAACAATGAGACATAGGATTGGTTCATCTTAATTGGGAAAGAATGAATCAGGAAAGGTCAAGAGAACAGAACTTAGCCTAGGAAAGCAAGTGTAGATGAGACAGCACTAAAAGAATATTAAAGCATTAATTGGACAAGAACACAAAAAAGAATGGTTTCATTGAAAAAATTAATCATTTACTGAGTGCTTGCTATGTGCAAGGCTCTGTGATGGGGATTTTAAGAGGAAGAAAAGGGAGGAAGGAAGAGGTTTAGGAGATGAGGCAGGAAGAGAGACACAAACACAAATAAGAAACAGCTCTTATAATCAAGTTTACACTTGACATAACTCACAGTTTTGCCTAGAGCCAAAAGGGGCAATAGTGGTGGTGGTGGTGGTAGTAGTTTCTAAAGTGAATCATTTTGACAGATCACTGTACTCTTTCTTTTTCCCTTTATTTACTCTTTTCTGGTTTTTAGCATGCTTTCAAACTAACTGAAGCAAAGTCATATTTCCTCTCTTGTTTTTCTTCCTCATCTCCTCATTATGGGGGCCACAAGAGAAAAGAAACAAGAGGACCTTTGTCAGGAGGTTCATCTAAATGGATTGAAATCTGCTTCCATGAATGCCACACACCAAACGTGGTGCTTCCTAAGCAGCTGTTCTACTTTTAAAATGTTCAATACAAGCATACAAGTAGAAGGGGGAAGGGTAAAAGAGAAAGAAGGGGACACAAAATCTTTCTTTTCTTTTTACCTTCATTTGTCTTAGTTGACAGTATTTCATTTGTAATGCAAGACAGTGTGAGCAAAAGGATCTAGTTTAATATACAAACCAAAAGAAATGAATAGACAGTAAGAAAAATGACCATCCCAAAAATATGACTACATGAGAGACCCATCGTTTGACAATGCATTTTAAATTCCACAGCTAATATGCAAAGCTAAATTTATTTTTCAAGTGGATCTGGAAAAATAAAAGAACTTTCTTTGGTTTTCTCATTTCATTTCAAAAATGTGTATAACACCAATGACATCCAGTTTTGCAGCTCTTTCAAGCAATTGAGGGAGAATCTTTTATTCTAGGCCAGGAATGGGGAACCTGCAGCCTTGAGGCCACACGTGGCCTTCTACATCCCAAGGGTGTGGCCTTTTGACTGAATTCAAGTTTTACAGAACAAATCCTTTTATTAAGGGGATTTGTTCTGTGGCGTTTAGATTCTGTCAAAGGGCCACACTTGAGGACCTAGAGAGCCACATGTGGCGTTGAGGCCACAGGTTCTCCATCTCTGCTCTAGGATCAAACCCTTAAAAAAAACTATTGCAAAATAAATGTCTGATTATAAATGCTTGTAGAACCAGAGGTAATATAAAGCCTAGAGGTAAACAAAAAGCCAAAGGAATGCACTAGTGGGACACCATAAAGCACTCCCTAGTCTTAATTAAGCTTGTCCTAATTTTGCAAACTTAAAATATCCATTTCTGGCCTCCATTGTTGCCAATGAATATTTTGATAAGACATTTTTTGAGTTATATAAATAAATATTGACATTAGTATCAGTTACGAATGTTATTCTCTATGGAAAATGACATTTAGAATGTATTTATCTCCCTCTATATTTTGCCTTTTCCCCCAGCAGGGAAACTGTACCATCATGAGGTAGGAGGGGAAAAAAATGGAAAAGAGAATGCTCTGACAGACTCTGAATCAGTTCATGTTCCAGGAATAAGCACTTCAATAAATGATAAATAAGTAAGCCAGCTGAAAGTACAGACAGAAGCAGCTGGCATTTTTCTGCCTAGTTCTATTTCATTCCTTCTTCTTTTTATCTTGAAAATGAGGATGAAATATTAAATCACTTTCCAAAAATAATATTTCACTAAGATTCCCCTACCAGCTTTAAACTGCAGGTAAACTGTGAGGTGGAGAAGGCAGAAGGTATATAGCTAAACAAACAAAAGGATTGATTATATAATAGCATTCATGTGATCATGGGCACTAATTTGATCTGCACATTCTCTAGGTGAGTACAATGTAGAGGTCATGGTATAGGACCTGGAGTCAGGAGAATTGGATGTGAACTCTACTTCAGATACATCCTAGCACGAGCATTTCACTTTTCTCCTCAGAACCTTAGGTCGCCCACCTGCAAAATGAGGAAAGTGACACACTATCTGTCTCACAGTTATATGAAGAAGACTTTGTAAAGCTAAAAGAACTTTGTAAATACAAAATTATTCTTGTTGTTTTTGTTAATAGTAGCTGCTTCTATATCACAAAATATCAATGGATCCATGATCGTATCAATGTGGACATTGTCTCCGTTAGCCTAGATTATACTAATTTGTATGTTCTCAATCTAAACAAATCTTTACCCTTGCTTTTTCACAAATCCCCCTTCAAGGGTCCTGACAATTAGTTGCCCTATGAGTCAACTCATCATCTCTTTGATTTTATCTTTTTCTTACTAAAACTTCCCTAGAGGGGCCCTCTCCTGCTTTTAGAATCTAAGATCCCTGTGGGCAAAAAATTATATTTGTGGGTGGCTCTCACAATGAAAAATGTTTTCCTGAGCAAGCCCTGACCAAATATATGTTGTTAATCACAAGGATGACAAATAAGATAGAAGAGAAGAATGTCTTTTGTTTTTATCTCCAGCGTTAGCACAATGTTTGACACATGGTGAACACTTAACAAATATTGTTTTTTTCATTGATTCATTCATTTATCCATTCCCAAAGATCTGTAGGTCTTCTTCCATTCTTTTGGTTCTTGTAACATTTCCTGAATGCCAGTGTAGCACTCAATCTGCTCATTTATCATCTCTTGCTCTCAATACACAACATTCCCATTTCTTTTTCCAGTCATAAATATCTCCATTTCTCACATAGAAGTTACCACCAATAATATTCTGAAGCCTGTCCTCAACCACTCTGTCTTTCCATTGCCCTTTGGGTCATATAATCAATTCTTCTGATAATAGGTGATCCATGCTTCATAGCTATATGCCATTTTTAGGAGAAAAGTGGTGCTAAAAATAGATTTCTATGACAGGGACGACATAGAATCATTAAAAGAGATGTGCAATGTCCCATATGTTGTGAGGTAGCCCATTCTCTCCCTCTCTCTCTCTCTTTCTCTCTCTCTCTCTCTGTGTATGTGTGTGTGTTGTTATCATTAGCTTGTCCATGAAACTTCAAAGAATCATAGAATCATCTGAGCAATACTCATTCTTTACTTACTAGACTGTTTTATCAATTTCCATGTAAACTCCTAAAATGTCCTGGGACTTGACACAATAAATAGAATTTCATCAGCAAGTTCCACTTCCAATCAATTGCATTTTTGTTGAGGAATGTCTTGATATTTTGAGTTCATATATTAATATTGACACCTGTGTCACTTGAAAATGGTATTCTCTATTCAAAATGGCATTTAGAATGTATTTATCATCCTTTGAATTTTTTAAGTGCTGTTGAAATTAGGTCACAATTATTTACTTTGTATAGATTTTGTACTTACGCACTTGTACATCTGTTACTCACCCAGATAGAATATAAGCTCCATGAGAACAGGGATCTTTTTTTTTCCTCATAGCCCCAAGCATTGTCTAGTATATAGTAAATATTTAAATTATTGTTGATGGGTTGACCTGGAGTGGTCGTTATTTATAGGTAATCCTTTTTCTAATTAGACATAGCAGAGGATATCTTCTGTGACTTAAGTGAGCACCTGTGGGAAGCATCTGTCTTTATTTTATGCCCCATCTGATTTTGTTACTCTGGCAATAATTGACCAAAGCTATCTTTTTTGGTAGCATTTATCACTGAGTCATTTATGATCTTAGCATAGACATGAGAGATATGTTATTCAAAAAGATTGCCCCAATGTTATGTTTTGTTCAACTGAGTAAAATGTGTGTGTTGTTGGTTTTTTTTCAGTCAACAGACAATAAGCACAACAGGACTTTATTTTCCTTCTATTTCTCAGTCAGCTCTTGTCTACTCTAGACAATTGTTTTCAAAAATAATATTTGTGGGTGGCTCTCATAAAGAAAAATGTTTTCCCAACGCCTGGCCAAATGTGTGTTATTAGTCAGAAGGATGACTAAGAGACAAGAGAAAAGTGTGAATTGCTTATCATATGTCTACCACAACTCCTAGAAGAAAAATTCTCCTAAGTTCATGTCCCAGTGACAATGGGCAATTTCATATACACACACGTGTGTGTAGGTACATAGATAGATAGATAGATAGATAGATAGATAGATAGATAGATAGATAGATAGATAGTCATTAGTATGTATTTAAGAGGACTCACCACGAACAGCCTAGTCAATACAGAGACCAATTTATAATTCTAACCAGGGTTAAAAATTATCAATTTTACACTGACCACTCCTTACCTGACATTTCAAAACATATAAATGTCTGTTCTATATTATTTTGTGGTGGGGAAAAATAGAGTAGTGTACTAGGAGTCAGGTGATTTGGGTGCTAGCTCCAGTTCTGTAACTAACCAGTTTGGGTGAATCACTTCATCTCTGTAGGAACAATTTTCTGAGTTTGAAAAATGAGGGAGTTAAAAAAAATCATCTCTTAGCTCTAAAATTATCTCCAGTTCTAAAATTCTCTGAGAGAAACCTATCCTATGGAAGAGGCCACAAGATCTACTGGTATCCAAACACTATCAAGAAATCTAAAACAAGGCAGACCCATAGCATATGGGGTACAATCCCTGTGGAGGCTCTACTATAAGGATATGGACAAGAACTACACGGTGGATAAGAGGGCACAGGTCTGTCACTATTTGTACCACTATAAAAAACACATGAAGGGAGGCACAGATTAATGGAAGTATTGAAATATCTATCTATGATCATTAACTTGGTCATCATCTTGGATGCTTCCTATAGTGGACCTATTATCCCAGATAAATTATTAAGTTTCTAAAAGGAAGAGTCTATACTTCTACTTCTTTTATATTTTCCACAATGGTCAGAACTGCTAATTAAATTCAATAGTATTTTATTTTTTTCTAAATAAAGACAAATTTTAACATTCCTTTTTTTAATTTTGAATTCTGAATTTGCTCCCTTCCTCCTTCAATTCCCTCCCCCCTGCGATGAAAAGCAATTTGATATGGATTATATATATGCAATCATATAAAAGATATTTCCATATTAATCATGTTGTGAAAGAAAAAAACAGACCAAAAGAAAAAAACCCAGGAAAGTGAAAATAGCATGCTTCGATCTACATTCAGACTCCATCAGTTCTTTCTCCAGAGGTGGATGGCATTTTTCACCATAAGTCCTTTGGATTTGTCTTGGATCATTGTATTAGAACAGCTAAGTCATTTATAGTTGATCATCGTACAGTGTTGAAGTTCATATGTACAATGCAGAACAACCAATTAAAATAAGTACTTTCTGAATAAATAAATGAAGTTGGGTGGCAAGTCAAACATGACTTCACTAGAAGTAAGTACTGGCAAAGCTCTCAGTTATCTCAGTAACCTCAATGACTGTTGAGCCATTTGAAGTCTCCTTTGGTTCCTTCTACTTTTCTCTTATCCTCTAGTGAATAAAAAAGATGAAATAAGTCTGGAAATTTGAAAACACATACCCCACTTGGGACTGAAGATAGATAACCAGTATGAGTTAGGGACTATAGCAAGTTAATCTGCCAAGATTGCTCTGCCAGGCAAGGGTGTCTAGCTTTTTATTCAGTCATCTTTTAGTCGTGTCTGACTCTGTGACCCCATTTGGGGTTTTCTTGGAAAGATATTGGAATGGTTTATCATTTCCTTCTCCAGGTCATTTTACAGCTGATCAAACTGAGGCAAACAGGGTTAAGTGATTTGCCCGGGGTCACACAGTTAGTATCAGAAGCCATATTTGAACTCAAAAAGATGAGTCTTCCTGACTCCACGCTCAACACTCTGTCCACTGAATCACCTAGCTACCCTAAAGTATTTAGCTACAGTTGGGCAAAATATCCACCTTACATTCAAAGTAACTACAGTTTGTGTGTTACTGACCCAGGTGGGATTAGAAGTTCAAAAATGCTACTATGGCCTCCTCCTAGTGCTGCCACCATGCTGGATTTTTTTTTTCTCAACTCTTACTGTCCATTCATGGGCATGTAAGACTTAGTGAGATAGCCTGAGATTTGGTGCACACCTAAACCCTTCACTTCCAATTACACTGGGAGTTGAGGTCTTGAAGGCCTGGTTAAAGCTGTGTGAACCTATGTTATCTCAAGGGAGATGGGGCCAAAGAATTGTCTTGCTCTCATGCCTACACTTCCTTGTCAGCTCTCACACATTGCCTCTGAGGATATCTGATAAACAGAAGGGGCCAGCCCTCTTGCTAAGGTAGGGGTGGGCCACATGTTGCCTCGAGTCCACAGGTTCCCCACCCCTGTGCTAAGGTATCAGTAGTCTGTTACAAGCAGTCTTTTTTGTGACTGTGGTTATCATAAAATCCCATTTTCCACAGAAGAATTCAACAAGTTTTGAAAACCCCCGACAATGTTTACCATTGCAGTGTGTGTATTCTAGCTCATGAAACAGTACAGACCTTCCACTCTTTCTTCTTGACAAAATGAATTATCATCACTTTAGAGTTCAATATACATGTATCCCATACTACTGTACTAAATGTCTTTAGAAAGGTAACCAATGCTGTATTTCAATCTCTTTAAAAATAAACAGCACCTGATATCCTAAAGGGGATATACCTTTGTTCCGCTGGACTTTTTCTTTAGTTTTAAGATATTTGAAGGCTATTTATTTTAGATAGCCACATAATATAGTAGATAGAGAACTGGACTTGGAGTCAGAAAGGCTTGGGTTGGAGTCCCTCCTTGGACACCTACTGGCAGTGTTACCGTGGGCAAGTCACTTAACTGCCTCAATGTCACCCGAAACTCTCTAAGACTATAACTTGTAGAAATCTACTCATTTGCATTCCTAAAGGATGTTTCTCATTGGAAACTCCCTTAAAAGATAATTTCATAGGTGCTGTAAAGTCAAAAAGAAGACAAAGAGACTAATATAATTAAAGTCTATTTTCAAGTTGTAATGGGATATGTTGTTTTGCAATGACAGAAACTAATTAAAAAAAGATCTATAAGAAGTCTTTTATCCTGCAATGCCTCACTGAGAGAAGTTATATATTCTGTAACTAATATGCAATGCTATGTTAAATTTTTGCATGGGGTGAAAAAAAAGAAACACTACTCTAAATTGTTAATAATTTCTGTGATTCTCAGAAAATTCTCAATTTGCCAGTCACTGTTCAGACAATTCAAAGGCAGTCTTTGTGACTAAAGGACCAAATTCTCAAAAAGGTAAATTTGTAAAACTAGATAGATAGATAGATGAGAATAGCTGTTTACGTAGTCAGATGTAAATATGTTTATTTACGGGGCAGGAGGGAAGGTTGTTGGAGAAAATGATATCATTAGGCTGAATATGCATACCTAACATCTATGAAGCATCAAAGATCTCAAAGATCTCCAAGTAACTGCTTCCAAACAGAAAATAGCCATAAAACTGAACACAGAAACTTCCTTGCTTCTGCCTGACCTTGCCTAGAAGCCATGGAACTATTTATGGAAACTTACAAGATGACATCACTTGTATTCAAGTACCCAGAAGTCACTGCTTTTCCATCTTGCACCAATGACACAAAAAGCTTTTTTTTTTTTTTGTTAAGCCTAAGGAAGACCCTCTGCCAGCCTCCTACTTCTACCTACACGGATTTGAACTGGCACCAATCTGAAGCACTTATCTCAATGCCAGACAGCACATCACTTATCCCTTTAAAACTGCAAACAAACTTTAATTTACATAACAACCCTAGCTGTTTTGCTCCCTCAACTCCAACCTCTTTATTTACTCTGATCTTTCTGGAAATGTCTGAGAGCAGACTCAGAAAAAATGGGCACACAAGAAATATCTGAAACCATTCATAGCCTATAAATTGCTCATGACCTAAGCAAGTGCTGACATTTGCATTTCTATCACTCATAACTGGTTGGACCCAGAGTGAATGAGATCCAGAGATTAACTGCTGGTGGACATGGACCAATATGATCCCTCTTGGGCTAAGCTGCACACCACAAAATTAATTTTTCCTCTTTTGTTTATTGATATACACAAAAGCAGTTATGTGGCATACAGGGCCCTTCCTCTCCCAGCCACTATTCAATTTTCAAGTAAACCCTGATGTAATCTTTTGACTTAAAATTGGTCTCTAAGAGAAAACTTTACTAAAAGCAAAAAAAAAAAAAACCCTAGCATTTAGCTTGTTATAAGATGTAAAATACGTAGTTCGATTTCAAAACCAAAATAGACAGTGCATGACTATAATAAATCAAAGAGTAAACCACCTGACAAATAAATGGACCATGGACTTCAACTTTTTCGATAGAATATATTATTTTTTCAGTTTGTGAAGAGAGGAGAAATAATGAAGTTAACTATTTATTTGATTTCTTAGCAAGTTTTAAATAGATGTTGAGATATTATTTTATTTCAAAATAATGTTATTTTTGTGAGTTTATGTATGACAAATACTGATCTCATTCATCTTTCTTTCCACCAAATTCTTCCCCCAAGTAAATCTACCCTTGTGTAAAATGAATATATTTAAGCAAAGCAAATCCACACATTGGTCCCCCTCAAAAATATGTCTCTTTCTGCATCTCAACTCCATTCTTTCTATTGGGAAGTAAGCACTTTGTTTCCTACTTAGACTTCTGGATTGATTCGTATCCTTAAGCCTTTTGATTTCTTTTTTTTCTCTACAGTGTTACAGTCTCTGCTATTGTCCTGTTTCTGATCACTTCACTCAGCATTACTTTCATAAATTCTTCCCATATTTCCCTGAATCCATTCCTTTTGTCATCTCTTATAGCACAATATTATTCTGTTACATTCATATACCATAATTTGTTTAGCCATTCCTCAAATAATGGACAATGTCTAAGTTTCCAGTTCTTTCTTACAATAAAATTTTTGTGTACATATGGGTTCTTAACTTTTGTCTTTGATGTCTTTGTCATATAAGCTATTGTAGTGGGCAACCGAGTAGGGCTATGTCCTATCACATGTGTATTATAAATATTTGTGTCAATATTCAGGTGAACAAGACTGTTTAGAAAGAACATTAAAGTGCTAGTTTTGCCACTTAGCAACTGTGGGATCTTGGATACCTCATTTACCTATGATGGGCCTTTATTTCATCGTCTATAAAACAGTAACGATAATAATTATGGAAAAAATAATTATAGAGAAGCTGCAGCCCAGCTCTCAAAGCAATTAGACAAAAGTGCGTGTACTCTTTTCTATCTTTAAAGTATATGCTTCATTATGTGGAATGTTCAAGAACCACTGCTCTTCCTTCATGATGGAAAGCCATGCCCACTAAGATAGAGCTTTAAATTAATCCAACCATTTTGGAAAGCAGTGTGGAATTATGTGAAAAAAGCATATCAAATGTCCTTTTCCTTTGACCCAGAGACTTGCTAAGTATACATTCTAAGAAAGTCAATGAGAAAAGGGAAGGCCCTCTATTAAACCAAGATATTTATAGTCACACTTTTCATAGAAGCAAAGAACTGGAAACAAAGTACATAGCCAATGGGGAATGGCTAAACAAGTTGTGGTACATGAATATAATAGTACATTACTGTGATGCAAACAATGATGAATATGACCAATAGAGAGAAGAATGGGAGGATTTATGGACTGATGCAAGCTAAAGTTAATAGAACCAGGAAAACCATATCAAAGGGGCTAGCTATGACAATGTAAATGGAAAGAACAAGAACAAAAATATTGAAACTTACAACTGTGAAATTTTAATGATAAAGCTAATGATAGGAGAAAAGACATCTCCCCTCTACTACTGTCAAATTTTTTAAATATATTGGTTAATTTTGCTAAATTGTTTTTTTTTTCTTTTCCCCTCCTTTCTATGCCATTTTATGCAGCATTGCTTTCTTGGAGTGGGAGAAGTACATTTGGAAATGTAAAATGTGTGAAAACAAAAGATGACAATGAAAATATATTTAAAAAACACTACCTCTCCCAAATTCTTAAGCATCATGTAAGGAAAATTAGACTTCTACTGCTTAAAAAATGAAACCTCAAAAAACCTAATTTTTTATGAGGAAAAAAGTATTTGAAGCTAGATTTTATAGAAATGCATTAACTATGCTACAAGAAACAAAGTGAGATTCTTCAAGATATATTTACTTAGTGGGAGAGAAACCTCAAAGGGCAGAAGAGAAAAAAAATTTAAGATTTCACACTTCCTTTCTTTCCATTATACATTTGTGTAAACACTTTTCCCTGAAGACATATAGATCTAATTCCATCAGATACTAATGAGATTTTTTAGAGCTATATAGTATCCACAGATACCAAGGAAATTAAAACATTTGATCAAGTTGAGGGTAAAATTAGTTAGTGTCAGAAACATAACTAAAACTCAAGTCTCCTGATTCCCTGGACTCTGCTCCCTCCAAAGCACTAGATATAACAAGTGATGCAGTGTTTACATGTAGTGACAGGGAATTCACTATCTGTAATTACTGTGGAAATCACAATTTGTCCCACCAAAATCTGTCTGGCCCCTAGTCTAGATTATGAGCTCAAGTTTATTGCATGAGGAGGTGAAAGACCATAATATTTTCTATACTGTAGTCATTACTTGTGAATTTAGAGGGCCTAATGAATGTGTTTGAGTTGTGTTCAAATGCTGTTTTTTAAAAAATTAGTAAAAATTATTTTAAAATCCGAAAAATACAAATACTTCAGACAAACTGAAAGTAATCAAGGCTGCTGCACAAAGATTGACTCAAGAAGTTGGGCCAAATACCCACCATGACTTTTTTCTGGGACCAAGTCCAGTATTCCTAAGCTAGCCATGGCTTTTTTCTCTACTCTGCATTTTACCCAGGACCCTGGGGTCACTTTGTTTCTAAAAATATATCATTTTCCACCACCACCTCTAACATTAAAACTGCTCAAACAAGCCTTTTACTATAAGACCTCAGCAAAACCATCAAATACATGCTCCCATTTTTTTCTCAAAAATCAGTGGTAATTGTAAAAATCTCCAAGGAATGATCAACGTCATGCCTGGCCAGCTCACTAGATAGTTATGAAGCAATCTGTAGCTTTGTCCCAGTGACTTTGAGTAAATAATCAGAAAAACATCCAAATCTCCAACTGCCCCCCCTGGAGCAGCACTTAGAGTGAGTGAGTGAGTGAGTGAGTGAGTGTGTGTGTGTGTGTGTGTGTGTGTGTGTGTGTGTGTGTATGTGTTGGGGGTGGGGCAGGGGGCAGAGAAGGGAGGACAAGACCAGGCTGCTACTCCTCCAGTGAATTCACTGTGTGCGATAGGGAGACGCTATGTCTGGCTAAGTAGAAAAAGTGAACAGAATTTCCATTTGTTCCTTTTTAAAGCAAGTATGTAAATAAGAAGCTTCTTAAAATGGGAGACTTAAAATTCCCAAGGAATGGGGTGTGAGCTAAGACATGAGGCAAAATAACTGATTTTTCATTTATGATAACAATAGTCAGAGGAGCTGAAGGAAGTAAAAGCTCCAAGATATCTCCAATTAAGAAACATGTCATATGACAAAATGAATCTTCTTTTCTCTGGCATTATGGCAGACCATGTCCTAAAACCCCAAAGGTCAACCTGAAATGATAATCTCAAGTTCGGCTGTCCCAGGAAAAGAGAACTTGGAAAGGTCACAGAATATCAGAGGTAGAAGGGACTACAGAGATCATGTATTCTAACCTTCTCATTTTCCAGATGTGGAAATTGAGCCCCAGAGGGAAGTAACTTGCCTAAGGATACAGAGAAGCAAAACCAGGACTAGACTCCCAGGTCTCCTGACCCACTATCTAAGGAAGTTTTCCATTTGACTGCTATACTACCTGCCTATCTAAAGAAACATTTTATTGAAAAAAATCTTTATTATTTTATACATCTGCAGATCAATATTCACAGATGAATATGGAAGATCCATTAGCAAAGAAATTTTCATTAACGCTTTCTATACCTATATCACTTAATTGTTCCATGGAGTTTTTAAAATTATTTTTAAAATTAAATTTATTTTAAATTACTAAACATTATTACAGCAAAACAGAATAGAATGCATGTCTGAAACAAATAAGGAAATATTAAACTATTAAAACTAAATCCATTCTTAATTAGGTGATTATAATGAAAAATAAAAAGGATAGTTGTATTAAGCTTTTTAAGAAGATGAAATATTTTTTTATTAAAGGAAAGTACAATAGATTCAGAGTAAGAAGGTACCTTAGGGTTAGCTAATCTATCCTCCTCATTTTGTAGATAAATTAAGACACAAAAGTTGTGACTTTCCCAAAATCACAAAGAATCAGGGAACTGGGCCTAAAACCCTGGCCCTTTGACTTGGAATATAGCATTCACTTTCCACTACACCATGGTAAAGCTCTCAGTTAATTGCAGACTCTTCTGTGTATTGAATATATCACCTCGGCCAAGTAATTCCTCCTCTTCTAGTTCTGTTTCACCTTGGAAAAATGAAGGTTGGGGATGGGTAGATTAATTGTTTGTTGTTCAATTGTATCCATCTCTTTGTGACCCCATGTGGGACTTTCTTGGCAAAGGTATTGGAGTGGTATGCCATTTCATTCTCTAGCTCATTTCACAGATAAGAAACTGAAGCAAGCAGGGTTAAGTGACTTGCCCAGGCTCAAACAGCTATTCCGTGCCTGAGGCCAGATTTGAACTCATGAGTCTTCCTGACTATCCATCCCCTGTGCCACCTAGCTTCCTGAGGAACTCTAGAGTACTTCTAAAGTCTAAATCCTATTTCGATCCAAGAACCAAGTCAAATGTTAGCCGGATGAAAATTATATAAATGTTGAGGGGTACACATGGAATCAGTTTATCATTCCCTAAATGCCCAAATATGTTATCATCTAGAACCATTTAAAGTTCTCCATATTCAGTTCGATTCTCAATTCCACACAGAGCCTTGGACAGATTAAGAGTTGGTTGAGGAGACATGCGCCGCGGCAGAGAGCAGCCTAGGCTGCGGGAAGCTGCTGAGGGGATGTCGGGGATGATGGGCTAAGGGGAGGAAGATGATCGGGGCAAAGACAACGACGGCAGGATCTACTTGGGCAACCTCCCGGCGGATGTGAGGGAAAAAGACCTGGAGGACCTGTTCTACAAGTGCGGCCGCATCCTGGACATGGAGCTCAAGAGCCGCCAGGGCCTGGCGCCCTTCGCCTTCATGCGCTTCGAGGATCCCAGGTCTTCCTCTCTCAGGCAGCTGGCAGGATTTGAAGGATCACATGAGAAAAGATTGGGGGCGGGGGGGGGGGGGGTATGCAGATGTGCAGAAAGATGGCATGGGGGTAGTTGAGTTCCTCCGCAAGGAAGATATGGAATACGCCCTGCATAGACTGGGCGACTACAAATTCCGTTCTCTTGAGGGCGAAACTTCCTATATCAGAGTTTATCCAGAAAGAAGCACCAGCTATGGCTACTCCCGGTTCCGGTCTGGGTCAAGGGGCCGTTATTCTCCATACCAAAGCAGGGGCTCCCTATACTACACCTCTTCCTTTGCACCATACTTAAACTGCTTATGGGGAGTTTTTTGTTGTTAACTTTTTTTTGGTTGTTTTTTTGTTGTTGTTGTTTTTTGTTTTTTAGTGTGAACTGAGTTGCTTTCTGCTCGGAATCTACATTCCAAATTGACTTAGTGTCTTAGGAATTTTCTTAATAACTTTTTTTTAAAAAAAGGAAAAACTACATACATACGGTTTCTACCAGGTCCATGTTGGCAGTTAAATTTTTTGAACTGCTGAAATTGTGGTTTTGCTTTAGAAGCAAGTTGCATATTTCCCCATCCTCCCCCAGTTATGGAGAAAAATCAGTGCTGTGTCATGGTGGGTTACTCTGTACAGACACTATGTATAGGAATCAGCCCATTCTGCTTAGAAATATATTTCTAAAGTTTAATAATTAAAAAAAAGACTTGATTGAGGAAAGGTTTTCACTGAAATTTCTCACAATTTGGGGGAAAAAAAAATAAAAGGCATAGCCATAGAGACCAGGTAAGGGTTAACAATTCCAAGGGTGACCTTCGACATGTCAAAAGGAAGAAAATAAAATCAAGAAACAGGCCGATACACTAGATCTAATCCTTCACCCTCTCTCTAACAGCTCTATGGCTCTTCCACAATGGGATTACCATAATGCCTCAGCTATTACACATCCCAGATACCACTTCAGGAAAACGTCTCAGGGAGAAAAAGGAAGCCCACAATTTGGGCAGAGAGTGGATCATCCAGGCTGCTGCTGTCCCAGAATGTTTAACACTCAGCCTTCTAGTTCTTGCTAATGCTTCGTGAGATAATAATTGTGAAGTGCTGAGCACAGTGCCTGGAACACAGTAAGCACTTAAATAAAAGTTAGCTATTATGTGAATTGAGGATTCAAGAGCACAGCTGTGCAATAAATAATCACCCATGCTATGCAAATGAAGATTCATCAGTTGAGGTATAGACTTTTTCAACTTCTAAACCATCTGGCCTTTATTTACCTTCAGAGTGAGGTATAGGTGTACATTTGAAAGCATTTTATGTAGAATAGACATCCACCTCTGCCTCTTCCGTGATTTTGTAGTCTAAAAAGTATGTGCCTAGGAAGGTACTAGACCTCAGGTGGCTTCTCCAAAAGCACAATGGACACAATGCCAAGGGGTAACAGACCCAAATGAGTGCAATCTCAGGGTGCAAAAGGGTTAAGGTACTTTATCATGGATTTTCTGTTTTTATTTCCTCCCTAGAATACTTCTACTTCAATAAAGTACAGATCATTTGCATTCCAAAAGCAGGGGGTGGAAGACAGTTTGCCACTCCTGTAACTTAAGTGTACAGGATTATTGCAGGTGCAGGCAATTAATAAGCAGCTTGCCCTGCACCCCTGGTCCTTGGGGACCCTTCAGAGAGCAGTAAAGAAACATTCTACATCTCAGCTGGGTTACAAATAGAATTAAGCAGAGAAAACTTAGGCACCCTGTTCTCATTTTCCCCATTTTCTTTTGAAATTGAGAACACACAGAGGATTCACTTTGAAGTGAGGACTGCCTGAATATGATATTATTGATTTCCATAGCATGTTTCTGCTCTACAATGCGGATGTGCATTTTTCAAACATATTAAGCCAGCTTTTGATCCAATTTGTTCCACCAGCACTCAGTATAGAGACTGAAGATCATCGCTATGTAAGGGTTTGCTGGGCCCAAAGCAGGGAAAGATTGCTCTGTCTCCAAAAGGGCCTGGAAATATCCCATCTGCAAGCTCTTTTTCGTCCTCCTCAGCCTAAACATTTTATCGAAGAAGGTCAGAGGTCACCAACTGTCAAAACATAACCAAAATTACCCAGTGCTCCTGCAAGGAAACCGAGCAGACTGAAGAGTCAGAGTTCACAAGCCGGGTTTCTTAATGCATGTAGCAAACAGTAAAACCGCTGTTAAAAAGTTACAGGTATATTCCCCTAAATCTTACTGATTTTTACAAGTTGTCCAGTAAGTTAAAAGAGCTGGCCTCTAAAATGTCAATGTACAGACTGAATTAAGCTGTTCAAGAGCAGGGAGGAAAAAACCTCCAAACTTTGAACTGTCAAAGCAAAGGGCCTAACAAACTCCAAAGCACCAGATGGTTTCATAAACCCAAAAGTTCATAAATCTTCCTTTAAAGTTTCCAATTTCAAAAAGAGGTTGTTTTCTTTGTGGGATTCTGCACCCGTCTCCTTTGGCAGCCCTCCCCCTCCCCCCTTTTTTTCTTACCATTGAATATCTGACCCAAAAAGCCTAATTGCATTTTAAGCTTTCTTGCTGTACAAGCTGGAAACAGCCAGAGTAGCTAGAGAAAGCTTGATGCATGATTCCATCTTTCAAATGGGGCAGTTTGGGAAGAAGAACTGGAGTTTCTATTTTTAAGCATTGACTTTCTCATCATGACCTAAAACAGGATGAAAGTTCAAACATTCAGGACCTTGGGAAATCCATTCTCCCTTCTGAGGGGGCCTAGGAAAAGGAGATGGTTCTATCATTTATTGTTAGTTTATTTATAAATATAATGCACAAGGAATACAAAGGGAAAACAAAAAAGTCCGGTTTGGGGACATTCGTGCTGTAGAGTGTTTAGTGAAAAGCTTGGAAAACATTTCTCTAAGGCCCACCCAAATGGAGCCCATGGATTGAAGTGAGAGAAGCTTGCAGTATTCTGTAGTAATATGATATACCCAGAAAGGACATCCTGTCAAAATTCCTGTGTGCCTATGTGTATCAGCAAAAGGCAATATAATCTGACATGCAGGCTAGCCTTGGAAGTAGGCAGTTGTCTGTCTGGTATGTATGAAGGGAGGGACATGTCTTTGAGTCTTAGGGTTTTTTCTGTCTCTAGGAGTTCTCTATTAATATGCAAATATTTCAGGAGGGGTGGAACCTTAAATACTTAACACCATTGTTATCCATATCAGGGATTAGCAGTGTAATAGGAGTCTGGAACATGTGCAGATCATATCAGCTTTCTAAGATGGCATCCCCACGTGGAGGCACAAGGCAGCTGCTTCCTATAATGAAGGAATTACATGCATGGACTTTCTGTAACTGGTTCCTATTGACTAACCATGTGGTTGAGAGGAGCAATTTATCCATTGACTAAAGAGCCTGAAATATGTCAGTGTTTTCAAATGGGCCTGAGTCAGCTCTAACTATCTCCTTGATGCATTCACATCTTGGGAAGAGATATGACTCCTTCGTTCATTTGTGGTGTCTATGAATGTCCATGGTGTCCATCCAGTAAGCATGCTCAAAATAATAATGGCAACAAAAGAATTAAGTTATTGCTATTTAAGAAGCATTTTCCTTTCCACTGCTTAAAACACATTTCTAGTTTTAAAAGGAGGCCTAACAGATATTCTGTCTTAAAGCAAATTCTAGCACGATGACCTCTCCAGGAGCACCCATATTAATGAGCTCACAGATCCATTGACATGCTGAAGCATGATAACATACCTAGAAATACAAAATCACGCCAAGTCAAAATAATGACCTTCACTTCACGGAACATATTATGGGATATTTTGGTCCAGAAATTAGTTCGTATTTAGTGTAGTGCCATTTTGTTTTGCTATGCATGATAAAAAAAAAAAAAGAAGAAAATCCTATTCCATTCATCCATTACCCTGGCTAATCTGTGCTTTCCATTGAACTTCTCTCATGTTTATTCCTTTCAGAGTCCTTCTACATCTCCACCTACTCCCTCCTTTAAGGTCCAGCTTGAAAGTCTACCTTCATCATGAAGCCCTCTCTGACTCCCCCATCCCCTCCTAGACTTGCTCCTTCCTGTGATCTCTCTTCTGTTCCTGTTTGGTTTCTAGTCTAACCTTCACTCAGCTGCCAAAGTGGTCTTCCTAAATCTTTGGTCAGACCATGTTACTTCCGCTTAATAAACTCCTGCTTCCCTAATACCTCCAGGTTATATTCTTTATGTGTTTTAAAACTTTTCCAAACCTGGCCCCTTCCTACCCTTCTATGGTGTTTTTACACTTAATTCCTCTCCAAGTATTCTATGATCCATTGACACTGGCTTCTTTTTTGTTCCTCACACAAAACTCTGCATCTTCTTTGCACAGGCTGTTCCTCATGCCTCGAATCTTCTCCCTTCTCATCTCTACCTCCTAGCTTCCTTAAAATCTCAGCCCGAATCCCACATTCCGCAAAAGGCCTGCACTTTTACCACCACCACCACTAGTGCTTTACCTCTGGGATTACCTTCCATTTGTACTGTATATATCTTAGATGTGCATGGTTAATAGTTGTTTGTGGGTTTTCTCTCCCCACTCCCCCCATTTGAATGCACACTGAGGGCAAGATGCCTTGTATTTGACTTTCTTTAATAAATCCTTGTTGACCGATTTCTTCTATGCACTAATCATATTCTAACAGTTATTTTCCCCTTCCCGCAAATACTCCCTTTACAATCATAAACTCCTCAAGGCTAGGGACTATGTGCTTTTTCATCTATGTATCCCTAGGACCCATCACATTGTTAATTTGAAAGGGTACCTCTTAGTTTCTCTGAGTTTCCACCCCTCTTGGTAGGCATCAAAGACACTAAAGTCATCCACTGCATCCTAGGCCATCACCAGTCATTTTGACTTTTGTCCTGACATTGGACTTCAGTGACTCAGGAAGAGAGAATAAAGCTGATGACTTTTTGCAACTCTGCCTCACTTAACTCTAGTTCAGGCCCAAGTCAAGATATCACACTTGATGTCACTGGCCCTTTTCAAAAATGAAGGATGAAAAACAGCAACAACCTAGACTATTCTCTTACCATTTGTTAAACTTCAACTTCTCCATCCTTCTAAAATCATAAAGGTAAAGGCTAACATCTCCATGAAGCCTTCTCTGAATAGGCAAAGATCACAGGAAAAAACACCACCACGGTATCATTTCTTTACACAATAAGGAAGCACGTAATATATTTACATGGATAACTATGTAAATTTCTCCATCATCATCATTATTATTCTCCATATTTAATTATCACACCATGAGATTCTCCTTGCCTTTTGCCAGTATCTTCTCCCTTTGCCTTCCTACCTTTAGATCATTTTATAGGCCCTTTAAGGGAGCGTGTTGGAATGGGTAGACTGCTGGACCATAAGTGCTGGCATATCCATCCCACTCTCTACGTGCTGAAGCTGGTGTCCACATGACCTCTCACCCCTTAATTTGCTAGCTGGATAACTATGGACAAGTCATTTAACAGCTTAGTCCCAGGCAGCCCCTCAAGATCAGTCTCTAAGTTGGCAGAGGCTGGTTCTCAGATACTCGATGGGTATCTTTAGCATCTCCTCTAATCCATGAGCGTGGGCAAAAGAGAAAAGCAACCAACCTTGTGAATTTTTACTTACAGATATGAGTCACAAACTACCCATTTACATTGTTTGGTGGTGAGGGAGGCTGAAATTATTGTCTAAAATGAGGAGGATTTTTTTTAATTAAATGGGAATTATCAACACTATCACTAAATGCAAATATCCAAGAAAGGAGAGTTCTTTAGCTTTGCTTTTATTTTTTTTTCTTTCCTGTTAGTTTGTAAACTCTCTGATTATAGGAAACAAACTAGATGTTCAGTACCTTTCTCTCCCTCCATAGCACCTCCAATAAGATTCCAGGTGCAAATGGAAGCTTAGTAAATAGGCACAGATAAAACTTGAAACTAAGGCAACTGTTGTATATTGACAGGTCACAGTGACATGCAGTGTGTAAGTGAGATGAGGACATTTTGTAGAGGTGTTACATAGGAAATTACCTCAATTGTGTACAGAAGCTTTAGGAGTTAAGAGCAGAAAAGTACTCTGGGACGAACAACATGTTAATGGTTGAGCGTTGGACTGAGAGTCAAAAGACCAGATTTTAAGTGTGAGCCTTGTCACTTCCTGTCTATGAAACTCTGAGCTTCTCAGTCCTTCATCAACAAAAATGAGAATTGGAGTTGGTCCCTGTAATGGCAAGCAAAGCGGGACTTCTGCTGTCTTTTGTTTTGGAGTGCTTCTCAGCACTAAAGCAATCAAGTGCCTTTAATTGAGTCTTGCTTTTGTTTGTAGGAAGGCTCACGCTCTTTTGCTAGTTAGGTCGTGAGAGGTGTGAAATCCTCTAGAGGCATGAAATGCTTGAGATGTATGAAGCCCTTGAGAGGTGTGAACCCCTGGAGAAGTGGGAAGAGCTCTGACCCAGAAGAAATATATAAATACCGTGTGGTTAGCATTTTATTTGGGGCTCACTCATTGGAAGAATGTTGGTATGGAGACTCTAGGCAGCCATTGAGGAACTCCTGGCTTTGAAAACCAAGATGTTGGTGCTCCTCTCTCAAGCAACTATGTATGTATAGCTTTGGTCAGACAGCTAGAAGCCTATCTGTTTATTTGTGTCATTTTCTCTGTTTATATTTTCTGTTTGTAATTTCTGTTTATATTTGCTCTGAAGTTCAAGGTGCTGACTTTTTCCCCCTGAACTAAGTGAATGACATATGTATGTTTAATTAAAGTGAGATTGCAAACCCCTTAAACTTGCTTTCCTTAGAAAAGCACGTCAAAGAACTTGTGCTAGCAGCCTTCCTGTGTGCTGGTGTTATTGACCTTACACCCCCACAGTAGCAGCAAGTAGCATTGTTGTTACAATCTCTTTCTCTTTTTAGCAGTAGTGTGGAATGATTCTAAATGCACAATTGGGATGTGTGTGATCAGAAATAGTTTATATGTATACACTCAAATTCACAGAAGGCATCTGGGAACCTAGGAAGCAAGGCCAAATGAATGCAAACTATTTAGCTTGATAATAATCAGGAGAGGAGGTGGCACAGTAGTTATATCACTGGGCTGGGATGTCAGGAAGACCTACCTGAATTCAAATTTGGCCTCCCTTACTATGGGACACTGGGCCTCAGTTTCTTCAGTTGTAAAATGGAGATAATAATACCACTTTTCTTCCAGGGTTTTATGAAGATCAAATGAGATAATATTTACAAAGTGCTTGGCAGTGCCTGGCCCATAGTATGCACTTAATAAATGACTCCTCTAAGGACAGAAAAAGAAAATTAATTTAGATCACAGGCTTTTAAATTTTCTTATTAAAGAATTATAAGTAAAATATAAATTGTTGAACTACAGGCAATTTTTCATTTAGTCTTTGTATCTCCAATACCTCAACTATAGTAGGTACTTAATAAATATATATTGAAAAAATGAGTGACTAACTGAATTGGTAAGTATCTAATTATATTTATATAGTGTGGTTTGTTTATAGTGGAAGGAATACTTCACTAAGGCAGATAGTAGACTGAGTTTCCTGGACTTTTTCAAGGATAGCTGTTCCTCTCTCTTGTGACTTTGTGTGAAGTCTGAGCAAAAGGAATGCAGAAGATTAGGTGACCTCTTAGAAGTATCTTAGAGTACTGTCATTAATTAAATTTTAATCCCAAACCTTGGTTCAAGAAGTCCTCTCAAAATTACCATAGGCAGCCTTTAAAAGGAGATTCCTTACTCAATATAAATCCTGATTAGATTAACCCAGGCTTTCTCCCTCCCTCACTCCTTCAGTCCCCCAGCCCTCCCCATACTCCTCAGAACAGTAAAGCTAAGGCTGGCAAGCCATCATCCCAATCAGGACTTGTACTAACTGGCCAGGCCAACGTGTGTGAAAGCTACATCGGAGAAGTAGCAAAAGCAGCAGAAGAGTGAGCTTATCTGGTTTTATTCAGAGTCCAGAAAAGCCTTTGGAACCTGAAATGTTTGGGAGAAACCTTTCAAGCAAATGAAAGGTCTCTCTCCCCCAGTCCTCCGTGGAGAGTCATGAACACTGTCACGGGCCTGTCAGATAAAAGTTAATTGTGCCTCTTGTTGAGTGATCCTTCTGCTCGGCTTTTAAGAAACTTGCAGATTCCATTTCAGAGGGTGAAGGGCAAGTTGAAATTCTCTCCAGATGTCAAGGTTTTGTGGCTTGGGGGAAGGCCCTTATTCTCAGCTCCATCCTCACTCTGTGAAAGAGGGGATGGAGACAACAAGAAACAACCCCCCACCCCCAGCAGCAAAGGGTCTAAATTAAAAACCTTTGTGCACCGAGAAAGTGGCTGAAGGGGAGTAGAGGATAATCAGTTGTTACTGGCACATTTGTAAGCTCTGAAAGATCCTGACTTTCAGCTCTATGCAAATGGCCACAGTCATCCTGCTTCACACTGGGATTTTATGGGGATAATGAGCCCTTTATTAAAACAAAATATCTGCAACTTCCATTAGGGTTCACGCAGGAAGAGGCATTCCATAGACTGTCTGTCTGTGCACAACAGGGAGGAGGCCCTTAGCTTGGCAAAATAAACGAGGCCTTCTTCGAACCCTCTCCAGGCCTTCTGGCCTGTTCCATAAACCCACTGAGAGAGGGGCTGGTGGCTGGGTGGCTTTTATTCCAAACAGCCTGCTTAAAATGATAAGGGGCTTCGACAACTGCCAAACATATCTGGGGACCATTCACCCAAGGGCATCAATCGACAATTTTTTGGATGCTAGCCTAATCATTGGTACCGAAAATATGGTCAAGAACCAACTTAATAGAAGAAGAAGAGGAAGAAAATGTCTTGTAAATAAAACTGAAGCAAATTGCTAGTAGTTTTCCATCCTTGATTAATTGCTTGAGCCCTGTTGCCGGGAGAATGCTTAGAATCTATTGTACATCCTCTGGTGGGAAGCTTACCTACATAGGGGGATGGATCTCCAAACATTAAATCAGGGGTGGGGAACCTCCAGGACCTCAAGTGGGGCCCTTTGATTGAATCCAAGCCTCACAGAATAAATCCCCTTAATAAAAGGCTTTATTCTGTAAAACTTGGACTCCATTAAAAGGCTGCACCCAAGGACCTAGAAGGCTACGTGTGGCCTTGAGGCTGAGGGTTCCCCACCTCTGCACTAAATGCTATTTTAACATGACACTAGTGCATTTCTTGCAATGCCACAAAGAACAAATATTAGGAAGTACATAGGAAGTTATTTGTGTGATGAATTCCATCAAGGTAATCAAAATGATAATATCTGGGGATTCAGAGCAACACTCACTGCTTTGCAATGGAGACCAGGCAATAGCAATGGACCAATGTTTTGTTTCTTCTCTGGTGACTTATTTGATGATTCTGTTCATAGAATAATCCAGTCATTTGGGGATCTTTGAGCCTGTAGCAAACTGCGGGTTAGCGGCCCATGGACATTAAAAAATGAAATAAACCTAAATCAGAAGCAAAATAAATCGATATTGGAATGATCAAATCAGGAGTCTTTGATGTTGAAAAAAATCAAGGGAATATCTAATAGGACAGAAGTGATTGAAGGATGTATTTTCTTTAAAAGATTTTAATATAAATGAATAACCATCAACAAAGGCAAGCAACTAAACAAACATTTCCCAGTAAGAGATTAAGTAGAACTGAACAAATTAACAGACTACAAACTAATAAGAACTCTATTTGTTCTATGTCCCTTGCCAAATCAATTGGGGATTTAGTTCCTCTGGCTGTTTTCTTTGTTTTACATGGAGCCTTAGTCTTCATTTTATATGTAATCTCAATCTTTCTCATTGGTCAGACTAGATTTCCTTATATTCATATTTAATTTTTTAACGATTTAATGATTTTAATAATCCTCTGCTAAGTAAGTGTGATATAGTAGATAGAGTGCCAGCCTTGAGGTCAGAAAGCCTTGAGCTCAAATTCTGCATCTGATGATGTACTAGGAAAGTGAGCATAGGCAAATGATTTAACCTCTCAGGACCCAGGAAATTACTGAACAGTAGTGGATACACATCAGTAGTTTCTTATATCTGAAATGAGAGGCTTGGGGCCAAGACTGACTCTAACTCTCTTCCCCCGCCCCCCAAAAAAATTCTCTGTACTAAGGTTTTCTCTCAAGGCTAGAATGTACTCCCTTTTCATCTCTGCATCAGGTATCCCTAACTCTCTCTATACAAAATATAGCCTTCTCCTACACAGAACTCCCCAGCTATCAGGGTCGTAGCTTCTGAAAATTATTTTGTATATATTTTGCATCTATTTCTTTATATGTTAGTTTTCTCCTTATCTTTCCACGGATCAGGCCTTCACTCCATTTCTGGGTCTTCTCCATACATTGCCTCAGTTTGTACTCCATCCCCATCTACCAGTTCCCCTTTATGGGTCATCTTCCCTTATCAAAGTATGAGCTCACAGATCTCAAGGGCTGTCTTGTTTGCTTGATTTAGTATCCCCAGTACTTAGAACTATGCCTGGCCCATACTAAGGGTTTAATACAAGCTTCTCTCTGCTTCTCTCCCTCTTCTCTCTTCTCTCTTCTCCTCTCTTTCTCTCTCTCTCTCTCTCTCTCTCTCTCTCTCTCTCTCTCTCTCTCTCTCTTTCTCTCTCTCTCTCCCTCATGTAAGCCACCTGAGAACAGGAAAAGTTTTGTATTTCTCAGTATGTCCTTAAATACTAACACAGTGTCTTCTACATAGTAGGTGCTCAAAAAGTGTTTGTTGAATTAAATTACTCTTTTCTAAAATCTTTTTTTTTCTTTTCTTAAAATTATAGGGATATTTCTTTTTGTTGCATGAAATCCATGAAATCTTTTTATCTGTATATAATGAAATCCACAAATTTTATTTTTAATGAATTCTTCCATTCGTTTGATGTGCGATAATTTTCCTTCTTTTTGATGTTGGGCCAAATACACAATTCCTTTTACAGCTTTTTATTAGAGTTCATTTTGCTTTACAATTGTTTGGTTTGTCTTTTTTTCAACCATCCTTTTGGTAGACAACTTATATTTTCTTATTATTTGTTTTTAACCCAAATTTAACAAAACTGCTCTAAACGATGTTCATATGGCACATACCCACAAGTATACATTATATATGTATACACACACATATATATATAATACACACATACACACATGGTATATATACATATATATGGATAGATACACACATATATGTATATGTATGTATGTGTGTATATATATATATATATATATGTAGCCACACATTTTACTTGGACTTACTTTGCAGATATAGGCACTTCATTTTGTGGATCACCTTGCTCCTGCTCTCTAAGTTCTTCTCAATTGACAAGTAATTCAAAGCGGTTTATCTTCAAATTTGATTTTTAAATTTATGTTTTCCAATTTTTTGAGACCTCCGAGCTGTGATATATCCTGGGATCATAGGATCTTAGATTTAGGCCAAAGGGGAATAGATATAAGGTTGAGAATATGAACTTCTTAGCTGGTGTTTGGTAGGATTTGGAGTAAAAAAATAAGTATTCCACATGGATATACAGATATGAGAAGATGACAAAACAACCTAAAAAGAAAGAGGATGGCAGCATAACTTGAGTAACCAGACTATAGTATAAATACAGAGAGGAGAGCTGGAGTGGGACAAACAAGCAATAGATTGGGGATAGGTGCCAGGCTTGGTTGTGCATCAACAACTAAGCAGGCAGAAGTGAGTTGTGAAGTTCAGAAGCATCCCCAAATAGATGATCAGGGTAAAAAACTGAGCCAGAAATCAAAATGGCTAACTAAATTTGGGCAAATGTAAACATCAGTCTTCAGTAAACCAGATAGGCTGACAAGAAGAAGGAACTGCCCAGTAAAGGGTAAGATCAAGGGTGGAAAACCTGGGGCCTCGAGGCCACATGTGGCCCTCTAGGTCCTCAAGTGCAGCCGTCTGAATGAATCCAAACTTCACAAAACAAAATCCCCTTAATAAGAGGATTTGTTCTATAAAACTTGGACTCGGTCAAAAAGCTGCACTTGAGGACCTAGAAGGCCACATGTAGTCTCAAAGCCTCAGGTTCCCCACCCCTGAGTGAAATAAATCAGATTGGCCTAAAGCCCAGGCAGATGGTCAAAAATCATAGGAACCCAAGGGGCACGGCAAAATAAGGAGGAGAACAAATACAAGGCCCCAATTCCAAGGACACCTTGACCCTGAAGGAATTTGTTCCAACCAGAAGATTTTTAAAATAATTCTTGTGTGAGGAAGGACAAATTCTCATTCTGGAGGGTCTGACTTTTTTTAAAGGAAGAGCACAGAGATCGCATATTGCAGGCCAGTGGCCTTCACTTCAATTCCTGACAAAATCCTAAAATTATATTAAAAATTATATTAAAATTATATTAATTATATATAAATATATAATTATTATATTAATTATATTAAAAATGTATTATATTAAAGAGCTATATAGTGATCTGCAGTAGGAAATGGTGGTTACAAAGAGCCATCATGATTTTTGTCAACAACAAACCCAGTACATGGGTAAGAATATTGTTGGTAAATGTTTTACCTGCATTTTAGCAAAGTGTTTAATAAAGTATCTCGTTGTTCTTATGAAAAACGTGGAGACACATGGCTTAGATAATTGTACAATTTTGTAGATTGAGAACAAGCTGACTGGCCAGACTCTGAGAGGAGTCGGTCAATAACGATTCACTATTAGGGTGGAAGGAGATCTCCAGCGGAGTGCCTTTGGGGATCTTTTCTTGGCCCTGTTCTGTTTTACATTTTAGCACATTCTTGGATCGAGGACTAGACGGCATACTGATCAAGTCTGAAGATGACACAAAGCTGTGAGAGGAAGCTAACAAACTGCTTGACGGAGAAGGAATTCAAAAAGATCTTCCTAGTCCAGCACTCTAGACTAAATCTAATGGGATGAAATCTAATAGGAATAAATATAAAACCCGTCACTTGGATTTTTTTAAAAATCATTTTAACAGGTATAAGATGAGGAAATTTTGGTTAGACAGTGATTTATCTGAAAATTATCTTAACATATAGGTGGACCAAAAGGTCAATATATGTGTCCAAACATTGACTGGACCTGGACTCAGCAATAGGAGGCAGCTGGTGGCATTGTAGAGAGATTACTAGGCCTAGAGTCAGGAAGACGAGTTCCAATCTTGGCCTCTTCCATACATTTAGCTGTGTGACCCTAAGCAAATCACTGAACCTCTTTGGCTCAGTTCCCTCAGTTGTAAAGTGTAAAATAGGAGCACCTACCTCGGAGTGTTGTTGTGAGGATCAAATGAGACAATATTTGTTAAAAAGTGCTTAATACAGTACCTGAAATGTAGTAGGCACTATATAAATGCTTAACATCTGTCCCCCTTCCCTTTCTCTCTGCCTTACCTGTCAGTCCAGTTTCCTCATCTGTAAAATGGGGATGATAAACACACCTACCTCCCAGAACTACTGTGAGGATAAAGTGACAATATCTGTAAATAAAGAAATAACAGTTGTAAATAGTTAAGAGATGATATTTGTAAATATTTTTGTGAGGATAAAGTGATAACATTTGTAAATAAAAAGACTATTTGTAAATATTTTTGTGAAGATGAAGTGATAACATTTATAAATAAAAAAGACAATATTTGTAGATAGTTAAGAGATGATATTCGTAAATATTTTTGTGAGGATGAAGTGATAACATTTGTAAACAAAAAGATAATATTTGTAAATAGCTTTGTGAGGATAAAGTGATAATATTTGTAAATAAAGAGATATTTGTAAATATTTATGAAAAGGTAATATTTGTAAAGCATTTACTAGCCTTAAGCAATATGTAAATGCTAGCTATTATTGTTTTATTAATATTATTATTATTTAGATAAGAAAGCTAAGGTGCTTTTAGGCTCTATTAAAAGGGGCACAGTGCCCAGGGCTAGGGAGATAAAAAGCTTGCGCTATTCTGACGTGGTCAAAATATGTCTGGATTATTGTGCTCATTTCTGGGCACCACTTTTTAGGAAGGATATTGATAAGCTGGTGTCTGTTCAGAGAAGAGCCACCAGGACTGTGAAGGACTTCAAAATTGTGATGATCAATTAAAGGGACCAGGGATGTTTCATCTTGAAAAGCAAAGACTCTGAGAAGACATGCTAAATGTCTTTCTATTATTTACAAATGTACCATGTAATGAAGGAGTTAAATTTGTTCCTTGATGAAGGCAGAACTTGCATCACTGGGTGGAGTTGCAAAGAGGTAGCTTCAGACTGGATGTAAGGAAAATCTCCCTAATAATGAACGCTAACTAAAAGTAGTACATTTTGCCTCAGGAGGGAGTAGATTTTCCTTTCACTGTGGAAAAGTTGGGGGAAAGGTCTGGTCTTCGAAGAAAGACTAAATAATCATTTGTTTAGTAGAGTTATTGAGAAAATTCTTGTGCATGTAAGGGTTGGTCCAGATGGCCTCCAAATTTATTTCAATTCTTCAGAGATTCTTCAGTGATTCATTTGAGGGAGAAATCTTTTCAAACAAAAGAGAAATGAGTTTATAGACAATATTTGGTACTAGCATTCCTCAACATTTATCCTTTACTGTTAGCTTCCAGCATCAAAATTACATATACATTTCTCTTCTATTAAATGACAGTGTTTATTGCGTTGAAAGGTTCAGATCACTTATTAAATCACAGAAAGAACTGAGTGACAATGAGTCATCCAAAATATTAAGCTCACAAAATACTAAGGTCTTTTTCAGTCCTTAAAAGTCTGTGATTCTGTGTTCACACTAATTTTAAGCACTTTGATATAAATGTTAATTCATTCAGTAAGAATTTATCAAGCCCCTATGTTATACAGAGCCCAGTGCTAAGCAATGAAGGAGATTTAAAGTTTAGCTCAGGCATGGCTCCTGCCTTCAGTGAGCTTATAATTGCTGAGCAGGGAGATCAAACCCATACACTAGAATACACACCATCTAACTTCAATGATAGCTAATGCAAAATGCTATCTTTGGTGTTTTAGGCCTTTAAAACCTAGCTCTTCCTCCTGCCTTTCCAATTTCTTACAACTTACTCCCCAGTGCATACTCTGATCTAGTGGCACTGGCCTCCTGGATGTTCTACAGACAAGACACTCCATCTCTCCACTGGGGGCATTCTCTCTGGCTGCCCCCTATGCCTGGAACACTCTCCCTCCTTCATTCGTTTGGACTGCTGACCTCCCTGGCTACTTTTAAGTCCCAACTAAAATCCTACCTTCTACCAGGATTTTCCCCTAATCCCTCCTAATTCCAGTGCCTCTCTAGGTTATTTCCTATTTATCCTCTATGTATAGCTTGCTTTGTCAATATTCCTTTGCATATTATCTCCTGTGAGTTATTTAAGGTTTTGTGTCTCTTTCTGTATTCCCAGTACTTAGGACAGTACCTGGTACACATAGGAACTTAATAGATGTTTACAGATTGATTTATTGCAATTTATATCTGTGGATAGTTTTACAAATACAAATACTAAAGTCTTTGTCTCAAAAAGGTATGGAAGTTACCTTGGTTTCTTTAAAGCTGCGCTGGAAAAGTATAACATCTAGTAGGTTGGTTATCAGACTAGAAAAGCTTTGAGCATAGGCCTAATGACACACATATATCTATTATCCAAGGAATGGCCTAGCTAAGTTTAGAGGAGGAGGAGGAGCAAAATGAGAAGGAGGAAGAGGAGATGGAGGAGGCAAAATTTATAGCATTTACTATGTGCCAGTCACTGTACTTAGTGCTTTACAATTATTATCTCTTAACCTTAAAACAACCCTGGCAGATTGTTGAGATTATTATCCCCATTTTACAGATGAAGAAACTGAGGCAAACAGAGATTAAAGTGACTTGTCTGGGGTCACACAGCTAATAAATGTCCAAAGGAAAATTTTAATTCAGGTCTTCCTAACTCCAGACCTGGCGTTCTATCTACTATACCAGCTAATTGTCCCAACCTTTAGAAAGATTTATCACTAGATTATTGGCCATAGGCAACAGAATATTTTTTTTTCTGGTCAGAGCAACTAATGAAATAGTCTGCCCAGGTGTGTAATAAGGGTTGAAAATATATATTGGGAGAGAGAATGCCATCGGGGCAATATTGTGGTTCTTTGGTGAATCAGGCCATTTATGCATATATACATGGAGACAAGGTTAGAGGGACTGCCTGTGATGTCACAGAAAGTCCTGGGTGGAGAGAATTCCTCAGCATCTTCTCTCCAGCACAAAGTCTTATGAGAGTTGCTCAGTTCATTGAGAGGTCAAGTGTACTGGTCACACAATCTTTGTGTGCCAAAGGAAGGAGTTGAATCTAGTCTTCTCAGCTTTGATGCCAACTCTCTACGCTATCCATATATATGTATGTACACACACATGCACACATATTCATTCCATTATATCTCTTTGCCTTACATCTGCCTTTAATAAAAAGAAGCTCTTTTTGTTTAAAGCTCTCCCACACCTATTTCTTCTCTTAAGGACCATCCCTCAGGTTTTCACCACCTAATTGTAAATATAAGTACTGTTCTCAGACACCATGCCTGTTTCTAATTGACTTGTAGTAGAGAGAAAAAAAAGAAACTGGGTAAGAGCTGATCTCTTATCCTTAATTCAATTACAAACCTTCCAATAAACTGTGAAAACAGTCATTTGCAGATCTCATTCAGAGTGATAAGATCAGATTCATCAGTCCTTACTCAGGCAAAATGCTCATTCATTTCCATTGGAAATTCTGCTTATCTTACAAAGGTCAGTGGTTATGTTATTGTCTACCTCTAACACAGGTTTTCACTATTTTTTTCCTTCCATAGCTCTAGGGCAAAAACTATCTAGGCTTATTAGAACTTGATGAGAGCCTAAGTATTATAGCTGATTGAGGCTGCCAGAGAGGGCACCAAGAAGAAGAAAGCTTCTCCTTACTGACACTGAGGACTGATAGGGGTGGGGGATTCAATCCCATGATTTATGTAGAGAAGAAAAAAAAAAACATTTAGCCTTCAACTTCTCATCTTTCTATATAAAGGAAAGCCAAAACAATTTTAAATGAACATCTTGAGATAGTTATTTTTTAGATAAAAAAGTGAAAGCCCATCCTTTCTCTCTCATTCCACCTATCTACCGTTATCTGAAAATTAATTCTTATTATAATACTATATTTTATAATACAATATTATTATATGTTTTAAAATATGTTATGGTACATAATATATTATAATAATTAAATAATTCTTGTTATGTTTCAAATTCCAGAGTACTAAACACCGAGCAGTGACTTTAAATGCCAGCTCAGCTACTTACTACCTGTGGTACTTTGGGAAGGGGGAATCACTTTACCTCCTTGGGTCTCAGTTTCCTCTCCAGTAAAATGAGGATGTTGGACCTGAATCATTTTTCAGGATTCTTCCAGTTCTAAACGCCATGACCCATGCGACAGAAAGCAAGAATTGAGCTGAATTTTGATAATCCAGCATGGCACAAACTGGCTGTATACCACAAGCTGTAAACCCAAGCCTCTCTACTTAAAACCATCTATTATGGCTTCACATATCTTGAAGAATGCCAGCCATACTATTCACTTTCTGCTCACTCTCAGGCCTGTATGATCTACCCATTGGCTGCCCCACTCCCTCAGCCATACTCTCTTCTTCCTCCCACTTTCCAGCTCCCCTTTGTGTTTTGTCTTCTCCCAGTAAAATGTTAGTCCTTGGGAGTAAGCATCATCTTGTTTTTGTTGTTGTTGTATATTTTTTTTTGTTTTCTATGACCAGCATTTAGCACAACACTTAGCACATAGTGACTAGTCAACACATGCTTGTTCATAAAGTACAAAATACTCAAGATTTGGATCAGGGCAGGGTACAAGTGTGACTATCACCTCCTCATTCATGACAATGATACCTCTCTAAATGCAGCCTCAGATGACATTAGGACTTTGGGGCTGTTATGACACACCTTTCAGACACGTTACTATCTACCCATGCCTCCTCTTTCTTGTACTTGTGAAGCTTATTTTAAAGCCTAACTATAAGATTTTACATTTCTCCCTAATAACTCTCATGTTGCTTTTTGCTATTGTTGAGTCATGTCTGACTCTTCATGACCCCATTTGCGGTTTTCTCGGAAAAAGTACTGGAGTGGTTTGCCATTCTCTTCTCCAACTCATTCCAGATGTGGAAACTGAGGCAAACAGTGTTAAGTGACATGTCCAGGATCACACACTCAGTGAGTTTCTGTGGCCAAATTTGAACTCAGGTCTTCCTGACTCCAAGCCTGGCCACCTAGCCACTGCACCACCTAGCTGCCCTTGCATGTTACTAGTCTGCTGAAACCAGTTTGGATGCTGACTGTCATACAGTGTAGTTAGGAAAGTGACAACTTCTGTAGGCCTCTGTTTCCTCATTTGTAAATTGAGTAGGCTGTTGAGTTGTGGTTGGTGACTACCTGCTGATGGGGTACTAAAGCATGTTGAAAAGTCATTAACAATAGAGATACCTGCTTTCTCATCAGGGTGTGTGTCTGGATGGGATGAAAACCTTGATGGCTACTACTCTCTTCTGATAGATGATGGATGATGGACAAATGACAGGTGATTATATAGTTAGGAAGATTCAGAATGGCTGGAATGGTTAGCTCTGACTGTTTGATACCAATTGGGAAAATCTGTGGTGGAAAGCTTGGCCCTGTGCTATTTGCCAATTTTCTGATTGACTTGGATAGAGGTATAAATGGTATACTTATCCAGTTTGCAGAAGATACAAAGCAAAGAGTGTTATTAGGATCACAGTTATAGAAATGGAAAAAAAAACTGCAGTGACCATCCAGTCCAACTTCTTCAACTTACAAATGAGGAAAGGGTCCCTTCTCTACTCTACCTACTGACTTCCCTGGCTTTCTTTAAGTCCCAACTACAATGACATTTTTTTTTACACAAAATCTTCCCCAATCTCTCTTCATTCTAGTGCCTTCTTTCTGTTATTTCCCATTTATCATATATATGCATATCTATCTATCTATCTACATATATATATATATATATATGGAGAGAGACAGACAGAGAAAGAGATAGAGAGACAGAGAGAGAGAGAGAGACAGAGAGAGAGAGATTGTCTGCCTTTTGTCTCTTTTGTTTCCTTTATTAGATCATAAGGAGCTTGAGGGGAGGGACTGTCTTTTGCCTGTTTTTGTATCCTCAGAGCTTAACCCAGTGCCTGACGGTAACTAATAAATGTTTGTCGATTGACTAATTGATCAACTTCCTTTTTATATTACTTTACTAAGTATTTCAGTAGTCAATAGTGAGAAAGGTGATGAATTTGGGGTCAGAAGTTGTAGATCCCTATCCCAACCCTGCCACTTAGTATCTATGAGCTTTAGGAATGTCACAGCCTTTCTGGAGATCACCTATAAAATGATAGGTTGTGCTAAGTTACTTTAAGGTCTCTTCTAGCTCTAAATCTAATATATAATAATATATATGATATATAATATCTACCTTTTCTGCCTAATTTCACATTCTTCTACTCTCCTATCTTATAGCATAGATAAAAATACCTATTTGCTTCTCCAGATCATTTGTTTCTACATTGAAGACCTGTTATTTTAAATGAACTTTTCATTCACTTTGGTAACATAAAGAATGGAAATCCAATTCTCCAGGCCTTTTGCTTTCTCTTCTAGGAAGAAGCCTGTACTTCAAGCAAAGATAAGTTACTTGGTTTTGGCAGAAATACAAATAACATGTACTGTACAGCAGTTACTGAAGAATTCTCCTAGCTCTCCATACTTGTTGAAGAAGGGCATGGGGAAATCAACCACTGATTGAGTGAGTAGTTTTATGAGATGAGAAAATTAATATTTATTTAGAAAGTATATATAATAGGGACACCAGCATGTACTGAATTGTTAATGGACCTTTTGCTATGCAATTGAAAATGTTTCAAGTGTTTCCTGCCAAATCATCTTATTGCCCCAGTGTAGCAAAAGCTGTTAAATTTCTTTTGACTTACTGCAGTCACAAAACCCATAACCAGGATTGGACATGACAGAAGTTTACACAAATATAAACTGAATCCCACCAATTACTCTAATATCACTTAATAATATTTTCTATCATTATTGCTCACAAGTCCTCATTCAGTATATTCATTCATTCAGTCAGTCCCCATGCCATTTAGCTATCTCCACAATATTAATTAATTAATATCAATTAGCTTTTATAAAATGTCATGTAGTAAATTTATCTAGTAAAAAATTTTGTATAAAAACATCTCCCCTAAAACTCTAGTATACATTTCCTTAGAAGTGCATACAGAATCAAGTTGAGCATGATGGATCTTTTCCATAATCCAAACTACTGGGGACTACTGGGGAGGCTAAGGCTGCTAGATCTGTTGAGCACAGGAGTTCTCAGCTGCAGGGGACCAAGACAATCAGACATCCACAATAAATCTGTCATTAACACTGTGAGTCTCCAGAAGCAGGGGACTACCAAGCTTCCTCAGGAAAGATAAATTAGACCAGATTGGAAATGGAGGAGTTGAAAGTTGTCATGATAATCTGAAGGGAGGGGCCCTGTGACTAGTTCCTGTACTTCCAATCTAGATGGTCAGGAAGACCAAAAACAAACAACAACAAGAAAAACAAATAAAATGAAACAATTAAAAAAACAAGTATGTACAGAGTCAAGAGAAAAATGGGTTCAAGCTTAAAGAGTAGAGGTAGCCAGGGCATAACACACACACACACACACACACACACACACACACACACACAAATGAAGAAGAAAATTGAATGTCCCATAATGTAATTCTAACAGAAAAAAATAATTACTGAACACCATCACTCTGGCCTGTGGCTTCTGCTACTGCTATTCCTGCCTGCCTCATTGTTCACCTGTGCCTTCTACATGTTCGGACCCTTTCACATCCCATCCTTCATGACAGTCACAATTTTAATCAATGATTTCTGGAGTTAATCCTTAAGCAGTGCCAGGGAATCTTACACTGTGCCCTCTCCTCTCCTAATACCCTGCCATTTCCTCTGCCTCCTTGCCCTTAATTATTTCCTCAACTATACAATGGAATAACAGCACTAGTCTCCAAGGTTGTTATGAGGGTCATAAGAGATAGTATTTGTAAAGTATTCAGCACAGTGCCTGGCATATAGTGGGCACTACATAAATGCTAGTTATCATTATTATTAATTACTCTTGACCAGCTGTAGAAAGCCCCGAATCTCACCTGGAGTTAATTCCCTGGCAAAGTCCCAGAAAACCAGAATAAACCCAAGATACAAGAGAAGGTAAATGTGGTAGAGAAATTGAGCAGGATTATCAAGTCCTTGGGACAAGAATGTGGAGGACAGAGAGACCCAAAAGCACAGTGCTGTTTAGCACTCTGAAGTACTACACCAAAAGGAATCAGCAAACATCTATGGCCTCTCTGTAGAAGTGTCCCAGGTAGTCATCCTCATGCCCTAAAAACAATTGAGTCCAACCCTGATAGTCTGAGAAAACATAGAACACATATCCCATGTGATGAAATCATAATGCAATAACACTGGGTCTTTTGAACAGAAAGAATTGCTGGTCACAGTGACAGCAAGGAAACAATACAAAATCAGCAGTAATTGATAATGACAATCAAAGGTAACTGAAGAAGTGAAAAACAATTTCAAAGAAAAGAGCCACCCTGAAGGACAAAATCTAACAATGAAGGATAATGAGTCAAAATCCCCTAAGGCCGATGGAGATGGTAGAATCCTCATTTTGATCCTGTGTGAAGGAATATTGATTGAGGAGTCTTGAAGGCTTTGCATACTTGGAGTATTCCTCAAGGATCCTAGGTTTGCAACATGCAGATTTTGAGGGTTAAGGAATTTGTAGGAGGAATAAGAAAGAAGATGTCAGAGAAGAACCATTAGAATTCCAAAGGTCAGTCAACTCCAATCAGCTTGAGTGAGCAGCAAATCCCTCACCAGAGACAATGGCAACAATCTCAACAATGAGTGAAATCAGCATTGCAGCACAAATATAAGTGGAGCTGAGTGATGTTAATACCCCTTCACCTTTCTCTATCTCCAAGGAGAATCCAAGTGTATTCTTGGGTTATCTTTTCACTTTTATTCTCTGTTTCTATCCATCCTGCTTGATGGCTATAGCTTTAGAAAGTATGGCCACTTTCACTTATAGTCCTTTGAAATATGCTAAAACTTATTGGCCGATAGAAACCCAATTTGTTTGAAACTTAATGTTCAGACATACAAATAAGAAAAGGAAGGTCCTCTTTCAGAAATAAGAAATTTTGTTCAGTTGAGATGAACTAGAATCTATAGCTGAGACTTACTTGGGGAGATATGAAGGCTAATCTTTCATAAGAACTGTAAAATAAATCAATGATAAATACACACGAGATACTCCTATCTTTATTTTCTTTGTTAATATGGACCTAGAAAAGGCGCTTAAGGAGGAAAAAAATAAATCCACAGTTTTCACCTGGAAACACTTTGGCTCCCACATGCATTTCAAAAGAAATCTACTCTCCAAGGGATACATGGGAGCAAGGATGCCTCCACACAAGTAAGTAGCCAAGCAATGAAAATATGAGCTATACAAATGCATATGCCGAAATGCTGCTACCTAAGCAAACCGGCAAAAGGCCTGAACTTAAACTCAATCATATGGTCAAGTCCTCAACTGGCTAGTGTCATTTGAGAAATTCTGCAAACCCTACCATCAACAACAATTAAGTAATTCTAAGGACCTCCAAAACAGTTCAGAAGAGTAATCAAGAAGTTAGATGGAAGCAACTAAGAATTTGTTTTAGAACACACTCATAATTTCATTCTTATAGGAAACTCCTAGGGAGAAAAAGTTGCCCCAAACAATGCAGACTGTTGGAGGTCCTTATGACTGGTTGACTTCCTACTTAAAAAATTCCAGTGGCTTGCTCTAGGATCAAATAGAAACTATTTGCATTTAAATCTCTTTACAACCTGGTTCCCATCCTAACCCTCCAGTCTTTGAAACTCCATTACCTTCTATTCACTCTACAAACCTTCAGAAAGGCAGCAGGCCTGTTGGAGAGGGCACTGGATTTGGAGACAAGAAGACTTATCTATATGACAATGTAAAAGTCACTCAACCTTTTTATGCCTCAGTTCTTCAACTGTAAAGTTAAGATGTTGGACTCAACGGCTTCTAAGATCCTTTCCACGTCTAAATATGACACAATCATGCCAGCTTACTTGCTGCCCTATACACACTACACTTACTACTCCTATCCCTGTGCCACTGCATTGGCTGTCATTCATGCCTAGAATGTACTGTCTTCTCGTCTTTGCCTCTTAGAATACCTAGTTTCCTTCAATACTCAAATCAAATCCCATATTCAACATGAATTACTTTCTGGTCCCCCTAGCAATTAATGTATTGTCTCCTATGACAACCTGCCTTTTTGGTTTGTATATATCTTTATATGAACATGTACATTATCCTGGTTGAATGTAAGCTTCTCGAGGGCAGATGTTGCTTCACTTTTTTCTTTGTATGTCCAGCACCTGCTTTGTATGTAGTAGGTACTTTGTAAATTCTTGTGGGTTAATTGATTGATTAGAGTACTGCCTGTGACACTGAAAAAAATATAGGACTTGCCCAGGGTCATTCAACCAGTGTGTGTTAGAAGTTGGACTAGAGCTCTTAATCAAGAAATCTATAAACCTATCTAGAAGACTTAAGAATTTAAAAAAATCACTCTAAGACCATAGATGCTCTGAAAAAAAAAAATGGTAGCATTGGAATGCAAAATCATAAGAACAGGAGGAAGAAATAATAGAACAAAACTAAAATTATAGATAATAATTTCAATGATGATGATAGCATTTATATAGTGCTTTAAGGTTTATAAATCACTTTACAAACATCTCAATTTCAAAAGGGAGGGAGCTTTAACAACTAGTGGTGATAAAGGAAGCAGATCAGAAAAGGCATCATGTGGGAGGTAGCACTTGAGCAATTTCAAAATAGAAAATGGGGATTTCAAAAGGTACAGCTGCAGATAAAGCATAGATGAAACACTGGGAAGCCCCTATACGAAGGCAAGGGATGGGTTATCACATATAAGGAAGAGTGAGCAGGCCAGTTTGACTAGAATGCGTTGGAGAGTGATATAAAGTAAGTCCAGAAAGCTTGGAGGAACAGCATTGTAGAGAGTCTTAAATTCTAAATATTTTATTTCCCCCAATTACATGTAAAAAGAATTTTTAAGAATTACTTATAAAAACAATTGTTTCTCTCCCTCCTTCCCACCCTCCTTCATTGAGAAGGGAAGAAATCTGATATAGGTTATACATGTACAATCATGCAAAACATATTTCTATATTAGTCATGTTGTCAAAGAAAACATAGGATCCCCCTCCATAAAAAGAAATAAAGTTTAAAAAAGTATGCTTTGATCTGCATTCAGACTCCCTGTGTTTTTCCTCTGGGAATGGATAGCATTTTTCATCATAAGTTCTTCAGAACTGTCCTGGATCGTTGTATTGATGAAAATATCTAAGTAATTAATAGTCGATCATTGTACAATATTGCAGTTACTGTGTATAATGTTCTCCTGATTTTGGCCATTTTACTTTGCACCAGTTCAATTAAGTGTTTCCAGGTTTTCCTGAGAGCATCCTGCTCATCATTTCTTATGGTACAAAAATGAGGAATGTTAATTTAGCTTTCAAGAGGATGAATTGGAAAGCAGAGGGTTAGAAGTAAGGGAACCAATTAGACGACAATTACAACAATCCAGGGCAGAGGTAACAAGGACCTCCCCCCATTAGATTGTGACTTCGTGTTTTGTTTTTTTTTTAAGGGAAGGAACTTCTAATTTTTCTTTGTATCTCTAGTGCTTAACACAGTGCCTGGCATGTGGTAGTCAACAAATTAAAAAGCATTTATTCATCATCTACTGTTCACCAGGCATTGAGCTAAGTGTCAAAGATACAAAGAAAGAAAATAAAAGAAACAGTTCCTTCTCTCACAATATAATGGGAAAGACAGGATGGAAAGACTTATGTACAATATATCTTATTAGACATATTCAGGATAAGTTAGAGATAATCTCAGAGGGAAAGAATTAGCATTAAAGGAGATCTGGAAAGACTTCTTGCAAAAGGTGGCATTTTAGCTAATACTTGTAGGAAGCCAGGGAAGCCAAAAGCAGAAATGAGAAGGGAAGTAGTTCTAGTCATGAAGGACGATCTGTGAAAATGTCCAGAGTCAGGAAATGTAGAGTCATGTTCGAGGAATGGTGTGAGTGTCACTGGATAATAAAGTACAAAGTGGAAGGGGGGGGGATTGGAGTGGGGTTGGGGGAGCCAGGTATGAGGATTACAAAGGAAGAGGATAGGCCATGAAGGGCCTTAAAACTCAAACATACTAGGCACTTAATAAATTCACATTCACTTGTTGACTTGACCTGAGTTAAGGGTGGAGGCCATACAAGCTTAGCGAATTGAACTTGACGCATAAGACATCATGCAGGGCCAAGGCTGTAGGAAGAGTAGGGACTATGAAAGAAGCAGTGATCTTCACAAGTCATGAGTAATGATATCCACCAAATGAGATCAATCAATTCCATCTACTCATCTAGATCCAGCTTCAAGCAAACAGAAATGGAGTAAAGAATAGAATTTAAAACATTTATTCTCAAGTTAGCATTCTCTTCAAAAGCCCACACATCTCCTCTATCTTGGTTGACAAGTCTCCAACAGAATACATGTATCCTAAGTCACCCAGAATCTTGATGTTGGTCCTAATAAAAACCCTCTTTCCCCCCAAAAGGATAAGGCTAGAGTGAATTTTCTTAAGATTAGTCTGTGTTTGAATTTTCCCAAAGAGCAATAGACTTGGAACCAGGAGAGGAACGGATTTGAATTTCAGGTCCAAGCCTTCACTAGCTGGACAAACCTGGGAAAAGTACTTCATCTCTCTAAGGTTTAGCTTCTGCATCTATAATATAGAATTGTGTGCTGAGTGTGATCTTCCACTTAAAGAGACAGTAATAAAAATGGGTCTTTGGAAGGGGAAGGGAGGGTAATAAAATTTTTCATAATCATCCAAAGAAACATGGTGTGAATTTTATGGCATTCCATATGCAGGCAATAATAGACAAGCAGACCACAAGGAAAGACATATAAGATTCAGCATTTTTGACAAGGACAAAGCCATGACATTTCTGTAAAGACTTCAGCCTTAACCTTGGAAATCTGCCTGCTCAGGGTAAAGGAAGAGAAAATGAACAGAGAAGCTCTGAAGGTGGGCTGCAATGATTAAATGCAAATATATTCATTATAGAAGGGGCCAAACAGGGAAGTACCTTCCATTTTTAATGAATTTTTTAAACACACAAGTGTACTTGCAGGTGTACCTTTTTAATTTAATTGACCTTTGCAGCCTTGGTTATCGATGGAGCTGTGCCTGGAGTGAGAGGGCATCATTTCTACTGTACTTCTTCATCATTGATTTTTAGAAGAGTAGTTATTACAATGTTAAATGTGGAGTTTTAAATCTCCCATATTCTGCCTTGCTTTCTTGACCTTCTTGTCTAGGTAAATCAGACTCCATTGGCATAAGAAGTTAGTCTTGTTTTAAGTAATTTAATGACAAAGTTTCTTCAGAGGGTTGAAATTTTTTTTAAAGATCATATAGGGAAAGACATGTGCTTTGTATAAATTTTGGAACATGGAAGATAGGCTGAAAAGTATTCTCTGCTCCTGCTACATTGGCAGTAGACCAAGCCAATATAATTCTTTTAAAAATGTTTTATTGCTTTTCCTCTTAACATCACAGTGATTTCTCACTCATCATCCCCTCCAGATTGAACCCTCCTTTGTGAAAAAGAAAAGCAATTAAGCAAAAACATCTGATGTAGAGACCACGTCTGACAATTTATACAATATCCTGGCAGTAGCCTTTCTGCTTTGAAGGAGGGTATATTTCATTATCTCTTCTCAAGACCTTCATGGATCTGGGTTTGTTTGGGTTTTTTTCCTTATCACTGAGACCTCAACTTCTTTATAGTCATCTTTGCATTTACATTGTAATCATTGCAAATTTTATTCTTTTGGTTTTACTTACTCTGTATCACTTCAAAGGTATTGGTGGACACAGAGCAGTCCTTGAATCCTAGAACACATGAGTGCCAGTCCTGCTTCTGAAACGAACTGGCCTGTGTGACTTAGGCAAGTCCTTTAACTTCTCAGTGCTCCAGGAAATTTCTTAGGAGTATAAGGTACACAGGAGACACTGACCTGCATTGAGAGAGGAAATTTTTTTCTCTTCTGGGAGCTCACAAGTCTAGTTTTTATCTCTATCTCATCAGTTCCTACAATTCTACACATATTTCTCTGAAATCCTCATAGTCATCGTTTCAGACAACACACTAATACTCCATTGCAAGCAGATTTCATAGTTTTTTTGGTTTTGGTTTTGGCTTTTCCTTATCCTTTCCCTAATTAATGGGCATTCTATTTGTTTCCAGTTCTCTGCTCACTCGGAGTGCAACTGTGAATATGTTGGATTCGTTGGACCTTAAGTCTCTGTCTTCGTCTTGATCTCTGTCTGAATACATGCTTTAAACAGGCATATATCCAGTAGCAGGCTTGCCAGATTAAATGGTATATGCAATTTGGACACTTTTATTATGTAATTACAAATTGAAATCCAAAATGGTCGGACCACTCATATGGCACATCAGTGTGCTTATATTCCCACAGTACCTCTAACATTAATCCTGAATGAACGAATTTAAACAACAAAAACTATATTTATCAAGGACTTGCTATGTGCCAAACACTTAGTAAAGTATTAGATATACAAATATAAAAGCACAATTTGTTTCTACCCTTAAATAGCTTATATTCTATTGAGAACAATCTCTCTCTCTTTCTTTCTCTCTCTCTCTCTCTCTCTCTCTCTCTCTCTCTCTCTCTCTCTCTCTCTCTCTTTCTCCACAAACACAAACACACTTACACATGTCTGCAGTAGCAAATGATGTAATGGAATGTGCTAATTAACTGAAGAATCTTAAACCAAAAAAAAATCTTGATATTTCAGGTTTAAATATTATGTGGCAGGTATTTTATTAGCACACACACACACCTGTAATATGATGGAGCTGGACAAGATGGCCTTTCAAGTCTAAACCTATGATCCTATTAGCCTTATATTCCTAGAGAAATGTGCCTGGGGTACTGAAAGGTTAAGTGTGGAGCCCTACAAAGGTTGAATGGTTTTATATAAAATAAAAAAAATTGTTGATATATATTTAAAGTATGCATGTATGTATACATATATACATAAGCACAAACACATATACATGTATATTCTTCTACATATATGGCATGATTATAAAAATAGAAAGATTTATCATTCTAGGCCAAATTACTATACATGAAAACATTTTTATAATTTGATAATTACACTATATAGACACATAAATATTGATTTTCTTTATATTCAGAGAGGACCTACCACTATGAAGATATGGCTGAGAAAAAGCTCTTTCCCACACATGCAAAAACTGTCCTTTGGTCTATGGATGTAATTCTTAATTGCATTGCCCATTGCTATTTGCACCTCTCTCACCTTTCCTCATGGACTACTCATCACCCTTTTCCTAAAATATTCATTTCATTTCTGTTTTTCAAAGATAGCATTATAAGGGATAATAACACAATTGGTATGAAGCTGAAAGAACTTTCAAATGCCCCATCACCAAGAATAGCGTAACTATATTTCTTCGCTCAAAGTACCGACAGATAACCTTTTTATCTACATGAATTCATTGGGTTTCATTCTACTAATGATGTAAAAGTGACAAGTGAAAAAGTTAAATGTAGTTTTTATGACAGGTGCAATACTCATATTAGTGAAAGAGGTCTTGGAGGTCAAAATGGCAGATAAATCAAAGTATGATATTTTTAAAGTTAAGTTGTTAATGGATTTTTCTTCTTTACCTGTTTCAGTCATCAGAAATTTTTTCCTAACAAATTTATTTTTAATGTGCTTTTAAATAGTCCTCAAATTTTCTCTTATGATGTCAATTCTCCACCCCAAAAAGGGAAAGCCTAGAGGCATGCTAAGGGATGGGTGGTTTTATATAGAATAATTTTTATGTCCTTTTAAGGTAACATCTGCATATTTTCAAAGACATAGAGCACCATCTGGATAAAAAAAACCCACAATATTTACATAAGTACAGTATTAGTACATGAGGAGAATGTGATAGAATTAAAAAATTAGCAGAAAAAGAGAAGAATGTTCTAGGTTATTCAGCTAGTCTGGGCTCTATTCCCAGTCTGCTACTCTCCTACCATATGACCTTTGATCTGTCATTTAAAAGTCTTTCTATAGCTCACTTCATTCATTTGAAAAGTGAGAGTTTTGAGTTAAATGATCTCCACTTACTCTTCCACCTTAAAAATCCAAGATTCTCTATTAATTAGAAACATTAGAGACATTGCAGGGAATAGAACTAGATGGAAAGAATTGGGATAAGTTAGCCTGAGAGGGAGGAAATGGGCATTTGCATAAATAGTTATATTGAGGGAAATATTCATATATATATATAGTTATATTGAGGAAAATTATTTTATAATGGATCCATGTTTTCCTTGATGTGGGTGCTTTTTAACCCCTTTATACCTTGCATTCGTGAGTGGCTATAGCTGAAAATGTATCGCTATCTGTAATGTATCTGTCTAAACTCAGCAAGACTGATACCAATATCAATCAAAGGGTCTATCCGAGAGATCATAGTCCAAATCTTTAGAGCTTGAGAAGATCAGAGGGTAGAACTCAGTAAGACTTGAGCTGGGTCTTAAAATGAAGGCACTTTAAGATATAGAGATGGAGATGATGGGAAGAATCCATTCCTGGACTATTGGGATGGTATCAGAAAAGCACAAGGATGGGAAAGGTCGTGTCAAGAACAGAGTGTAGAGAGGAGTCAAATTTGGCTGGAATGTAGAAAACAAGAAAGGAATAAGTAGCAAATAAAACTTCAACATTAGCCTAACCAAGTTGTAGATGTCTTGAATAGTGATTACATTTTAGGCTTCCAGGGAAGTCTAGATGGGACATGACTAATACAGGTGCTGTGAAATGCGTATTGGAGAGAGAATGATAACCATGAGGTGGACAAACAAGTTAAAAGGCTATTATAAAAGTTCAGGCAAAAAGGCAAGAATAAAGGTTGGAGAAACCAGAAAGCTTCTGTGATTCTATTATTAAGCTGTCATGCAAATACTTAAAAATTTATTGAAGATAAAGCCTCCTCAAAGATTCCTACCTAGGTTTTGTCTCTATGTGGAATCTAAATGTGACAAAATCCTATAAATTTACATTTTAAATTATTTTTGATTAGATATAAAGATTCGATTTAAGAAATTCCATTGCTTCCATGACAATACACTCTCAATTTTACTGTAAAAATGCTAACGATTAATGAAAGAAAAAAGAGCCATTTGTTTTACCTAATCTCTGAAGACCAAACAGGGATGGGGAACTTGTGGCTTCTATGCCACATCAGCCTTCTAGGTCCTTGAATGTGACCTTTTCACTGAGTCCAAGTTTTACAGAACAAATCCTTTTATTAAGGAGATTTGTTCTGTGAAGTACAGATTCAGTCAAAGGGCCACACTTGAGGACCTAGAGGACCACATATGGCCTCGAGGACACAGGTTCCTCACCCCTGGATCATACACACTTAAGGAAGGATCAATATTCAGAAAGTGAGCGAATAAGAGAAAAGGACATGCAGACATAACAGTTATTTTAGATAAGTGAAAAGAAAAGAGGCCTATGTGTTCTGGAGGTGGGGCAGGGGTGAACCATTTGCTTCTTCATGGATCTCCTTGATGTACTTTGGAATCTCTCACCTTTGTCACAGTGTCTAGCTGCCTTCTTATCTTGGAAAGTCCTTCTGCCTTCTCCCCATAGGTCCTCTTCAAGGTGAGTTCCTCCAAGAACCTCCATTTTGAGGAAAGGGCCAAGTCAGTCAAACTTTCCTCCTCTTTGGGCTTCACTTATGACTCTCCACACATGCATGAGGACCTCATATGTTCTGTCTTCCACATGGAGAATTTAAGTCATTCTTTTTGCTTTTTGCCAAGCACTGTGCTGTTACACAATGCCTGTCAATTGGAGAATGAATAAGTTGTGGTATATGATAGTGATGAAATAATACTGTGCTATAAGAAATGATTAGATCAATGATCTTAGAAAAACACGAATAGATTTGCATAAAATAATGAAGAGAGAAATGAATAGAACCAAGAGAGTGTTGTATACAGCAACAGCAATATTGTTTTAAAAAACATTTTGAGGAACTAAATCATTTTGACTACTATAAATACCCAAATTAACTACAAAGGATCTATGAAGGAAGATGCTATCTGCATCCAGAGAAAGAACCAATAAACAGAAGTATGTATAGAATAATTTTACATATAAACATATTTGTATCCAATGGCAGCCATCTTGGGGGGGGAAGGGGAAAAAAGAAAGTTATATGATAACTTTATTATCTATTTAAAAGAAATAGCAAGTTATATATCGTAGATTTCTAGTTTCATGTACGATAGTCTTTTTATTATATTATTTATAGAAATGTTGCTTTCATTTCTTAAGTTCAAAACAAAGTAGATTTAAAAAACAAAATATGAGGAGTTTTACTAATCATCCTTGGTAATTAATATATATCACTGTGGTCATTGTTTTGTTTTCAATATTATGAACAGCTAGATTGATTAATTAATGAGCATTCACTAAGCTCCTATCATATGCAAGGACAGTGCAAGGAATTAGAGATATAAAGACAAAAAATGAAGTCATTTACATTTTCAAGATATTTGTGCTCTAAAATCTATACATACTTATACATACATGTGTATGTACATATTATATACATATATATGGCTAATTATAATAGCTAACATTTATACACCAGTTGAAGATTTGCAACCAACATATATTATCTCATTTGATCCTCACAACAACTGCACGATGTAGGTGTTATTACTATTCCCATTTTACAGATGAAGAAACTGAGACAGAGAGGTTAGGTGACTGTCCCAGGGTCATATGAACTCATGTCTTCCTGACTCACAGTCTTTACAATTCTATAAGGTTTATAAAGTACCACAAGTACATGTGTTTCTATCCAGATCCCGAATCTCTTCTGTGTAGGGAGCTTCTCAGTGAGGAAATTTCTCCTACTGATGTAGATCAGCAAATATTCTTCAACTCAAAATCATAGAGAATTTCCTAGAAGCATTGAGATATTAAGTTGATTGGCCAAGGGTCTCACTGACACTATATATTGCAGACAGGACTTGAACTAAGCCATCTTGACTCCAAAGCCAGTGCTCTATACCACACCTTGCTGTATGAATTAGTATGCCCATTGTGCAAATGAAAACACTAAGACTCAGTGAGATTAAGTCATCTGCTCAAGGTCCCATAATTAATAGGTGTCAGAGCCAGGGATCAAACTCGGATCTCTAAAGCCAAGTCTGCTGTATCACCCAGCTTCTACAGCAGTAATGTTCTCTTTCACCCAGTCAACTCACTTCTAAGCGTTCTAGATGAATTCCCTCCTCTGAATTGTGTACTTGTGATGCCAATCAGTGATAAAAGATCTTTCCTTCCCATTCAATAGGCCTCAGGTGGGGCCAGTTAAGGGCAGCTTGATTAGAGGTTTGTTTGTAGGCAGGCCTACACCCTTTACTTACTACTAAGCCCCAGGCCTATATCCTTTTGTTTTTGTTTCTTTTTTTTTGAGGGAGGAAGGCAGGGTGATTGGGGTTAAGTGATTTGCCCAAGGTCACACACTAGTAAATGTGTCAAATGTCTGAGGCCAGATTTGAACTCAGGTCCTTCTGACTCTGGGGCTGGTGCTCTACTCACTGTGCCACCTAGCTGCCCCATGGCCTGCATCCTTTTGCTGACTGGGCATGGAGGCTTTGGGCCCTAAAAAGAGTATATATACCCAGCAGGTAGCCATTGTCAGAATTCAGCCCAAGGAGGAGAAATAAAAACTCCAAGACAACAGAGCTGCAGAGAGAGTGCAAAGAGGAGAGTGGAAACCGGGATGCTGTGGAGACCAGAGAACTGAGGGGGGAGAGAATTCAGGCAAGGAGACAGTTGGGATTCTGAGTGAGTGCTTATGGGGTGGCCTCAGCAGGGAGGAAGGTTACAGGATGACTTGGTTCCTTGTTGTAATACTGTGTTATAATTTCCTTGTTGTTACATTGAGGTGGACTTACTGGTTTTGGAATACAATTACTCCTACATCAGGTTGGGTTTATTGGTCTGGGATTTGGTCTTCTGGTGTCTAAATAAATGTTATACTTCCTCTGCCTTCTACCTAGAGAATGTGATTCTGAACTATACAGGCATGTTCATGGTCATCTTTGAGGTCATAAATCTTGCCTTATTAATACAGTACTACACTCTTAAAGAAGGAATTTATGAAGGCCAAGGACATATCTCTACATTAACATACATTGTCAGAGTTGTATATTGTGTTTACCTATGAGGCTTTGTTGATCATTGGTTTCTATGGTTGTTCAGTTATTTCAGTCAAGTCTGACTTTCCATGACCCCATTTGGGGTTTCCCTGGCACAGGTGCTGAGGTGATTTTCCAGTTCCTTCTCTAGCTAATTTTATAGATGAAGGAACTGAGGGAAACAGGTCCTAAGTGTCTGAGGCCAGATTTGAATTCATAAAGATGAGTCTTCCTGATTCCAAGCCCAGTGTTCTATCCACTGCACCACTCAGCTGCCCTAATAATTGATCATTGTACTAATTATTTGCATTTGAACTTCATGTTTGAAATTGGGCTAGAACCAATCACTATATTATATATGATTATAATGATCAAGTCAAAAATCCACCAGTCTAAGATTAATATATAGGAATTCTCATATGTTCCCATTAGGTAGAAACATCCACCTTTCCTAAGGGTGGGAGAACTCCATAGAACACACAGTATTGCATACTTGAGAAACATTCCTGGGCTCCTGTGATCATTGAGGGAAACTTTCAACCAATTTGACCAGACGAAAGAGTCTAGACATAATAAATTAGAATTATATCATTTCAAAGTTGAAAGGGACCTCAGAGATCACCTAGTACAGCCTTCACATTTTCTGGAAGAGGATCTTGAAGCCCAGAATGTTGAAGTGACTTTCCCAAAGTCATATGGACAGTACCAAAGCCAGAATTAAAAGCCTAGTCTTCCTGGGAATAAGACTAAGAATAAATTTATTTTCTTTCTGCTACATCATGCTACCTTTACTAGTTTCATAGTCATAATATGGCAGAAATTAACTGGACTGAGTGAAATAAATAGCCATTTTGGAGGATTCTTTAAAATGTTGAAATCCAACAGCTATTTCCTTGATGCATTGAACCTTTGATGTATTAAACGAGAGTAAATGTAGTCATTTGAATGGCCCAACACAATTTGTACCCATTCTCTCACTTCAAAATATACGGCTTATTTTCTTTTAGATTCGACTCATGACTATCTAAAATACTTGACTCTAAGTTTTAGAACATGACTGGACTTTTTAAAAATCCATTAAAAATACACCACTTCAGGGAGGCGGGGAAGAGGAAAGTGACCAAAAGAACAATGGAGAAGCAATGCAATCAGCAGCATATTTTCAATAATGACCTCTGGAAAAGAGGTGCCATAAGGGGATATACTAGGATACATGTATTACAAGTAGGTCCTGATTAATATGAATAATGAATTCTGTGAAATGTTTGCATTATTTGAATTTCAACTTCATATTTGAAATTGGGCTAAAGCCAATCACTATATTTTACATAATTATAACTTTGAAAAGTGTGAATTTGAATACATTCCACCATGTCATGGAATTCATTGTTTACACTAATCCCAACCTACCTATATTTTAAAAGGAACGTCCTAATCATGTAGCAATAGTGAGGGATGACAATTAGACACCCCGAGTGATATAGTCATATCACCAAAATAGTAGCTACTCATTTTTATGCCATGCTTTAAGTTCCACAAAGCACCTTACATATGTTAATGAACTCATTTGATTCTCACAACTATGGCCCAGAGGGTCATACTGTCTAAGTATAAACATATGTCTAAGTTTATGGGCCTTATCACCCCTATTTTGCAGATGAGGAAACTAAGATCCAAAGCTTCATACTGTCTAAGATCATATAGAAAGTAAGGGTCTGAAGTAGGAACTGAACTCAGTTCTTCCTGATTTCGAGAACAGTGTTTGGCCCAACATGCAAGATCAATCAATCAATAAATAAATATTTTTAAGCAAACATTTTACATGTGGAAAAAGGGTTTGGAGTGGGGACACCTGAGAAAAGGAGGCCAATTAGCAGGCTATTGCAGTAGTCCAGAGGGCAGCTAGAGTCAGACATGACTGAAGAAATGGAACAACTATATTTATGACCCTCTACCAACTATGGCATTGAACTTAGCTGTCAAAGCTCTCTGTGTAAAATATTCCTTCTAAGACGTCTTTGACATGATATATCCAAGTTCGGTATCCTTCCTCTTCCTATTCTAGAGGGTGAGGGTGAATGGGTCATTCCTAACCTGTGATAGACCCCACCTGTCCCTCCTCTCCACCAACTCAGTGGCCCTTATATGAATAAAATAATAAATCCCTAATCTCTCATCTGTTCCTGCATTCCATTTATCCATTAACAATCTCCTAAATGAAACGATTGCAATGAATAAGAACTAAGTATTTAATGACCTCCTTCATTTCAAATAACCTGCTGTAAGCCCACGCGATGGGCACAGGGGATCGGCTATGTCCTTCAATATCTCTATGTCCATAAGCCTTTGCAATGGGCTATGAGGAATGAGGTAATTAAAAATAAAGAATAAGGTTATTATCTACTTGGCAATCAATCTATTTCTTTCTAAGGTCCTTACTATCACTGCAGTCCCTAGGCTACAGCCACCCTATAGCAACAATCTGACTAGTTGCTCTGGTGTGGACCTGGTGATCATAATTGTAATGAAGACTAACTTCGCAGAGAAGCTCGCTTTTTAATTGCTTCAGAGTGAACAGAATGAAGCTTAGATGAATCTAGGTTTTTGGCTAGTCTGCTATCAGGGGGAGTGATTTATAGGCTGTGTACATCCAAAACCCGGGTCAAGAAGAAATAAGTGCATTCTACTTATCTGCTTTTGCCTGGAACTGTGCCATTAGGAGAGTTGTGCTATTTGACAAACAAATATACACCTCCCTGCAACCCTGTCTTTCCTAAGAACTTAAGAATGAGGAAATCTCCCAAAGAACTGGCATTGTATTTTTAAAGAATAAAGGCACCGTGATTTCTGTAGAAATCTACAGTAGAAATTACCTAGAAAAACCCAAGTTGTGTTTATTCAATGGCAATCAATTGATTTCTCTGGCTCCAAAGAACCATGAATTTTCTGTATAAATTTATTAGCCTGCTTTCTTGTTGCTTCATCCTGCCATGTTTCTTGTTAACAGGATATTGCAATATCTAACTGACGCAAAAGGCTTATTTTATTTTAAAAGCAATGATTTCCTAAACTTTCTCCAACTGTTCACACGTCACCCACTTTCTGCCTTAATTTGTTCTGTCCTTATTTTTAAATATCCCTTCCCTTAATCAAACATTGCCTCTCATGTGACTTCATGAGGAAATTAACTGAGAGTATTATTTAAAATAATAAGCATTAGAACTTAGATATAGCCTAGTCAAGCACTCTCATTTTTACAGATGAGGAAAGGGATGATTTCAGAAGTGAAATGGTTTGCCATTTCTACCTCTACAACATTCTTCAAATCTGTCTCCTCTCTACTCAAGCAACCAATACGCTAGTTCAAACCTATATCAACTCTAGCTTGGACTCATTTTCAGGATCATCTGACTCTTCATGACCCCATTTGCAGTTTTCTTGGCCAAGATACTTGAGCGGTTTGCCATTTCCTTCTCCAGCTCATTTTATAGCTGAGGAAACTGAGGCAAACAGGGTTAAATGACTTGCCCAGGGTCAGACAGAGAGTAAGTGTCTGAGACCAGAATTAAATCCAGGAAGATGTCTTACTGACTTCAGGCCCGCACTCTTTTTGTATCACTCAGCTGCCTATTAAACATAGTAGGCACTAAAAATACTTGGGAAATAAAGTGTATCAAAGTAATATTTGAATAGTTTTTCTCTTTCCTCTGTCCTCTGTTATTCTCTCTTCTACTCATAGTAGCATTCCCTTTGTCCATACTTGTGACTGATCAGTGTAACAATATAGCATCCAAAATAATGGATTTGCTCTAAAGTGAGAGAGCCATAGAGAGGCAGAATAGTAATAATCCCACTGTACTCTACCTGTATCAGGACACATATGCAATATTCTCAGTTCTTGGGGCCACATTTTAAGAAGGATGTTGCACAGCTTGAGTGCATCCATGGGAGGGCAATGAGGATAGTTAAAGATAGTTACATCACTTGATGTAACTGGGGATTGTTTCACTTGGAGATGAAAAAAATTTAGGGTAAATATGATAGCTGCTTTTAAGTATTTGAAAGACCATCATCTAAAGGCAGCATTACATTTATTCTGTTTGGTATGAAGAGAAAATTTCAAGGTAGATGTATAGAAAAACTTCCTAATTATTAGAGCAGAGGGTCTGTGAACTTTAAAATAGTTTTGATTACTGTATTTCAATATAATTGGTTTCCTTTTTAATTTGATATAATTTACTTTAGGCATTTAAAAACATTTTGAGAAAGGGTTCCTAGATCTCACCAAACTGCCAAAGGGCCCGTGACACACAAAAAAGGTTAAGAACCCCTGAATTAGAAGTGTTCAGAGTGCAATGGGTGGCCATGAAAGGTAGTGTATTCTCTCTCCCTGGAGCCTTCAAGTAAAAATGGGGTGACTACTTTTTAGGTATCCTTCAGAGAAGTCTCTTATAAGTGTAGTTATAGGCTGGAATAGTTGGCTTCCAACACTACAACTGTATGAATGTCTAAATACAACTCACATTCAAAATATATGATATGACCATTGTTTGATGCTGTGTTTTCTTTCCTTTTTCTTCAATTGACATCTTCACTTTCCTGCTGCTCTTCCTTTTCTCTTCAATCCTACATAATCTTCCCAGACTTATTTTCAGTTTTCCTCTTTCACTCTCGCCTGGCCTCTTCTCCGTTGACTTTTCATTTTCTGCCTGGTCTACTTACACGTCCTATCCACTTTCATGAGTTTTGTATCACTCCTTTTGGAATTTATTGATTTGACTTTATTTCCTCATTCATGGTACACCTGGTTTTAATTCTCCCAACTTCCACTCAGAGGTATCTGAATTTTGGAATCTGCAGGTATAGATTCATTTGCTTTGACTCAATTTTGGCAGGAAAGAGAAAGCCCTTCAATAGTACCTGAGACTATGGCATAGTCACTTAAGAGGGAATGAGAAAGGACACCACATACAGGGAATGTTAAAGAAAGTGAAGGTTGGTAGTTACATAAATGACCTCTATTCTATTTATTCTGACCCATCATAACCACCAGATTTCACAATTCTCCTGATTCTTCCCATTTCTCACCTACGCTCCTAGTCAAAGACACCACACAGAAATTAATTAATCAAAATCCTTCCGAGAATGTCAATTTCTGACCAATATGTCTTCCTGAATATGAATAGGAAATAAAATACCATTTGATGTTTATAATTATGTGTATAATCTCAATGACGGGAGTGGATGCCCAGGTAAGGGTTGGGAATAACTTGATTAACATATGCAGTGTGAGTTTCTGAGACCTTATAAAGCCACTCTCTGAGGAACAGGAAATTATAGGACCACCAACTCCTTCTGGTGAAACACGGTGCAAGCTACAATCACCACCATGTACACCAAAAGGTCATCATTGAAAGGTAGGTACAACTCCTCAAAAATATCTCAATTATTGACTTCTTTGGCTTTCCTTAACCTTTCCATCTCTTTTACATTGTGGGAAATACAGTGTCAATGAGGGTCTTCAGGGTTATAGCCTAGCTATATGTTGCCCATTCTCTCTTCATTCCACAGTCATAGTATGAGTTTATATAATCATGCAAAACAGGCCTTTACTAAGAAATTGCTTTGGTTTGAACCATAGTACAGTGGAAAGATATCTGGAAGCAATAAATATGAGTTCAAATCATGGTTCTACCTCTTCATATGACTTAGGATAGCTCCTAACCACTCTGAGCTGTAGGTCTCTCATCTATGAAATGAAGGGGTCAAACTAGACAACCTATATCAATCTAGACTTATGATGTTATAGTCCTCTATTCCATGGCCCGTAAGTGGTAAGAACTGAACTTCTAGCTCCCTAACATCTGTGACATTATTGATGCTGGCGACTGAAACTACAGTTATTTCTTCTGTACTCATGTAGACATAACCATGAGTTGAACAATAGAGCATGAATTTCCTTTACACAACTGTCTCAATTTCTCTCAAATCATTTGTCACCTTGAACAGCAAGTAACTACTGAACTCCTCTGTGGTTTCCTGGCTAATTTGCAAGAAAAGAAAAATTGGCAAAATTAGCCTGATCCATTTTTACTTGCATTATGACAGCTTCTCTTTGGTAGATGGATTTTCTTTATCAGGCATCCATTATACCAATAAAATCACAGTTAAAAAAACAGCTGAATAAGGGGCACCTTGGTGAAATCAGGGGATAAAGGCCTTTGAGTCAATAAGATATGGCCTTTAGTAAGACATGGGTTCAAATCCTGCCTTTGCCTATGCATCCACAAAGGGTGTTTCCCCTGCCAGGAGTTCCTTATCCCAGTGAAATCGAAGGTCTAGGTCACCAAGCTCAAAGCAAATGTCAGCTAAAAGTTAACAGATTAATGTATGAGTGAAAGTATAGAAGTTAGAAACAATGACTTAATTGTACATTTCTTGGGTTCAATATTTCCAATGTCTCTAAAATATATATGATTGCTATATTACTGAGAACTTGTTTTTCCTCATATATAATGTATATAGATGCTAAATTATCATCTCAGAAGTTTCAAGTTTTTGAAAAATAAAAAATAAAAACTCTTATGTGGATCATCCACCTTGCACCAAAATGAATCAATTTTACAACTTAGAGGGTTTTTTTCCCTAATGTAATATGGATACTGTAGGATTTTCCAAATATAAACCTTTAGTATTTATCTAACTTTCTCTGGGACATTTTCCACCATATATATTATAACTACTGGAAACTTCTGCTTAAGATAAAAACATTGTTTTTTCAGATATTCTTATGGATAAGTTTCACTAAAATTATGAAACAACATTGTTTTGACAATTCAACTATATGCCTTTTCTTTTAAAAGAGATGCAATAATCCCTGTTAACATGTACTCACATCCCTCATGTCCCATGTATTCTTAAGTGGTGTTTTTTGTCACTCTCTTTTTTCCTCCCATCTCCCCCCAAAGCATAATGCCCTCTTTGATAGTTATTTAGGAAGTAGAAAATTTTTAATTGAACAAAAAGGATGGAGATACTCAGTTTTTCAGAATTTCTGGCATATTATATAACCTAAAATTTTGCCTTCTACAAGTAATATCAGTGACCTCTCTAATAATCCCTGACCCACTAGAATCTCTCATACATTCCATGCAACCCTGTTCTAACCTCTTGTAAGCAAAGTTTAGGGCTATCTCTATATTAGGCAGGGGGGCTAGGCCCCAACAGGTTGTAATTGATACTAACAAAAGTAATTAAATAAATAAATAAATATGATGGTTATTCCCCTTGGTTTTTATGATAGATAAAATAAGCAGGTTGGTTGTCCCAATCATTCTTTATTTCACAAAACCTAACTGTTGCCAGAATTGGACAATAGAGGGTTAAATTTGCAAACAGCTACATAGCACAGCTGCTGGAAATTTTCTGCAGGAATTCCCAGGACATTAAGCTATCTTAAGAGAATGACCTGGACACCCTGCCTCAAAATTAATTTAAGCTCCAAATGTTTGCAAAGAATAGAAGCACTCTCGGGAGCAATACAAAAATGCAGGGAGTGACCTACTTCTCAAACTGTATATATGTGCAAATATAATTATAGATCTAAATTTACACAGTGGAAGGTGTTGGCTTTCCCCCCAGCTATTACAGTGCCAAATCATAAAGCAGAGCACATTGGTAAGAGATAACACTCCATTACTTTCAATAATGTCTTCCGAATAGATCGTTCTAAACATGTCCATTTTCACCCATGCAGGGTCATTACTGCTACTGCTGCTGATGTCAAGCCTCCTCCTGTCAAGGAGTGTGGAGTCTCTTCCCATCTGTCCCAATGGGGCTGTCAACTGCCAGGTGTCCCTCAGCGACCTTTTTGACCGTGCAGTCATGCTCTCTCACTACATCCACTCTCTTTCCTCAGAAATGTTCAATGAATTTGTAAGTATCTGTTCCATCCCAGAACGACCCCTCATCTGAACTCTGGGGTAACTTAACTTTAAAACGCCAAACAGAAACCTCACAAGTCAAAAGTGGTCAATGGAAAACATCCATGGCTAATGCTAAGAACAGGGCCACTAGAAAGAATAAGGCTGTTTTGAAGTTATGCTAGCCACCTGTTAGTGTTTACTCAGTTAAATGGATTTCCTCCAACCATTTACCTCCTCTAGTCCCATCAGTTTTATCTCATGGATCCCCACACCTGCTTTTGTGAAATTCGTAATATCCCCTAATCATTGTAAATTAGTGATTTGTCTGGAGGGATTTAATCAAATTAAACACAAACTTTATTTAATTCATTTTTTATTTGACACAGCCAGGAGGAGGGAGGAAAGGACGTCAGGAAGTCAAAAAACAATGGGACATTACAAATCCAAAAACACTGAGAATTTCAGGTCAGAAAAAAATTGAGTTTTCTAATTACAATAATAGGGTTAGCTAGGGTCATCAGTAACAGAAAAAGGTGAGAAAGTTCTGTTCTCTTTCTGATTGAGCACTTTTTAAAAGTCCTATGTCATCAAGTGCCATCTCATATTTTATGGCTCCATTGAATTCAGTGATATCCAAATGAAAATCTGATACAGTATTTACCATATGAAATCCATGATTCCACTGCTTTTCTTCCACCTTCTCTTTTTTTGTACTACTCCTTTTCTCTTCCAAGTCTTAAAGTTTCACATTTTTGCAAAGTTTTTATAAAAGTGATCTTTCAAAATACTTTTACTATATCTTATTTTTTCCATCTTTATGACTGATTACTCAGTTTTTGAAACTCATTTCCTGGATATGTTTGTTCCATCTGCCCTCTGTACTTTACATATTTCTTCATAATCATCAACAGTAATAAAACTTTATTCAACAGTCACATACTAAGAAGTCATTAATTCCTATATCCTAACAGCAATATTTACATTTGGCATTTGGAGGAAAAATGAAAATATGGAGAGAATAGGAAAATAAGTTGGGAAAAGCATTATCTACACTTTATTTTTAGCTTAAATTTCTCCATTGTCCTATCATAGCTACTAACCTGCTAATCATTTGGTTTGCTACATTAATAACCAAAATTAATAACTTGTTTGGACACTTCTAGGATGAACGGTATGCCCAGGGCAGGGGATTCATAACCAAGGCCATCAATAGCTGCCATACTTCTTCTCTTTCTACTCCTGAAGACAAAGAGCAAGCTCAACAGATCCATGTGAGTCCTATTCCAAGTCTTTAACAGGGACGATAGAGAGGAGCACATCAGAGCATCACAGATTTGAAGCCAGAAGGGAGCTCAGAAATCCAACTCTCTCATTTTATAGAAGCCCCAAGGGTGACTTGGCCAGAGTCACATGGGTACAGAGAGGCAAAGCCGAGGTTTGAACTCCAATTTTGTTATTCTAAATCCAGAGTCATTTTCACTGCATTGTGCTGCCTCATATAATTGTAAATAGTTCTTTATATGTATGCATTATGGTACATGGTATTTCAAACTGTAGGATCAGGGATATTAAGCCAGAAAAGTCTTCAGGAACCTTCTATTTGTAACATACATGTTTATGGAGGTGAAATTTTATCATAAAATGATTAAGTAATATAATAAAAGTGTTACAGCCATCTCCACTAAAGTCTTACACCAGTGCCTCATGGTGTATGGTGGTATGGAGGTGACCTTGGGTTCTTGAAATCAGTCTCTCCAATCTGACTAGAAGGATCTGCTAGGCAACTAGGTAGAGCAGAGGATAGATCTAGAGTCAGGAAGACTTGAATTCACATTTGGCTTCAGACCCTAGTTGTGTGAACCCAGACAAGTCGTTTAACCACTGTCTACCTAAGTTTCTTCAACTATAAAATGGGGATGATAATAGCACCTGCTTCCCAGGGTTGAGTATCAAAAGAAATAATGTATTTGTAAAGCTCTTAGCCCAGTACCTGGTACATAGGAGGTGCTTAATAAATGCTTATTTCCCTCCTTTCCCTACCCCCCCAAAAAAACATGATTTTCATCACTTATTTTGTCCCTCCTAACTAAAAATTCCTCCCTCTTCTTCTTCTTCAATCTAAACCTTACTCTTGCCCTGAATTATTAAGGAACTCAAGTTATGCCCGGTCTCCAGAAACACAGACAAATCCACCAGACCCTAAATGATTCAATCACTGCACAGATGAGAGACAAACAGAAGCACAGTCCTGCTCTCTGCTTGTCATTGTAAATAGAAATTCAAAGTGAGGGAGATGTGCTTTTTACTCCAGGACCTTCTACTTTAAATAATAATAATAAAAACAACAATAATAAAATATTTTATTATAATTGTCAATACCAATTGTGGAATAATTATGTTATAATTTTATATTGATTTATGTTATGTATCTTATATCATTATAATTCATATGATTTAATATTATAATAATTGATGATACAGCAATTATATTATTATAATTTCATTATTATAACAATTACTAACATTTATATAATGCCTACTATGTGCCATCCACAGCACTGTGGGCATTACAATTATTACCTCATTTGATCCTGGAAGGTAGTTTTTTGTTACATAGAATAATTATTTCTTTTTTATCATGAAACTCTTTTCTTTCCATTTTCCCAAATTTTAAAATTATCTCCATATATAATAAACCACTTGGCTTTCTCAAGGCAGCTGCATGCACCAGTGGAAATATAGCTATATTGGGAGACAGAGGATCTGATTTCAAATCTTAGTCCAGTTCTCTACTTCTTGCATGACTTTGGGCAAGTCACTTATCTCTGGCCTTCAGTTCCCTCAACTGTAAAATGGAGGGTTGGAGCTAAATAACCTTGAAGGTTTCTTTCAGCCCTTATTCTATGCTCCTACAATCAGATGGAGAAAAGATCGTGTTCCTCCCATAGAACTGGCTTTAATGGTCTCCTCTTGATGTCACTGCACAGCATGAAGACCTTCTGAACTTAGTACTCGGAGTCCTGCGTTCCTGGAATGAGCCCCTGTACCACCTGGTCACTGAAGTGCGGAGTATGCAAGAAGCCCCTGACACCATCCTCTTGAAAGCCATGGAGATTGAGGAGCAAAACAAACGACTTCTAGAAGGCATGGAGAAGATCGTAGGTCAGGTGAGAGGAACCCTCATCTCTTCCTTATTTCTTTCCCTTTCCCATTAATGATAATAAAAGGCAGAATGGCATGGGGGAACTAGGGATGGGTGTGGAAAACAAGAATGTGCTTTCTCTTGTCCAGGAAGAATGCTTCTACCAACTTTTTTCTACTATCTTACCCCTTAGAGAAGTAGAAGTCTATAGAAAGCTGGAAGCCTGGCCACTGGGGTTCTGTATAACAGCTTCACTTTCAATTTACTGCACCATTTGAGTTACTCATTCAACAGTGCCCAGAGCTCCTCTATAAGCAATTCTTGCACTCCTTGGAGACCTACATATAGAGAGAAGTGCACTGGGAAATGGAGGGATGGGTGCTAGTGGGTTGTAGAGGGAGACCCTTTACGAGGTTTGGCTTGAGGTACTAACATAAGAGTTCTTAACCTCCCACCAAAGAGGTCCATGGATAGATATCACAGAGTCTATGAACTTGGATGTGAAAAAAAAACTACATAAAATTTGTATGTATATATATATACACATATATACATACATATATATAATGTATGTATATACATGCATATGTATAATATACATATATGTATATGTATATATACTTTATATTTTGTATATAGTATATATTTATACCTTATATATAATATATAATTTTACATCTATTTATATATAATTTTATATATTTATATAATACATAATTTTATGTGTTTTTGTATTTATATGTGATACAATTCTTTATATATAATACTATATATATTTTATATGTGACATATATATACACATATATACTAACTTTTAAATAAAATTTAGCTTTTTCCCCCCAATAATTTAAAAATATCGTTCTGAGAAAAGACTCATAGGCTGGCTTCACCAAACTGCCAGTGCTATACAGAGAGAGAGGGGAGGGGAGGGAGAGAGAGAGCCAAAAAGGAAGATGCCCTATACTAGGATTTAAATTTAGATCCATGAGAATCTAGAATTCTGGGTCTTACAGGTGAGTAAAGTTGGTTTTCAGAATAAAGTATCAAATATTTGATGGCACTTAATATTGAGGGCCCTTCCCAGAACTTCAACAGGCTTCCACTGTGCAGTATGGTTCCATTTCTCTTTTCTCCTCTTCAATGGTGAGAAAAGTAAGAAAGGGCAAGTGAGACACTATCAGAATACTGTGTCTCTTGTTGACAGTTCTACGAACTTGAAATGATGAGAAAATTGTACTTTATATTCATCACCTGCAATGCAAGGAACTGACCAAAGATAGGGTTGTCTCAATTCTTCCTTTTTCTTTCTTTCTTTTGCTTTCTTTCTCTCTCCTCTTTTCTTTCTTCCTCCCCTTCTATCCCCTCTATTTCTCCTCCCTTCCCCCATGATGGCCTATTGAACAAACATCCATTAAAAATTCATTAAAATATATATACATAGCAAAGCAACACCCTAGCAACCTCCCAGTAATGGATCCATTTTTGAGTGCTACTTCACAAAGGAATCACTTTTAAAAGGTAGGTGAGCATGGAGTTCCAGAATCTAGGAGACTGAGCATCCCCTGGAAAAGGATAAGTAACTGCCTAGAACATACATGGGTGTCCAAACAACAGGCTCAGTTCTACAGGTAGATTTTAAAACCTCTGAGTTCATTGTTGGCACTGAGTTTCTTCCTCAGCTGTGCCCATCTTTCATTTGCCTAGAATCCTAACAAGACAAGCGGTATTTACCTGGTAGTAGCACCCTTTCCATCCCTCAACCCTAACATGTGCATTATGGTCAGGAACCCTTCCCCAATTCCTAAGATTCAGGGACTTCAGTGCCAATACCAGTCCCTCCAGCCACATTCAGGATTCTCAAGAACTGGGGAAAATATGAATTATTTAGGAAAAGTTTCAGAATTTCTATCCTAGAAGTCTTCTCATTTACTTTCTCAGTCTTAAATATTTCAACAGGTCTTATCAATCATTATTACTAGATTGTTAGGATTTAATGTTTATTGTTATTAGCAATAACATAACAATAACTTACATATATTTTCATTACATTTTAGGTTATGCCAATGAGGGAAGCAGAACAGTTAATCTGTGGGCCAGAATGGCAGAATCTGCTACTCGTAGAACTAATGAACTCATTAATTACCTTTCTCTTTTGAGACTGCTTATAGATGGCATATTTGAGCAGGGAGAGTCAGAAACTCTGGACTAACATATAATTACAGAAAGTCCCATGATAATGCAGGAGAAAATTGTCTGAGGAGGGGGAGAGAAATAAAGAAAAAAATGACAGAATGGCAACAGAGAAAGAATGAAATAGGCAGAAAGCAGGGCAGCCTTTGAGATTCTATTATTCTCGAATGACAATCTCTTTGAGACTCCGCTTTCCCATTATCTCTCTGTGACTCTGTCTTCCCCTGTATTACGTGTGTAGCTGAGAAAGTCCTATGTACCAGGTTGTACTACAAGTAGCCAGAAGTCTTGGGTTCAGTAAACACTGAAGAATTAGTCAGTCACAATTCCATTGTCACAAGCACAACAAAAACTATATCCCCCAACAATATCTCCCCTCTTCTCTATAGTCTTGAGTGTAACTGTGTCAAATGTCAAGGTCCTTGACATTTCAGTTTACAAAGCGATTCCATGTATATTCTCTATTTTAATCCTTAAGACATTTGTGCCAGGTAGCACTCCCCATAATTATCCTCACCTGACACATGAGAAAACTAAAACAGAGGATGGTAGAAGCATAACAAATGCTTATTAAAAGACAGTGAATTTCTTTAAGATCATACATGAAGGCAATGGCAGAGGTATTCCTCTTCTTAAACACAGGTCCTCTGTTTCCTGGGACAGTGCTCTTATTATCTTATTATGTACTTTCTTCAATACCTTGAAACTTGTAGGATACTCATTTCATCACCTTCACATGTGAATTATGTTATACAAAGAATAGATAGAAACAGGATTTAAAAGCCAACAAAACAGAAGTTAAGCTACGGTAACCGGCCAAGAGAAACAGAAGGACCAAGTAGCACATATTCCAGAGAAGCAAGAGCCACCCAAATAGAGTAAGAGTGAAGAGCTCTTTCTGACCTCACATGGAAATACCAAAGTCTAGATTTAATAGCAACACATATTTTTGAGCCCTCACCTATATTCCACCTCTCTGCTCCTATACAAATAAACTTCATTTCCAAGCATTCAAAGCCAAATATGCAAATACAAAAAAGAGAGGAAATCATTGAGTAAGATATTTGGATCCAGGTGCCTAGTGATTAGTAGTGATTAGTTAGCAAGAGTGGTCAAGTCATAGATTTAAGTAGAGCCTTAGGAGTCATGTAGGCCAACCATCTTATTTTATAGCTAAGGAAACTGAGGCCTAGAATGGTTAAAGAACTTTCCCAAGGTCACACAGTAGTAAATAACAAAGCTGGGGTTTAAATCCAGGCAACATGATACCAAATACAGTGGCTTTTTCCCAATATAGTGCACAGCCCCCAGTGTTAGACCAACAGTCCATAAGGACTTCCTAATATATTTAGCCTAAAGAATTCCCTATGCTTAAATCCTTTCCCTGTATTTTGTGGATTAGTCTATCAGGAGAAATAAGGAGAAACAAACAAAAATTAACAAATCTTCCTGGTCCCTTTGGTGGTTTAGGTTCATCCGGGTGACAGAGAAAATGAGGTTTACTCTGTCTGGTCAGGACTTCCGTCTCTGCAGATGGCTGATGAGGACGCACGTCTCTTTGCATTTTATAATTTGCTACACTGTCTACGCAGAGACTCACACAAGATTGATAACTACCTGAAGCTCCTGAAATGCAGGCTTATTCATGACAGTAATTGCTAAGGCAGCATCTCCCTTGTTCCTCCCCAAAATAGTCTCACTGCCCTTGCTGATCCCTCCCTTGAGGAGATCTTTGGCTTTCTTGCTTCATAATGTATGCTTTTCTGAAATGGTTCTCCTATTAAAAAAAAAAAAACAAAAACAAACAAAAAGAAAAAACAAAGACTGACATTCCTAGAGTACTGTAATTGGCTACTTCACCTTAAAGACACATGAAGCCAATTTGTCCAAATTCATTGAATGACAAATCAATGGTAAAACTGCTATTACCCTCTAATGATTCATGTCAGCTATACCATTAAAGGATTGAGAACCACACTTGCATATTAGACAAATAAACTATTGCCAAAGAAAACAAGTGTAAAGTGTTGCGAATATTTGGGGGTCATATCTTGCCTGCTCATTCTGTTTGGAGGGGAATCCTAAGATCATAAATTGAGAGCTATAACAGACCTCAAAGGTCAAGTAGTCTTAGTTCCTCCTTTTATAAATAAGGAAACTGAAAGAGGTTAAATTACTTGTCCAAGGTCACCTAGGTAGTGAGCGGTAGATTTGGAACTCAAATCCAGGTCCACTGACTCTAATTTGATTGCTCAAGTATTTAGTCCACCCTATAAAATCAAACCACATTCAATAGTGTAGCCCTTAACCAACTAAGGCATGGAAAAACATAAGCAAACTGGCATCCAGATGAAGATGAGATAAAAGGATGAAAGGATCAGTTGTGTGTCCATGTGTGGGGGGTGTGTGTGTGCCTGTGTGTGTGTGTGTGTGTGCGTGCGCACACTTGTACATTCCTGCCTATCATGGTACATCACTATAGCCTGTCCTTTTGACTTAGAGGCCCATGAGCTGAGATGCCACTTCAAACCCAGCAGGACAATTTTTTGTTGTTGTTATGATTCTAAAGAATCCTAGAATCATAGGTATGAAAAGGATCTTAAAGTTACACAATTCTATTTCATTATGAATGGTATGAAAAAGATCTTAAAGTTATGCAATTCTATTCCATTAAATACATACACACATATTTGTCAAATGACTACCATTGGCAAGGCACTACACTTGATACTGGAGATAAAAAATAAAAACAATACAGTTTCTACTTTCAAGAGACATACAGGGTGAAAAATATAAGTGAAATGAAAAGCAAAAGATGATGAGTACAGATGGAGGTGAGGTTCAAATTAGTGCTATTCTGAATGTGAGGAAAGAAAGAGCACTTTCAGTTGGAGGGAAGACTTTCTCTACGATAGGGAATTTATGGGGGTGATCATGGAGAGAGTAGCAATCTAAGGAAGTAGCTTAGGGAGAGAGCATGGAAGAATTACAAAATTTCAGGGTCAGAAGGAAGCTCTGAGGACATGCAGGTCCAAACCTGAACATCCCCATCAAGTGGTCGATTTTTGCTGGAAGACCTCTAACAAGTGGAACCTGCTATTTCCCAAGGCAGTCTACTCCACTTATGAATAGCCCTCATTGTTGGGAAGAATTTCCTTATGGCAAACTTAAATCTGTTTTTCTACAACTTCCACTCAAGGCTCATGGTTCTTAGTGCCCAAGGGGTTGAGTAGAACAACCATAATCCCTTTCTTGCATTGCAACACTTCAAATACTTGGAGACAGCTCTCATTTCTCCACTCATACCCCCACTTCTGAAGGCTAAACATCCCCTGTCCACAGGATTGTAGAGTTAGAGATGGATGACACTTCAGAGTTCATCAGGTCACAGATCCTTTACCCTACCTCCCACCAATGCCATCATTTTGCATATGGGAACAAACAACTTGCAGGAGGTCACAAAGATAAAAATAGCAGAGCCAGAATTGATCTGAACCTGAGTCCCCCGTGCCAATTTTTCCCACCCCACCAGTTTATCCTCTCGGTTCCTGTAGCTAATTCTTTTTCGTATTGTCTCAAGACCTCTCGTGGGCAGCTAGGTGGTACAGTGAATAAATAGAGTGCCATCTTCCTGAATTCAAATCTGGCCTCAGACACTTACTGGCTATGTGACCCTGGGCAAGACACTGAACCTGATTTGCCTCAGTTTCCTCATCTGTAAAATAAGCTGAGAAGGAAATGGCAAATCACTCCAGTATATTTGCCAAGAAAGCCCAAATGGGGTCACAAATGGCCAGGCCTGACTGAAATGACTGAGCAACAACAACTAGACCTTTCTTTGTCCTCTGAATGCTTCTCAGATTTTCAATGTTATCCTAAGAAGGTGGCACAAGAACTGAATATAATACTGAAAATAAGCTCTCACTTTGATGATGTACAATGGGACTATCATTTCCCACATTTTGGACACTGTCTCTACAGTCAGTATTAGCAGTATTGACCATCATGCCACACTGTCGACTCGTATTGGTCAAGCAATCTAATAAAGAATCCAGATCTTTTTTACTTGAACTCTTATCTATGCCTGCCTTTTACCATTTTATACGCTTGAAGTTGAATTTTTTGAACCCAAATGTCAGACGACACATTTATCTCTACTAAATTTTATCTTATTAAATTTGGAACATTATCATAGCCTATAAAATACTTTTTGGAACTTGATTCTGTAATCCAACATGGTAGCTATGTATTCCAGGCTAGTACCATCTGCAAATTTAGAATATCCGTGCCTTCTTCTGAGGCATTGATAAAAGTGGTAGTGCTGCAGGGTCAAATATACATCTCTCAGGCATTCCATCTCCTTTTCAGTCAAGAATCCAGTCTAGACTAGCCATTCCCCTCACCATTTGCTCCATCGTCTGCGACATGAAATGATCATGAAGGCAAGAAGAATTTATTAAATCCAAATATTTAGTCTTAGGGGGAAAAGAGCCAATAGAAAGCAGAGGATTAGTGGCAATAGTGCTGGCTTAGGTGACAGGAGAGAGTCATGTCCAAATCTCATCCTTGGTATTTACTGCCACTTGGGCAACCATGACTACACTAGCCTGAGACTCATTTTTTTTTTTCGTTTAGGCAATATGGACATGAATGGGTACCTGTGGTTCAAAGTTATTGTGAAAGTCAAACCAGACCACGAACACGACAAACCTCAAACTACTATAAAAATGTCAACCATTATTGTTATGGTGAAAGACAAAGGGAATGATGGATATAGCAGCATCCTGGAGATATTGCATGGCGATGAGATCAAAAACACAAGCAGAAGAGTTACCCTCGACAAAGGGAAACCACTTCATCCTTGGAGACTGGAGGAAAGAAAGAAAGAATATATAAAGATAGTTTTTGAGGTGGAGAAGGTCACATGGTACGAGCCCCTGCCTCCAAGGATGAAATCCTTCTACGACCGCTCTGAAAAATAGTCAAATAAAAATGTTGAAATACGGTTAAAATTGTGTAAAGACATTTTCTTAAGATACTAAGAAAGGCCAAGCTAAAAATAGTTGGCTTTGCAAATCATATAACCTTATGGATACGGGAATTCACAAATAAAGAAATCCCTGGTTGCCTTGTATTTTAATATACTATCATCAACTAATCTAGTGCTATCGAGAAATTTACATTTCATAATGGAGCTGGGCCTGAAGTGTTTACCATATAAAGGTCTGACTGACAGCAAGGCAAAATCATGCAAAAACAAACACAGAGTAGTGATAGAGTTATAATTGAGAAACATTCCCTTTCCAGGGAAATTAAAAAGGAGATAAAGGAGAAGGGAAATTCAAATATCTACAATCCATCCATCTAGGCTACCCAGCCGGCTTTCAGATAGGACTCAAGAGAGGATGAAAGAACACCTGGGATTGCCCTCTATCTACCCTACTAGGCATTGTCTCCTGTTCTCCTGATTCGGGCCCACCCTACCTCTTTCCTTTCCTTTCTCCTCTCCATTATGAAACCTGACCCAGGTGTCTCTACCTTCTGAGGTCCATCTCTTTGCTTCCTATCATACTCCTAATCTCTCCCTCCCCACACAAATTGGGTGGATAAATAAGAGATCCAGATGGATGTGGGTTTGGTAAGCCCCTAAAGACTTCTGAGGGAATGTGATAGAGTATGATACAATGGAAAAGAGATCTGAATTTGGAACAAAAGGACCTAGTTTCTTCATCCGAAAATGAGAGTGTGGACTAAATGACCTTTAAGGTCTCCTTCAGTTGTAAATCTATGATCAAGTCACCTAACCTGTGTGGCCTCAGTTTCCTCATCTGTAAAGAGCTGAACTAGGTGATCTCTGAAGTCCCCTTCATCTCCAAATCCATGAAACTATGAAACTTTGATGATGGGTCAAAGTCATATAAGGAGACTAGGACTGCAACAGTTTTTCAGATACAGTTCTACAGGGGGTTTGATTACTTTGTTAAATAAAAACAAATTATGCAAGTTAGCACCCTTATTCTCTATCAAACATGGTTTTCAAAAGGTGGAAGCAATCTTGTTGATGAAAATAAAGAAGGCTGAATTAGATAGATGGACCCTGATAAAAGAAAAGAAACCTCAGGAACTCATCTCTAAATGATATACATTTGGAAGAGGAAGTTGATGGTTCACTCATGTTCCCAGGCTATGGACTAGTGCCATAAAAGAGTTGTATGCTTATTTAGGCAAAAGGGAATTATGAAAATGTAACAGTTCTCTAAACAATTCAACATCATACCTAACACTCTCTTCCTATTAACACCTCATACAAAAAAAAATAATTTGACACATATTTCCTTCAATCTGCACATATATTTCAAGATTTTTGTTGGTTTTTTTGGTGAGGGACAGGGATTCTATAGTATTGATGGGAGTTGGTAAGGTAAGGCAGTTAGGTGGCCCAATGGATAGAGTTCTGCACTTAGAGTCAAGGAGACACAAATTCAAATCCTAGGGGGTGGAGCCAAGATGGCAGCTGGAAAGCAGGGACTTGCATGAGCCCCCCCAACCCCCCAGGTCCCTCCAAAAAACTATAAAAAATGGCTCTGAATAAATTCTAGAACTGCAGAACCCACAAAATAGTAAAGGGAAGCAGGGCTCCAGGCCAGGACAGCCTGGATGGTCTCTGGGTAAGGTCTATCTCACCTTGAGCTGGGAGTGGAGCAGAGCAGAGCCCAGCGTGGGCAGCGGCAGGACCAACCAGACCTGGAGCCAGGCAGAACATGCCCTAGCGCCCTGAATCTGTGAACTGTGGCAGTTACTAGACATCTCAACCCACAAACACCAACAACAGCAGAGAAGGTTAGTGAAAAAAGCTGAAGGGGACAGAGTGAAAGGAGTTCAAGGTTCAGCCACCACCCCGAGGGCAGCGGGGGGCGGGGGGGTGCAGCTACAGAACTACAGCCGCAGTTGCCTCTGGCCACAGGCCCACCTGGTGGGAGGAATTCAGTGGCAGATCAGAGCTGGAGTGCAGAGCCTGCTTAAGATCTGAGTCCAGTCCAGGTTGGGGGTTCTTGGGGGAGAAGAAGTGCTGGTGTGGCCGAGCTGGCTGTGTAGAAATAGCTCTGAAAATAACAGCACATTCCCCTCAAGCTTGGAACAAAGTATTCTCTACTCTACAATCAGTCATACCCCAATGAAAAACGCAGGTGTCAAGGAGTTGGCTGGGAACATGGACAGGCAGTGAAAATGCACCCAGATTCAGTCTCAGACTTTGGAATCCTTCTTTGGTGACAAAGAAGACCAAAACATATAGCCAGAAGAAGACAACAAAGTCAAAGAGTCTACATCAAAGGCCTCCAAGAAAATCATGAACTGGTCTCAGGCCATGGAAGAGCTCAAAAAGGATTTGGAAAAGCAAGTTAGAGAAGTAGATGAAAAATTGGGAAAAGAAAGGAGAATGATGCAAGAAAACCATGAAAAACAAGTCAATGACTTGCTAAAGGAGACCCAAAAAATACTGAAGAAAATAA
>CM053622.1:169544020-169590862 GCA_028646595.1 Phalanger gymnotis | reverse complement strand
AGAGGGAGAAAGGGAGAGATGGAATAGGGTAAATTATCTCACATAAAAGTGGCAAGAAAAAGTTCTGTAGGAAGGGAAGGGGGGGCAGGTGAGGGGGATTGAGTAAATCTTGCTCTCATTGGATTTGACCTGAGGGAGGAATACCATACACACTCAATTGGGTATCTCCCACAGGAAAGGAGGAAGAAGATAAAAAGGGGGGCAATAGAAGGGAGGGCAGATAGGGGAGGAGGTAATCAAAAACAAACACTTTCAAAAGGGGGATAGGTTAGGAAGTAGCAAAATATAGTTAGTCTTTCACAACACGAGTATTGTGGAAGGGTTTTACATAATGATACACACGTGGCCTATCTTGCATTGTTTGCCTTCTTAGGGAGGGTAGGCGGGGAGGGAAGAGGGACGAGAATTTGGAACTCAAAATTTTTAAAACAGATGTTCACAAAAATGTTTTTGCATGCAACTAGGAAATAAGATACACGGGCAATGGGGCATAGAAATTTATCTTGCCCTACAAGAAAGTAAGGGAAAAGAAGATGGTGGGGGAGTGGAATGACAGAAGGGAGGACTGATTGGGGAACGGGGCAACCAGAATATATGCCATCCTGGAGTGGGGGGAGGGTAGAAATAGGGAGAAAAATTTTAATTCGAACTTTTGTGAAAATTAATGCTGAAAACTAAATATATTAAATAAATTAAATTTAAAAAATTAAAAAAAAAACAAATTCAAAACAAGCTCTGAGACATTTTACAAATCACTGTACTTCTTCCAACCTCAATTTCTTCATCCGAAAAATGGGAATAACAATAGAACCAACTTCCAGAGTTGTGAAGGCCAAATGAGATAACATGTAAAGCATTTTGCAAATGTTAAAGTGCTATATAATTGCAGCTAACATTATTACTATCTGGATAAATGCCTCAATTTTCCAAGTTTTGTTTGCATATGTAAGCATAGCTTTAGATAGCTTCCTTTGCAAAAGTGGCCCTCCATATTGACTAGATCCTGTGATTTATGGCTTATGGCTTTAATGATGCTATAAATATATATGGCACTGCACAGGTAATAAAATTGCAATGAACAAATAAATGCTGTCCCCTAGGGAACTTGGAGCAAGCAGCACAGCCATTCAGGCTAGCGACAGAAAAACAGATATGCCTAAAGTAGGCAAGAAACAGCTTTAGGATCCTTAACAAATGGAATATTTCAGTGATTTCAAAGGAATTTTTTTTTTGCAAACTCAGTTCTTTGCTAATTTTCAAGATTTCTATTTCCCCTATCCTGATTATTGATGAAATTGGGAAAGATGGGATCGAATGCCCTTCCATTTCTAACATCCTTGGCTTCTAGGGAGTCATAGAGCTGGACCATCAGCCCCTGCTTAAGCAATATAATTAACAGCTGTGCTCCTTTAGGCTGGCATGTATTTCATTTCTGAACATACCCAGAGCATCACAGAGTAGACTCCAATATTTCTGCTTATATGTCCTTACTGTATCTTCAAACAATTTTTATTTGGAAGTTAAAATGACTATCAGAAAACATTTCAGCAATATCTCCTTTCCTCAGGGCTTTGCTTCTGTTTATAGATGTCCCTCCATAATTGAACAAGGAGGGAAAAATGTACTTTTTATGGTAGTGATTTTTTTTTATTTTCTTTCATTTATTCAACTGGGAAGAGGAAATAAAAAATATGAGCAATGGAGCCTAACATACTAGGGTACATAGATTTGAGGAACACATGCACCTTCATACATGATCCTTACTTTGGCAGGAGTGTGCTGTAGCCAGCTCATACTGGCTCTAGAACGACTATTATTAAATCTAACATTTACACCTCAGAAATCAGAAAACTCTACAAACCTGGGCTTAGTGAATGACTTTGTTGTTTTTCCAAACTTAAGAAAGTGATAGAGAAAAGATCGATGATGACGATTAAACTTAACAGTATGTCCTGCATTTTTTAGAGAACTGGTTGTTCAACATTTAGCATCATGCCATTGAGTATAGGAAGCATTCAGAGGTTCCATTTTCTTTTGTATCAAATGAGGATTTCATAGGACATATTATAATAAAGTGACTACAAAATCTTTGAAGGCAGTGAAGAGAATGTGACAGATGCAGACAGGAGGGTGTGAACAAATTAGCGAGCTAATATCATTATAATTTGTCAAGCAATTTTCAAAGTACCTAATTTATACCATGAGGTCTCATATATTTAAAATCTGAGCACTCCCCCTGAATTCTCCCTACACACACACACACACACACACACACACACACACACACACACACATGCACACTGACATACATGCACACCCTTTGTTTTTATATTTATATGGGGAGGAGGGAAATGTACTCTGGACTGAGGAAGGAGAATCATAGATTTTCCAGAATTGGAAGGGACCTCAGAAGCTGTCTATTCCAATTTATACCTGAAACAATAAATTAACTCTTCCTTATCAATGTTTTGGGGACAGCTAGGTGGCACAATGGATAGAGTGCCCAACCTAGAGTCAAGAAGACCTGACCTCAGACACCTACCAGCTATGTGACTCTGAACAAGTCACTTAGCCCTGTTTGCCTCACTTTCCTCATTTGTAAAATGAGCTGGAGAAGGAAATAGCAAACTATTCCAGTATCTCTGCCAAAAATTCCCAAATTGGGTAAAAAAAGAGTTATACATGACTAAAAAAAGATTGAACAACTATCGATGCCTTCTCCCTTTTTGTCTGAAGTCGATTTTTTGAACCTGCTACGACATTCTCAGCAAGGGATTAAAGCCCTTCCATGAAGGGAAATTCACAAATTCCCTATTCAGCCAATTTGTCTAATTCTTAGGATTTTTTTAAACCATGCATCAAGCCTAAAAGTTTCCTCTTTGTAACATCCACCCATTGTTCCTAGATCTATGTGCAAAACAGGACAAATTTAATTCCTCTTCTATGGAAAAAATCTTTCACCTACTTTAAGGCAATTCTCATGTCCCACCTGAGTCTTCTTTTCCTAGATTAAACATCCCCAGTTCCTTCAAATGGGGCATCCTTCTGATGGCATGATCTCAAAGCCCTTCACCAGTAGGTTCTTCCTTAATAGGCTCTCACTATTTCTCCACAAACAAAAATGATTCAGCATACCCTTCAAATCCCCCCTAAAAACAGTAAGGGAATTAATGAAATAGGAGCAAATAGATTAGGAGGTGGATTTCTGTGGACTTTAAAGTTGAATCATAGCCTTAGATCTGGAAATCTAACCCTCTTATTTAGGTGAAAAACTGAGACCCAGAGACACAAAGTGACTTGTCCAAGGTCACACAGGCTAAGATCATCACAGAACTAAGGTCACACAGGCCCAAGGTCATCACAGAACTAAGATCAATATTAGGATCAGTTAGGTGGCTCAGTGGATAGTGAACTGGACCTGAAGTCAGGAAGACCTGAGTTCAAATCCAGCCTCAGACACCTACTAGCTGTGTGACTTTGGGAAAGACACTTTTAACATCTGCTTGCCTCGTTTTGCTTACCTATAAAAAGAGAATAATACTAGCACCTACTTCCCAGGGTTACTGTGAAGATCAAATGAGAGTAACCATAAAGCATTTAGCACAGGGCAAGGCACATAGTAAGTAATATAGAAATGTTAGTTATTATTATTGAACTTATACTCTGTGACTCCAAAGCCACTATGATTTTCACTGTATAACACAGCAATTAACAATGATACAACATATGAGACACTATCACTATTTGGTCATTTTCCTAGTAAGCAAAATGGAATTCCTTTATAATTCTGGTGTCAGGGAGTGGGACTAGGACCTGGCTAATAGACTGTGCTGTATCTGGATAATTTGTAAATTTTTAATACATCAGGGAACATGATCTACTTCCTATATCTCCAAATCTGTGTAGCAATAACAAAGACAATTTATTCTGCAACTACTACACACAAGGGTAGCAAAAAGATCAAAAAAAAAATCAGAGCTCCTCTCAAGAAGCTTCTAAATTAATAGAGGAATGAGACAAGCATGGAAAGGCCTATAATATGAGGCTGAATGAGAAAATAAGATAGAAGAAGGCAAACAGCACGTCACAACAGATCAAGCAGGGAGATAGCGAGCTCCACCAATGGAGTCATCAGATAAGGACACTTCATGGTACCCAAGCTAGGCTTTAAAGAAAAAGAACCGGGCAAGCAGAGGTGAGGATTGACCTTATTGTAGACATGAAAGATGGAAGCAGGAAAGGGCAGGAAGAGATCAGGGCATGGCCATTGGTTCAGTTGAGCTGGAACATTGAATAAAGAGAAGAATTATGAAATATATCCAGAAAGAGAAATAGGAGCTAGAGCATGGAGAGCCCTGAAGGATGAAGAATTTATCTTTGACCCTCTAGCTAAAGGGGAGAAAGTGAAGGCTTCCAAAGAGGGAGTGACATAAATCAGATCCATGTATTGGGGAGTCACGTTGGCATTTTTATTTTGTTCGGGATGGATTAGAGGAAAGAGAGCCTGGAGGCAAGAAAACCAGTGAGGATACTATTATAGAAAGACTTAATAAGAGTTTGAAATAGGGTAGTAGCAATGAGAGTGGAAAAAAACCAATTATATTAAAATAAAGTTATCAAAATATTTTTTAAAAACCCACAAGTTCACAGATCTCAGACTCAAAACTCTTGCTACAGACACATATTGAGAGCTTGGAGAGCCTTTTTTTTTGGTACTCAGGATTGACATTGCCTGCTAAAGAGCATTCATTTACTTACAGGTGAAAACAGATTTCCCTGACCTGTCCCATTAGAAGTGATTTTGCCCTCCTTAAGTCTCGTATGCATTCTGGAATTCACCTAAGAATTTATATTGTGATTTATATTACAATTGACTCTGTCTTATCTGTTCTGCAATACCATACTCTGGAAAGCAGGAACTGCATTTGATTTCAATGCAATATCCACAGCACTTAGTATTAACACATAGTTGGTACACATTAAAATGTTTGTTAAATGACAATGAAAAATATACAGGCAGTCCCTGACTCACACCCAACTTACATATTACCCAGACATTCAAATCACCATTTCTAACCTTTCTACCCTCACCTCCTACCCACTGCCAGGACTCCTGCTGCCCCTGTCATCAGAGTGGTGGCGAAAAGGTTGAGGACTTGCACAGAAGTAGAGGAAGGAAAGAAGCTAAGACTCCAAAAGGAGACTGAAAGAACAAATTCAGGAAACATTTTTTATGGATAGGCATAACAGGCCTGCCTAAACTGTCTCCCCTTACTAACAGATCACCAGCCACCCCACCCCATTGTCTGATTATTTTTTCATAAAATTCCATTAAGGATTATGATTATTTAGGTCAACAAAGAAGCCCTCTTAAAATGCAAATACTTCTAGGAGAATTAAGGATTTCTCAGTTGGAAAGGAGAGATTAACAACCACAGCAATAATAAAAATATATAATAATAACAAAATAGCATTTATATAGGGCTTTAAGGTATGAAAACTGCTTTACAAATATCTCATTTTATCTTCCCAATAACCCTGAGGGATGAATGCTATTTTGGTCCCCATTTGACGGATGAGGAAAGAGATTAAGTATCTTGCCCAGGGGCACAGAGCTAGTAAGTGCCTAAGGCTGGATTTGAACTTCGATCTTCTTGACTCTAAGTCCAAAGAGTTCTAGACTTGGTCAATAAAGCTTGGTTCAAATCTTCCCCATGACATACTAGCTATATGTGCCTCTGAACTAGTACCTGTATTATGAGGGTTTGCTGAACACTTCATATGTTTATTGGGTACTCTATAAGGAAAAACTAGACTAGGTAGTATCAAGTAACGTCATAGAAATAAAATGTACTGTTTCTTAAAAGAGAGGAAAGTACTAGGAAATAATGTACTAGGAATCAGCAGTTAAGCTCTCTCTGTGTTACTCACACCAACCGCTTGGTAAAGCAAAGATCAGAATCAATGTCGAATCAGGAGAAATAATAAAAACCAAAAGAAGATACAACATGCCATTAGAACACCTCCGACTTGACCTGTTTCAAAAAGTGACTGATAATCATATAATGACAATAATAATAATAAGGAAATGGACAAAAGAACATTCAATAACTTCGAGGGACAGCTAGGTTCATGCTATTCATATCTACCAGTCAATCAAATAGATTCAAATGGCTAAATGAATGAATAAATGAATGTAATAATATTTATTAAGCTCTTACAATGTGCCAGACCCTATGCTGAGGATACAAACTCAAAAGTGAGACCTTTCTTGTCCTCAAAAAACTTATATTTTATAATAAGGGGAGACATAACACATGTAGCCAGGAAAGAATGTTTTGGAAGTCACCCGGGAGGGTGAATGGAGCCATTGAGAAGTTAATTGCCCCACTTTTTCTAGCAGAGCTAACAAGGATTTGTGCTAGTAATAAGCAGGGCAGGCAGGACTTGCCATTTGCTGAGCTCTTTACAAGGCTGCTCACAAACCTTTGGTGAGCAACTGTCATCGAGCTGTCACCTTGGCTCCAAGAAGCTGTAGCATGCTCAGTGGCCACACCCCAGTAGAACTGTCTTGGCAGACGGGCTAAACTAGGTTAAGGGCCACTCACAGGCCTCAAACCCCAAGATGAGTTAGGGAGATGTCTACCCCATGCATGTGAAGACTTCCCCCAGCAGATAAAGAGAATTTGTTCCAACAGACATGAAGGTGACTTAAGCAGTCACTGCGGAGCACTTGGTCAGCTATCAAAGATGCCAAGGTCACTTCTTGCATCCTGGACCATTGACAGTTGTCCTGACTTTTGTCCTGCCACTGGCCTTCAATGACTCAGGAAGAGTGAGGCAGAAGACTTCATGCAAATCTGCCTCACTTAAATCCAATTCACATGCAAGTCAAGACATTATCAGTGATGTCACTGGTCCTCTTCTAAAATGAAGGCAAACAACAAGTAAGCTACTTAACTCTTCAAATCCTCTTTTTTCTGAAAAAAGAACTGAGCTTCGGGCAATTTTCAATTTTCAGTCTTCTTAGGTCTTACCATTTGTATTAATATCACCAAGTAAATATTGGTATTGAGGAAACAAGATTTTGTGTCTCTGATTATCTGAGGCACCAGGTATCTATAATTTTCTGATTCTGTATCTCCTTGACTCAATTTTACCGTCTGAAAAGTAGAAGGATACACTTGTCTACAGCAGTGTCATTACTAAATCTCAGATGGAAGTGCTTTTTTCGTGCTTCCTCTTTCTCCTTTTCTCTTGACAGCTACCTGTGCCCCAGCCTCGCTCTCCAGATTCCCCCAACCCTTGATCCAGTCCTGACTTCTATTATGTATTGTCTAATGAGAAGGAATTGACAAGAGTGATGGTGCTGGGGTTCATCACCTCCCTTTCTAGAGGGGTGTGAGCTCTTTCACTGTGTTTGTTTCTGTTCCCCCCTCACATTCCCAAACCAATGCTCAGGATTTTGACATATCGTATTCAAAATTCAGCATATAATGGTGGAATATGAGAGTGGAAAAGAAACTGTTATGTGACATATTTGAACATTCTATGTCCTTTCCTCCCATACTAAAGATTCATATGGAAGCCAGAATGGAGGTTTTTGGACAGTGAGCCTATAGCAGGTAACCATGGACAAATAAAGACCTTTGGAAATGAGATGGAGGAGTAAATAAACAAAACTATTTTTTAGATGGCCTGTGGCTTGAAAATTTGTGTGAAAATGAAGTTACCATTCCTGAAAAGAGGAGTTTGGTCAGAAATGACAGAGAATGACAATGAGCAAAACAATGTCTGCTGCCTGGAAACAAGACCTATTATTGATGCTGAAAACTTAGTGGTAAGGGAGAAGCAACAGTGTGGTTTGTATGCCACACCCTCTAAGGGCTAAGAGGTGACCTTGACAAACTTACCTCCTTAGCAAAGCAAAGCTCTGGGCAAAGACACAGCTCACTCTTTGTTCTGGTGTCCAGAACAAAACGTAAACTTTGTGTCACAAGGCAACCTAACTCCAGAAAACAGAGAGAGAAAATCACTGTCCTTACAGCTGGAAAGGACCTCCAAGGCCCCCTAGTCCAACCCCCTCATTTTACAAATGAGTAAACCGACTCCCACAGCTCTGAAGAAACTTGCCTAGGGTCCCACTACATAGACAATAAATGTCAGAGGGAAGATCTGAACCCAGCTCCTCTGACTCCAAATTCAGGGCTCTTTCTACTGTGCTATAAAGTTCCACTTCCATCAATAGTCAGGGGGAAACAAATGTCAATTTCTGAGGCCTGGTCTGGGACATGGTAAATACCTTATATTTTGCTCTGGATCTGTGATTTCGTCAGTGTAGAAACTCACTCTGTAACATAGTGTCTTAGCTATTTATATGGAGCTAGCCCAGGGTCATACGGTTGGGTCTCAGAGTCAGGATCTAAACCAAGTCTTCCTGAGCCTAAAGTCAGCTATCTATCTACTAGGCCTTAGAATAAGAAATCTCTTTGAGAACATTAAACAGCAAACATTTATTAATCATTTTTGACTAGTGAGACAGTGCTGAGAGCTATTGCTAAGTAATAATATTATTAATAATAATAACTCATTTCTATAGCACTTTGTGATTTTACAAAATGCTTCCCTCACATTACTTCTGTGAGGTAGGAAGTCAACATGTTTCAATAACCATTTTAGAGATGAACATGACACAATGACAAGAGTGATAGAGTTTGGAGTCAGACAATCTTTGTTTAAAGTCTCTTAAGATCTCAGGGTCTCCATTTTCTCTGCTATAAAATTAAGAAGTCGGCTAAATTATCTTTAAGGTTTCTTCCAGTTTTAATTCTTGAATGATGTGATGTTCAGAGAGGTTACGAGACTCTGTCTTTAAAGAATACATTCTTACTGTATTTTAAGTGACTTGCCCACGATTTCACAACTAGTAATAAACAACTTGATGAAAAAATATTAAATACTTAGTATGTGCCAAGAACTAGAGATATAAATAAAGGAAGATAGTTCCTGCTTTCAAAAAGCTTAATAGACAATTATATAGGAGGAAAGCAATACAAAAGTCATTCCCAGAGAAGGGCATTTTTGTTTGGAAAGTCACGGGATGGTGAATGGAGCCATAGATAATAGGTTGACATGCCTTTTTCAGCAGCAAGGCCAGTATTGAGTCAATTATAGTTGCTCCAGAACTGAAAAGTTGGGGGCAGAGGGGAAGGAAGGGGATCCAAGGGGGGGAAAAAGTTTACCCAGGCAAGGCGGCAGCTGGCAAAGACATAGTGAAAGAGAGGATACTTCAATCTCCTGGATTCTGGAACAATATTCTTATATCATTATACTTCAGTCAATTAACATACATATAGCCAAAAATTATGTTTTCTTGTCATCTGACTCATAATTTACACACACGGCTTAAGTGAAGGTGTAGTTTCTGTGGCTTTCCTTATTAACAAACAGGAGCCACAGAGAAATGTATGAACCTCACCCAGGAAAGAAAGGTCACCCTGAGTGCTACTTGAGGCCCAGGCACCCTGCGGGCAATGGATGAAAGGCACTTTATAAATATGAAGTGTTATTATATTTCATTATTATTACTACCAGCAAAATCAGCAAGTGGTGCTAAAATAACAGGCTTGCTTGCCCAAGCACCACTGAAATTGCTCTGGGTATAAATCGTAATTTAGTCCTACTGTCACCTGACAAATTATGTGCTGCTTCTCAGGACCTGAACTAATTATATGAAAAGAGTTGTCTGAATTGGAGGCCTATATATGTATGTATGGGTAGGTGCATGCATATATGTATTATGTCCATATTTTTACATATTTATATGCAGACACATTAACACATACTTATTCATGTGTTTATATACAAGCACAGATATATGTGTATCATTAATATAGATGTATATATACATATATATCCAATAATAAAAGATTGCAACCACATCGCAAGGCAAGAAAAAGAAGAGAAAATAAGATAAAATATATCGATGGACTAGATACAGTGACTTCTCTCCAGAACAGGGGAGGTAGAAGGGGAAATTTTTTTAAAATGGAGATCAAATTAAAAATCAATAAGCATTTATTAAGAATCTACTATGTAACAAGAACTGTGCTAAGCACAGTTCTCTACCAGCATCTCCATTCTGATTCCTCCCTAGGCAGAAATGCTCCAATAGATAGCACTGAGATCTTTTGTTAAATAAGTTAACCTATCTGTGCCTGAGTTTCTTAGCAGTTGAATCTAACTTCTGGAAGTTTCCTAAATGATCATCTCCTAAAGATAATATATGTAAAACTGTTTGCCAACCTCAAAGCACTATACAAATCTTAGCTATTATTGTTAGTCAATTGATAAGTTTATTAAGTGCCTGATATGTGCCAGGTACTGTACTATAAGCACTGACCATACAAAGAAAGGGAGAAAAAAGCAGTCTCTACTCACAAGAAGTTCACAGTCTAATGGGAAAGACACGGAACAATTTAAGATATATACAAGATAATAAGAGATAATAGACAGAGGGAAAAAATTAGCAAAGAGTGACTGTAGAAGGTCGGATTTTATCTTTTTGTCTCTGTCTCTCCCTCTCTCTCCTGCTCCTCTTCTTTCTTCCCATCCCTTTACCCCCTTTTCCTTTCCCTCCATTCCCCTCCCCTCCTCTCCCCTTTGCTCTCTGTCTCTCTCTTTCTCTGTGTGTCTCTGTTTCTCTGTCTATGTCTCTCTCTGTCTCTTTCTGTCTCTGTTTCTCTCTTTGTCTCTCTCTGTCTCTCTCTCTCTGTCTCTGTCTCTCTGTCTCTGTCTCTGTCTCTCTCTCTCTCTGTCTCTGTCTCTGTCTCTCTCTCTCTCTCTCTCCCCCCTCCCTCCCTCTCCTCTACTTATACTTTATTATGTACATACACTCCTGAACTTTTCTTATAATCTGGCCACAGGGTCAAAGGACAATCCAAATCTCTTTGATCCTGTTTGAATTCTTTTGAGAGGATTCCTTTTTGCACATGGCCGATATGCACTATTGCAGGCTACCTTTCTAAATTGTACTTTTAATTAGTGTTGGAGCCAGGAGTGGAACCCAGGTTTCTAAGGTTAATAGTGAAGGCAAGACTAGCCCAATCTAAGAACTACTTTTAAAAATAGTACTCTATTACAGAGAGAGACAGAGAGAGACAGAGAGAGAGAGAGAGAGAGAGAGAGAGAGAGAGAGAGAGAGAGAGGTAGGGAGAGAGAGAGAGAAACCTTATTCTTTCAAATCAAAGCAAAAAATCTTAATTGAAGGCTATTTGAAAAGCAATGTAAAATTCAATTTAACAAACATCTATTGTATGCCTGTCATGTACAAAGCCATATTATAAAGTAAAATATAAATAGGAAATAGTAAACAGAATGAGGCAAATTCATTTTTAAAGTATAATTCACAATAAGTTAATTGCATAATACAATGCATCGTAAGCTGAAAATTATCAAATTATGCCATTTGTGTAAAAACATTTCAGTGCCTATGGTCACAAATTCACAACTAATAACCAAATTGCACAGGTCCAATTCTACTGTTAGAAATGAAATTCAAATATAATTAGTAGTGAGGAGTGCACAGCATGCAGGACTAAAAGTGGTAGACTTCACCTACATTTGATTTGGAACCTAGGCTTTCCTGTAAGAGTCACAGCTGCAACTAAGACCCCTCCCTACCAGCATACTCCCAACCCCAACCAAAGAGAAGGACAATAAATGCAAATAGGCTGACACTGCAATGTGTATTTCAACAGCCCGGGTAGCCCCAGTACCTAGCACAGTGCCAGGCACTTAATAAGTAAAAATTGTTGATTGATTGATTCCTTCTCCCCAAACTTTAGGAGTCAGCTTGGTACAGATAAAATCAGAATGGATGCTAAGAGTGAGGATGCCTGGACTCCATACTCAGACCTCCTCCCCTACCTAGTTTTGTGACTTCTGGCAAACTAATTAAATTCACTAGGTTTCATCTTGCATGTTTGTAAAACATGGGCTTGGATTAGATAACTTCTCAGATCCAGTCCAGATCTATGATTACACAACCTCCTGAAATTTAAAAAGGATTTTTTTGTTGTTGGAAATATGCAAAAGGTTCAACATTAGCCTATGTCAGATTTAAATCAATTTTTATATTGTTAATAATTATTGTTATTACAAACAAGAATCCATTTGCTATAAGTACTAGGAAGTAATTTTTGGATTAAAAATCCAAGTTCAAGTACCTTCTCTGTGTGGCCCTGGGCAAGTCACAACTTTTGAATGCCCCAATAGCCTTCTAATACTATTAAATGGCAGAACAGTTGCCAACCTGCATTGATCCGGTAATAACACTTAGAGCTCTTCACAATAATGAAATCACAGGCCTGAACCAAGTAATAAAAGCGATACTCAACAACCTTTCTGTAAGTATAAACAGTAGTATACAGAAATAGTAAGGGAAGGGAGACATTTCATTTTATCTCTGATTGTTAGAGGAGAAATCAGGATGGGATGAGGTGATAGAACAGTGCGTGGCAAAAGGTAAAATATCATAGTTGTTACACATAAAGGGAAGTTGCCTATGACATTTGTGGCTAATTATAACAATCATCTTCCTACACAACAGGAAGTTAATAATACTCAATCAGGAGCAACTACCGTGCTCAATTTCCTCCCTAGGCTCCAAAGCACCATCTGATTCAGTTTCTAGATCCCTCCCCTAAATGGGAATTGGAATTTTCTGTCATGAATTAGTTCTATAGCCTTCTTTAACCTTTTCTTCCATTCTATGCTCAAGGAGCCCATATTTATATTTTAGAATTTAAGTAATGTGGGTATATGCCCAAATATGGAAAATATATATTAAAGGCAAATAGAAAAGAGAATGGAGAAAAGGAGATGCTTTTAGACAGAAATTCCATTTATGTCTAGGCTATACAAGGAAAATATATGGAAATCGTATTTCAACTTTGATAAAATGGGTCAAATCAATAAATAATATGCAGTCTAAATATTGTGGTCTTCTTCATAATGTACTCCTATAGCACCTAACCCTTTGCATGCATTTTTTCCCAGAAAGGCAAAAAGAAGGTGATGATATGAGAAACTTCTTATCCATTGCCTTTCTATACAATACATCCACACAAATCCCATGAATGCATTTGGGGAAAAAATTTGAAAAGTAGTAAAACAGGTAAAAACCAAATGCCATCATAAAAGAGTAGTCAAAAAATACTGCCAAATATGTCAAAATATTATATATATGGCAATGAGTAGAGCTTGGAGACTGACAAGAGGAAGTACATTTAAATTATTTGTTCATTTCAAACATGTTCAACTCTTTGTGACTCCATTTGGGGTTTTCTTGGCAAAGACTTAAGTGGTTTGCCATTTCCTTTTCCAGCTCATCATACAGATGAGGAAACTGAGGCAAACAGGGTCAAGTGACTTGCCCAGGGTCCCATAGCTAATTAGTGTCTGAGGCCAGATTTGAATTCAGGTTTTCCTGAATCTAGGCCCAGCACTCAATCTACTGTGCCACCTAACTGCCCTTAAATTGTACCATGGATAAAGAAGAACCTACCCACTTTGAAAAGACTGTGATTTTTACAGGGGCTATCATGAATTCTCTTATCCTATAAATCTAAGAAAGAGTAGGTCACTATCTCTAACATCATCAAAAACACACTCACCTTCTAAGTATATAATATCACAAATGGTTCTTTGAAGAGACATTCAACTACTCCATCAAAGTCAGATGCTTCACCGTGGTTTGGAGGGAGGCTCGCAGTCCCAAAGCAGAAGTGAAAAAGCATTTATTAGGCATGTACTATGTACCAGGCACTGTAATGGGCACTTTCTATAAATATCTCATTTGATCTTCATAACAACCCTGTAAGAAAGTGCTATAATTATTCTCATTTACATTTGAAGAAACTAGGGCAAACAAAGGTTAAATGACTTGCCCAGGGTCACACAGCTAGTAAGTGTCTAAAGCCAGATTTGAACCTGACTCTGGGCCTGGTGCTCTATCCATTGCACCACTGAGCCACCAGTAGAACAGATGCTCTAGGAGGTTTTACCAAGCTTGAAAGAGTAGTCTATGTATGGAAATATATATATGGAAATAGGTTTGACATGACTTCACATATGAAATGGGTATCGTATTGTATTACTAATTAAGGTGGGACTTCTTTTTTTACTGTTTTCTCTTTTGGAGTACTAGGGTAATCAAGTGCCTTTGATGAGTCTGGCCTTTGTTTCTTTGATTGATTCAAGAGCCTTTGACCTGCTTAAGAAACAAGAAAGGCTAGTTCACATAGGCTTGAATTGCGTGGTTGGGAAAACTGAAGTCTCACATGGTTTTGAGTCGCATGGTTGTGACACCCTTTGACCTTGAATGGGATATATAAACTCAGGGGTTAGCATTTTGTTTGGGGCTCTATAACAGGAAGGCAGAATTCATGATTTCAAATAAAATCATAAATATGCCTGAGTGGTTTAGAATCAGGATATAAGGAATTCTCTAAGTAGAAGGCAGAGGAATTAAAGCATTTATTCAAGCTCCAAAGTAGCAGACCCAAGGACCAGTGTCCCTAACTGGATATCCTGGCCAAAAGCTTCCAGGCCCAATAGTAACCAGGAGATTTACAGAAAAACATTATGAGGGTAAGCCAAATTATATCCATGCTTCCCGCCAATGCTAGGGCCCTCCAGTAAGAAGATTATCCATTGGCCTCAAGCCCTTGCTCAGCACTCTCTGGTCTACAGGAGGGTCAGCCCTGCCCTCAGCAGCTGCTGCTGCTTTAGCTTCTTCTGCTTTGGCTTCTGCTGCTGCTGCTGCTGCTGCTGCCACTGCTTCCACCATGTCTCCATCTCCAAGCTGGGTTCTCTCTTTTTATACAGTCATCCAATCGACTAGAACGTCATCTGAGCGACCAGAACCCAGGAGCCCACTATTGGCTTTGGCCCCAGCAACTCCCCCCAGGACCCTGGGGGCCTCACGCCCACGTCAGTCCAGCACCCAGTAGCTAGGGGTTTGGGGCCTACTTGGGAGCGAAGATATAATCAGACCTCCCTTCATAGGTCCCACCTGGAGCCTCACCTGAAGCCTATTCAAATGGGCAAGGGGTGGGGGCAGAGCAGGGTAGGTGGGGGGATAGATCTTCTCATTTACTGATTGCCTTAAGAGGCTCTCATTCACTGGAAGAGTGTCATGTGATTTGACCAGACAAGACTCTGGGTAGCTATTGGAACCCCACAGCTTTGAAAATCCAAATGTTGGTGCCTCTCTTTCTGGTAACTATGTAATTCTTTGGTCAGACAGCTAGAGGCCTGTCTGTTGATAACTATGTATTTTTGCTCTGTTTATATTGTCTCTGTTTGTATTTGCTCTGAAGTTCAGGGTGTTGGCTTTCCCCCTGAACTAAGTGAATGACATATGTATGCTTGACTAAAGTGGGATTGTTAACCGTTAAAGTTGTTTTCCCTAGAAAAGCAGATAAAAGAACCTGTGCTAGTAGCCTTTCTGTGTGCTGGTGTTGTTGGTCTTTCACCTCCACAGCAGCTGCTAGCAACATTGTTGTTACACTTATATTGCTTGGCTTCTTAATGGTTGGGATATGAGCTAGAGGCAGGGAGAGAATTTGAAACTCATTTTTTTTTAAAAAATGAATGTTAAAAAAAAGACTATCTTGCTGATGCTCCATGGAACTTCTTGAGTGTTGGCAGCATTTCCCTATAGATTATAGCAACATGGATTTAGATCTAGAAGGTACCTGGTGGTCATCTAGTCTAAGTATATCCTCATTTTACAGAGGAGGAATTACGGCCCCCTGTGGTTAAGTGACTTTCCAGATAATAAATGGCAGTCAAGGCCTAAACCTAGGTCTTCTGACTCTAAATTCATAATTCTTTACTCTGTATTATGCTAGAACTAGGCATTACCAAGTGACCCATACTTCATAAAAGTCCCTCTGTAAAATTCTACAAATCTCACAAAACATAAACAAACTAATCTTAAAATTTTAGAAAGGGTTTTATTACCTGCTAATAATTGAAAAGCAAACAGACCTCCAACAAAAGTTAACTGTCTTATGTGCAGATCTCCACACTCCAGATCTTTCCGTTCTTCCCTCTCTACCTTCATCAAAATGTCCCCAAAACATCCCATTCCCCAGAGCACTAATCAATATCCCGATTAATTGGAGGTATTTAAGGATGCTACCCTTTTACATTACATATAAGCATTTTAACAGGTACTCATAGGATATTCTCTGCCTTAACTCTAATGATGAAAATTTCAGGAATCTTGGCAATACAGAAGGGAGATATTCAGGGACATTTGACATTTAGGTTGTAAATGTCAGAGAGAAGTAAATGCACATCTTCTCATTCCGAATCCTTTGCTCTGCATCAAGCTGCCATTCGGAATTATCACTCAACATCTTTTTCCCCCTCACAGGTTGACGTATCTTCTATTAGTATGAATGATTTTTCAGACTGGAAAAGCTAAAACAAACATGGTTAAGGAAACACTGAAGTCCAAGATAAGTGTGGAGACAGCACCTAGCTTCTTTCAAGTCTTTAGGCCCAGATGAATTAGACCCACGGACTCTAAAAAGGACTTGGAACGTGATCCCGAATCACTGTGAAATCAGTCTTTCAGGAGTCATGGAGAATCAGTGAAGTGCAAGGAGGTAGAAAATAGGCAAATATTATCCATATCTGGAAAGGGAGAAAACATATATTACAGAAAATTATGGATCAGTGAGCCCTCTGCAAAATATGAAAGCAAATTGTTAAGAAAAGAGTTCCAAGAAAAAAAATGATGATTAGAAACCAGTCCAAAGAGGAAAAAAGTCATGCTAAATATGTCCCACTTTTTTTTTTACAGGAATAGATTGGTAGGTTAGGAGAATTCTTTGGATGTAAAGAACCTTAGAACTAGAAGGTCACACTATTCAACCCACTGCCTCATAGATAAATCATTTTTTTAAACCATATCACCTACAAGTAGTCTTCTATATGTGAAAATCTTCAATGATGAGGCTTTTACTTCTTCATGAGACAGTCCATTACATTTTGCACAGGTCTTTCTTTCAGAAAGTATAACAGAAGGACACAGAGCTACTGTGGCAAAATTGGAAATTATAGATAGATTTCAGCTTAATATAAGAAAAGACTTTCTGATAATTGGAACTGTGTCAAGATAGAATGGAATATTTGGTTAGCTCCTGGTCATTGAAAACTTATAATGAGAGATTGAAAGATATATATCAGGTAATTTCAACTCTGGGGGGGGAGACTGGATTAGATGACCCAGAAAATCCCTTCCAATGGTAAGATTCTATGGACACATGCAGCATGCATGTAGAGAGCTAAATAGGTCAGGTATTCCATTTTTGCTTGAGCAGAACCTTTACAGGAAATTCTGAAGCAAGAACTATTTTCGTGATAGATCTAATGCAAAAAGACAATTATCCAAAGGTTATTTGCAATATGAAGAGGGTAAGATGGGAAGACTCTGGGGTTAAAGATTTTGTCTCACCCCCCTGCCAAAAAAAAGACACATTCTAACAATTAACTTAGTCATTGCCTTAAAAATTTTTATCATTTCCTTTAGTTTTTACATCAAAAGCATTTCTGAATATACTTCCCACAATGCTCCATTGAGTGTTTCCTTGGAAACTCTGCAAAGGAAAATAGCTAAGCAAGACAGCTACAAAGTATGACAAAGCAGGCTACATTCTGCAACTATCCAAATGAAGGAGGGAGGTGCATTTATTCACCTCTTTTCTGGGGACCATACAATTTATATTTATATCTTTATATTATGATTATATAGCTTTTGGCTATTGTTACTACATACGTTGTTTTTCTCATTCTCCTATCATTTTGCATCAGTTCATACAAGTCGTCCCACGTTTCTCTGAATCTCTCATATTCATCATTTATTAAGCAATAATATTTCATTATGTATCATAATTTTCTTAGCAATTCCATAATCTAGTGACACTTGCTTTGTTTCCACTTTCCATCAAAAAAGACAAAAAAGTGCTCCTCTGAATACTTTTGCATGTATCAGATTTTCCTTCTTTCTTTGACCTTGGGATAGATAACTAATAATGAGCTCTCAAGGTCAAAGGACATAGTTTAATGACTTTTTTTACATAATTTCATACTTTTTACATTTTTAACAAGTCCAACTGCTAAAGAACTTGAGTGGAATAGAAAGAAATTGCACATATTATTTATTTAATAAGTATTTTTTAATTGAACCAAGAACCTCTGGAGACAAACACTTCCCTGCCCACTTAATAGGATGTTCCCTCCCCCCATAACATTCATAGTTAACAACAACAAAACTATTAGTTTTTAGTATCCAAACACATGGCACTGAGATCTTTCTCCCTTCACCAGGGTTGGGGAACCTGAGGCCTTGAGGCTACAGGTCCTCGAGTGCCACCGTTTGGCTAAGTCCACATTTCACAGAACAAATCCTTTTATTAGAGGAATTTGTTCTATGAAGTTTGGATTCAGTCAAAGGGCCCCCACCTGAGGACCTAGAGGGTCTCAAGGCTGCAGGCTCACCACCCTTGCCCTTGACAATCAAATAAAAATAGTCTTAATGTTAGATTTCACCACATTTTTGTCCCAACTTTACTTCTCGTTGCTCAATTTCTAGCCTCAGTCCATTTCCCTTGGAATTCACCCATTTACCCTTATTGCCTGGGCCAGTTTACTTCCTACCCACAACCCTACCAAAAGGAACCCCAATATGAATGTCTCATGCAGACTACCTTCCCCTCCACATCATATTTTCTTTAATATTGTTCTGAATGCTTAGACCTTGATTTAGGCATATTAGATATTTAATTGACTTTAAAAGTATAACAATTTACACATTCTTCTATAATGCATATGTTATATATGCATACCTATTACATACAGCACAGCAGAATTACTGGCATCACTGTCGGCGCATGTCCTTCAGACATTTACAGCAGCTTTTAAAAATTATTTAATTACTGTCACATGTTTGAATAGCATTGAAAATTAAAAGTCCCTATACAATGAAAAAGGAAAATAGTACATCTTCGACCATGTATCTTTTATAACATCATCTTTCATTTAGTCCAAAAAATAGACTCAAGAATACAATTAAGTAATTACGGCCACCTCCTCAGTATTAGCTGGTGAATGGAATGGCCTTTTCAATAGGCAGGATCAATTTTTTAGAATATCCTTTCTCCTCACTTCCATTTCATAGAACTCTAGTATTCCTCAAAGTCACCTTTCCAAAGGCTTCCTAGCTGTTAGTGTTCTCTTGAAATTACTAATGCTTTGTATTTGCTTAATTGTTTATATGCATCCCAGTAGAATATAAGCATGGTAAGGGCATGGATTGTATTTGCATACATATGCGTTTGTGTGGATGGGGGGGGAGTGTCCAGTGCCTGAAACAGTGGTTTACATATATATAGATGTTTAATAAATGCTTGTGGAATTGAACAGAATGAAAAAAAAAGTAATAAAATATAAAAGCTAGCCTAGAGTTCAGCATTTTCTTGTTTAATAAATATCAACTAAATTAAGTTGAATTGAAACTAGAGAAGAAATTTACAAATTAACTAGACCAACCTCCCATTTACAGATGGAAGAAATTGAGGTTGTTGTTAGGATCAGATGAGATAATATTCGTAAAGTACTTAATGCAAAAGAGGAGTTTAATAAAGTCTTTGTTCCTTTCTCCCTTCCCTTCCCTGGAGAAGTAGTATGACTTTGCCAATGCAACTAGTTAGTACCAGAGTTCATGTCTCCTGATTCCTAGTATGCTATTGTTTTCTATTACATCCCAGTGCCTTAAAGGTAATCAGATACTCAGTACAGAACTGGTAGGAAGCACTCTCCCTGTTTTTCAAATGATACGATTAAGAACCCAGCAGTTTAAGTGGCTTGCCCACCATCATACAGATCGTAAGGGGTCAGAGGTGAGATTTGAAGCCAGGTCTTCTGATTTCATCGATACTGCTCTTTCCATGGTACTACAGATAGCTCCAGAAGGCACATACTTATCTGTGAGCATTTACTCCTTACCTTTTGCATTGTTAAGTTTATTTTTAATATAACTATAATAAATAATTATTCTCACAATTTTCTCTGTTCACCAGCCTGCTTTCAGACTCCAGATTTGACCTTTTTGAAATTATCCTATCTAATTTATACACACTTGGGACAATATCCTCTCATTTTCTTCCTATCTCCTTGTAATTCATTTCTCATTATACATAGTAGAGACAATGGTTACTTGCTTTTATCCGGTATAATTGTTGTGAAAATCTCTTTTTAGGGAAAAGCGGGTAATAGTGCACCATGTTGAGTAGTTTCTGTAACAATAGCCTCTTTCAATTCAATATGTTAAGAAAACACTAAAAATTATGCTAAATATCTGTCATCCCATGCATCTCTTGATCTAATCCAGTCCACATTGAAAATTTAAATCTTCTGATAATAGATCATCATATGAGGCAACAATGGTACTAATCAAAGCCTAGAGTTTGCCTGAAAAGGCAAGAAAGTACAACCAAATTAGTTCAGGAAATAAGTATGGTCTGGTTGCATCAATTTCTTTTGCTTGAAGAGGAAACAGTTTCTGTGTGCATAAATAGCTGTTGGAATAACTCAAGCACCAAAATTTGAAAATGTAGCCCCATTTCTCTCACACTTACAGCAGAATATATATCCATATACATATCCCTAGTATTCCTGTATTTGGGGAGGAGGGAGCTTGAAATTGAAAAACGGCCTTTGACTAAAAGACCAGTTCCTAGAAGATCTATTTAAGATAAATTTTTAATAAAGGCATAAGTATATTATATCACCATGGCAATGACAGGAAGCTGAGTATATAGTCTATCAGGATATAGGTTGAATGAAAAATGAGGTTGATGATACAGCCGCATAGGTCGAGCTGAAGGAAAATAGCAGAATCAGGGAGAGGAAGAGGGTTTCTCAAAGGACTGGGAAACAAGGCAACAAAGATATATTATTTTCAAGTAAAATTATGGAAATGCCACATTTTATTCTCTTTTCTAGTTTGCAACTACTCAGAGAGCTCTTGGACAGGCTAAACAGAGCCTGAATGCACACTCATAGCAATCATAAGACAAATCTTGGTATCAAGAGAAGCAGAGACATCCTTGCCCCCATGATTATTTACATCTAAAATCTCTGAATTGTTTTGTTGTGGCTCAACACTAATTCTGTCAAAGGAAAGTGATAGAAATAGGTGAAAATAGGTGAGCCTGGGAATCTTTACTTCAGATTATTTCTTACATTCTGACACTCACTCTCCAGTAATGATGATGCCACTGAGTAAAAGGGTAGACAAAGGGGGCTTTAGAAGCCAAGAATTTAGATAAAACTCTAGCTCTTTCTTTGGTTCCTAAAATACTTGTAGATACTACTTAAGTCCTCAAGGTTACACAATTGTTTCTCTCTCTCTCTTTCTTTCACTCTCTCTCTCTCTCTCTCTCTCTCTCTCTCTCTCTCACTCTCTCTCTCTCTCTGTTTCTCTCTCTCTCTCTCTTTCAGTTGATTAATTTAAGAGTTTAAAAAAAGGTTTTAGACATTTGAAGTCATTTTTAGGTTTGCCAATTTTCTTTTGTTTTCTTCAGATGATTCATTATTATATTTTATATAGATATATATGTATGCATTTAATAGGCATATATGTGACAATTCATTTCTCATTATATATATACATATATGTGTGTATATATACATATATGTGTGTACATGTATATATATACATAGATAGCATTTGTTGTTTTCGTTCAGTCATTTCAGTCATGGCAAACTCTTCATGACCCCATGCCATTTTCTTGTTAAAGATATTGGAGTGGTTTGCCATTTCCCTCTCCAGCTCAGCTCATTTTACAGATGAGGAAACTGAGGCAAACAGGGTTAAGTAACTTGTCCAGAGTCACACAGCTAGTAAATGGCTAAGGCTGACTCCAGGCTCAGTGTTCTGTCCACTGTGCCATTTAGCTGCCCATATATATAATTGTGTATGTATATAATACACGTATACATATATATAAATAGTATAACATAAAATAAATCTATTATATATATTCATACATATATATGTGTGTATATTTAAAAGAATACTGGACTTTAACATGGAAGACCTGAGTTTTAAGTCCTAATTCCTCCAGGTACTAGCGATGCAACGATGTATAAGTCATTTAGCCTTTCTGAGCCCTCGATCTCCTCTCTACAATTGGGATTACAATACATACACTATGTTCCATAGGATTGTTGTGAGGAAAATGCTTTGGAAAACTGCAACATGCTCTTTAAATGTCAAATGACACTTCTGTTGTTATTGTTTGTTATGAAAAAACAAAAAAAAACTTCTTTCTCACTACAATTCTACTCAGATGCACCTCACAGTATGAAGGTGACTTTGGGTTCTTGAAAACCAAGCCAAAAAAAGCATAAATTCTGGAAAATTCTACTAAGCCAGAAAGGTTTCAGGTCTGTTCATGGGGGTGGATGGTTATGATCATGCCCCGCCCCCCCCCACACCAATTTTAGCTGCAAAGGGAGTAAGCATGCCAAATGGGCCAGAAGTGACCAAGAATATTAACTGAAGGAATAAAAGGATGAATGGCAGATACAAAAGGAGTATTTCTTTCTGTCTGGGCCTGCCGTTGGCTGCATTCCATCACTGCACTTGCGTGGAATAAGTTATAAGGAATGATTAGGGTCCCACACAACCCAGGATCCAGAAAACAAGCAAACTATATAATGATGGGAAAGTGGCCTAAGGAAGAATTAGTTCCCAGATCCTATGTTATAATAATAATAACTATTATACCTACTATAATGATAGTAGCTAATGTATCTATTATATGCCAAGAACCGTGCTAAGTGCTTTGCATATATAATCTCATTTTATCCTCACAACAAGTATTCAAGGTAGATGCTTTTATTATCCCCATTTTACAATTGAGAAAATTGAAATACAAAGAGGTTAAGTGATTTGCCCAGGCTCAGAAAGCTAGTACATATCTGAGGCTGGATTTGATCTCAAGTCTTTCTAACTCCAGGCCCAGCATTCTACACACTGTCACCTAGCTGCTAGACACTGACCCTTCAGGACATGAGAGGAAAAGCATTAGAGGTATTTGGTAAGGACAGACATAGAAAACTATGCTAGCTCTTTGTGGAATCAGGTGATAGAAGAGCTGGAGTCTAAGAACACAAACTATGTTGAGGTTAGGGTATGCTTATAGACTGGTTAAGGGTGGCTTGTTTTTGATCTGGGAGAAGCCATCAGTACACAGTCCATATAGAAAGCATTTTAATCCATCTGATTCTATTTCTTTTTCTTCTATGGTAATGAGCAAAGCACTGTACACCTTAAGCCATGATTATGTAGTCAACTCCATGATGCCATCCATGCTGATGTGACTGGGATCTAAGAAATGCCAAAGAAAAACTGAGGGTAGAGTGTCCTAGTGAGCAGGCACTGATCTGAAAGATTACTTGGATAAATACACACCTGCCATAAGCTATATACTCCCTATATTATTAGCAAAATAAACCCTGTCATTCAAAAAGGGGCATTGTGGCTCCTCTTATCAATGCAAGGTTCAAAGACAGCTCCAAAAGACTCCAAAATGACAGAAAACAGCTATGCACATGCAGAGAAAGAATTATGGAGTCTGAATGCATATTGAGGCAAACTATTTGCTCTCTTTTTTTCCTTGTTTTTTTTTGGTTTCATTTCTCCTTTCTCATAATTCATCCCATTGGTTATAATTCTTCTTTACAATTGGACTATTATGTGAATAAGTTCAATGTGAAGGTATATGTAGAACCTACATTGGATTTCATGCCATCTTGGGGGGGAAGTATGAGGAAAACTTGTGGAACTGAGTGTTGAAAACTAAAAATAAAAAATAATTTTTTTTTAAAAAAGGGGACATTGCAAGGTGTTAAAGATAGCCAGCTCTCTGAGAATTTTAGAGTTTAGTATTTGCCTGGATTGATCTCTAGTTAGGGGGAGTGCATTACACTGTGGTCATCATGGCTCTGCAAGACTCTGGTCCTAGACAATGAATACCATGAGGTAACTGGGCATTCATGCTCCCTGTTAGGGTATGTATGGAATTATGACAGATTAGATAGAGGGCCAGGCATTGAAGCCAAGAAGACTCAGGTTCAAGTTCTGCCTCTGACACATGCTAGTTGTGTAACCTTTAGTAAGAAGGGACTTAAACTTCTCAGTGTCCTAGATAGCTCTCTAATAATATCAATCAATCAATAAACACTTATTAAGCACCTACTATGTGTCTGGCTCTGTACTAAGAGGTAGGGATACAAAAAAAGAGACAAAAGACAGTCTTTGCCCTCAAATAACTTACAATCTGTAATAGTGAATATAAGTTGTCACATGTCAGCCTGCATTGGAAGAGGAAGTTTTCTTACTGGGAGTTCCCTACATCAATGAAATAATAGGATTGATCCAAAATACACACATACACACACACACACACACACACACACGCACACACGCACGCACACACAGAGGCAACCCATTCATGAACACATACACATGCCTTCTACATAATTAATTATGCCCTTACTATGGGACACTATGAAATAATCCTCGGGATAAGGACAATATTATGGTAGTACCAGCCCTCTTTGGTACAATATTTTAAAAGAATGAGGATGAAATCTTATCAATAGATTTCTACCAAATTTAAGTGTCTTTTTTAAAACTATTGATAAGGTTTCATCCTCAGTCTTTTAAAAGATGGGCCAGGTATGCCAATCTAACCCAGATACACTAGGCCCAGGCTGTCTACAAGCCCATGTTTTATATACACCTATGCTTCTAGAGATTTATCATAAGGAATTATTTCTCTATGCTGACTTTCATTTCAGAACACTGTTATTTTCTGACCATCTGTAAAGGTGACTTCATCAGTTACAAAAACTTAAATGCAACAGGAACAATATTGGCTCATTTGTCTATCAGTCTTGTGGATCCTATGGTAAAGAGATCAAGAGTTGGTGGGTATTTGGGTTCAAATAAGGCAAACTCAAATTAAAGGAATTGATACTCTGATGCCTTATCAGGGCATAAAAGTAACTCTGTTTCTCAAAAACTGTTCTCGGACAGTACATATAACCTTTGGAAGGTGTTGGACTGGCTTCAGGTATAGACCTAGCAATACTAATTACTTGCATTTATATAAGACGACAAAAATTTGCATAGCACTTCATATACATTTTCTCATTTGAGTCTTATAACAAATCTTCTATTTAGGTAGTATAGGTATTATTATCCCTGCTGTAGAAACTAGACTCAGAGTAGTTTAGTGACTTGCCCATGGTTACACAGCTAGCAAGTGTCAGGGATTTGCCATTCTTCTGTAGACTACCAGTTTTCCAAGTACCAGTCAAGCTAATTCCCCAAAGGCTCAAAACCTTTGGAGAACTGCCAATACAGAGATGGATTTCTTTGGGCACAAGTAATTCATGGAATCATCTACAAAATAGTCATAAGCTTTACTAGGGAAGGAGGTACCTTCAATAATGAAATCATAGAACCTTGAGCAATGAAGCATCAAAATGTGCTACAGTTATACCTATAACAAATGCTTCATGATTAGTCTTCTAAACACTTCAAAAGATACAACTGAAACAATTTCAATGAACACCAGGTAGGACTGTCTGCATGCCTTAGGCCTAATTTACTAGCAGGAAACCTTCATAGAGTGGATCTATGCACATAAACTCACCATAAAGTATCCATTGAAGGTGATAGTGCCTCTCTTTCATTTTTGTGCAAGAATATGAATGATAGGCATAAATGAATTGTGATAAATCATTAGCGGAAATACCCAAAATGATAAGATCCCAGATCAATTTAGAGTCATAAATGTGGACCAGCAATTTTTCAAATGTACTTGATATTCAGTGGGGAAAAATAGATTGAAGTTAGGCTATTTCATAAATATTTCAACCTTCCACTCAAAAACAGTATATGAGAATCTCACATTTCAAATTCTTTATTTTATAGATGGGAAAACTAAGGGCAAGACTGATTAACTGACTTGTCCGAAATTTCACAGCCAAACCTGGACTACATCACAGGTTCTTACTTCTCAATTCCATGCTTTTTCCAGTACACTACTTTGCTACAAATAATGTGTCCTAAAAAATGATATTCACACACACACACACACACATACCAACTTAAATGCAACATACCATTAAAATGAGTTAGTAGCAGCATGGAGATACTAGAGGAAAAGTGAGATGCTGGAAATTTCATTTCAAAATGGGAAGCATGCTAAACCGAATTCACTGGGATTATATTCTAGTCCCAATACTTTTGAGTTGTCGCCACAGGAAAACCACTAAACCTTTCTGAGCCTCAGTTGCCCTATCTGTTAATTGGAAATACCAACAGTAATACTACCTACCTCTCAGGAAAGAGTTCCTTCAACCTTAGGATCTTCTAAGAACTATAGGTTTAGAACTAGAAGGATCCAACAGGTCACTATTTCAGCCCCCTTCTTTACGCATATGGAGGAAGTAGCAATACCAGGAGTTGAATTCAGATCCTTTGCAAATCCTATGTTTTTCTCATTATGCCAGACTGCCTCCTTAGTACTGTATCATTATGATTATTGTTACCAAAAGATAAAAATAAATTGAATTTAGTAAGTATGAAAATTGCATGAATCTTTTATCAAGAACATGAAATGTGGCATTCAAAAGAATATTGAGTTCCCACAGGTAGGTGCAACATGGATGGAAAGAGCCCTGAGTTTCTACTTCAGCATGCCCTCTCCTCTCTGTCACTTCCAGAATTCAGTCAGCATTTAGAAGGGTCACTCACTGAAATGCAGAGTTGTGTGTGCTGTTACCTCGCTTTGTGAAGTGTGAGGAAAGAAGGCCTGGAATCCTTTCAGTTCCCATAGAAACAGAATGGGGGACAGAGGAGTGAAGACTGTGGAAATGGTTGGGGCCTATTGATAAAGCAGAGCAAATGACAAGGGCCCCAGTGATAGTGTGTCCATACTGGTCTATGCTTTACTGGGAGAAACACCACCAGATTGCCAGGGAGTACTTGACAGGTTGGTAATACTGACTATTGGCATAATACAAAACAACCCCAGGAAAACCAAATAGATGGGAAGAAGAAATTCCAACACTATCCAAAGGAAATGGCTTCTGTAGCTCGATGCCTTGACTTATCCATTAGAAATTACCGAGTTTCTCCCTAGTCCATCACAAAATATTGAGACTGTCAAGATTCTCCAATAAGCACTCAATGGGGACTTTCGTTTCAAGTTTTTTTTTTAAGGCATCTCAATCATATATTAGATAAATCCTCATGAGCCCATTTAGAATTTTTAAAGATTTTTTTTAACCTCTCCTATAATTAAATCTAGAGACTTTGAAATCTGTCTGAAGCTAAACCCAAATTCTAAATTACTTCCTTGAGTGATCATTGTAGGAGAATGTGGAGCTGTTAAAAGAAACAATTATGTGGAAGCAGCCTCACTGTATTTATAGGCTGGAAGTAAAAGCAAGTTTAGAGCTATGTGTCAACACCATCCATTGTTCCTATTAGGGTACCATTTTCATGATATTTAGTAAGGATGTAAAATAAGGTTAGCTGGAACATGCAATTCTAATCCCTTTCAGTGCTTATCACTCTTCAAACATTCAATAGCCACCCTTAATACCATTACCTCTGGGACAACATTTGAGTAGGCCCCTGCAATCTAACAACAAGGGACCACAAAGAAAGACTGTGGTTTAAAAGCCTGGTTAAAGATTAACACAAACAGTAATAAGAAGGTTCTTAGGAGAGAATCAGGACAGCTGCAGCTGAATCCCTGCTACCTGCTGAGGGTTGCTAAGCAACTTGGGCCTACCACTGCCCCAAGGGCTTTTTACTTTACAATTAGGATTTTTGAAGGGGAAAAGAAGGAGGGGGTGGGAGGGAGGTGGATTTTTAGAGAAACTGAAGTGGATGCATATGCATGCACACATGTTTGTATGTGTGCATGTGCATGTATTTCTATGTATATGTGAATACATATATACATAAAATACATTTTTAAATAGAAAATTGATGTCACTTAGACCTTTCAAATGTAGAGTGCTCACTATAAAGCAGATTTTTTTTTTAATGTAACTGACAAAATCTGGAAACAACGCAGAGTTTAAAAAGTGACATTTTGACTCTAAGGGAGGAATTATTTGCAATTTGTTTTGAACAGAAGCTTAGTTCATGTCAGATGTGAACCTCCAGACAATCATTAGTTTAAACTGCCTGCTATGTGTTTAAAAATTTCAGTCAATTTAGAGCTGATCTGAATTGCAAATGCAATGGTAATAAGCCATTAGGGAACAGCATATCTCTTTTTTGCACTTACAACCCTCTGCTTTAAGGAGCCTCAACTACATGGAAATATGAAAATACCATTTTAATCATGCGCATTGTAGACAAACATAGAAATGCTGGCGACACCAAAGTGGGCCAAGCAGCATTCCAAGGAAAAGACCTGAAAGCTGTGACAGGAATGAAGAAACACATGTAACCTTTACTTTAAACAATATACAGTAGTAAGACTTTCCAAAAACAAATATTCAGTTTTGTTTGTAATACAACAGGAACCTCTAAGACCAGCATCTGGGGTGTATTTATTTTCTTTGGATTTCGTGGCTAACGAATATGTTAGCCCAAGTCCTTTTGTGAGGTAAATTTTGGAAACCCAGACTGCTGGTTGGATTTTACTTTGACTTACAGTTAATGGATTGGCAGGAAGCATTGGCTATCTTTCAGTCATCCCATTGATCCCCAAAATCCTAAAATGAAGTATTTTTCTGGTCTCACATTTTCCCGTATGACAAGCAATGTTTCATTTTCTCAACTACAACTCATGAATTAGGGTTAAATCACGAGATCCTCCATTAGCTTGTAAAGTCAATTATGAGCAATGTCATCAAATCACAGGCAACCTTTGCAATGGCTCAGTTACTCGTTAGACATGTAGACATTAGTGTGGAAGGGAATGAAAGAGGGTGATTTCCCCCCAATATCCTTCTAAGAACTGTATTTCTGAAATTCCACGAGGTTAGAATTAGGATCTTTTGTCTAAGACTTCAATTCCAGGTCTATAGAGTCAAAACAAAATCAGGGCTGAGACAGTGAATGCCAGGGCAATGAGGCCAGGATCGGCAGTTAGCCAGCCCAAAGACCATTACAAACTTAGGGGTGGATCACAGTGACATACGCGGCCTGTTGAGCCTGTCTAAAACTCTCTCAACAATGTCTCCGCTCTCTGCTTTGTTCTGGTGGTATAGACATGACCTTAGAAATTCTAGTTCCAACGCTTTCCAGAGTCCTGGGGGATATGTGGAAACTTATGAGTAATATATTCACAATTTGTTTTCTTTCAGCATGTCAAATATTTGCTAGAATAAAGACAAATTTTAACATCAATGGTAAACACAGAAGGAAATAATAGAAGCTGGGTCCCAGGAGAAATGTGAGTTAGAATTTAACTCCAATGGGCCTTAGCCATCTACAAGGTCAGGACCCCAGGCCAATAGTTCTATTTTGTTTGTTTTCTTGGGAGTGCATGATAAGGGGATGACCTCAGTGATGTGAGCTGTGGTTGTAAAGAGGAGAGCCTCGCAGCTATCTGACTTTATACTGATGGTATAAAGGAGGTCATGTTATGTACTATAGTCATATAGTAAGAAACCCCCTCACTAGAGGCCTTTAAGCTAGATGAGCACCTGTCAAAGGATTCTTGTTGACGTACAAGTTGAACGAGATGACTTATAAGACTATTTTCAACTCTGAGATTCTGTGAGTGTTGAATTCCCCAATACCCAAATTAAACAGGTTTTCACCAGACCTTAGGAAGGATACCCATATAACCATATTTCTTCTTTGTAAGATGTTCTTTCAAATGATCTTTAATTACCCCACTCCAAAGAGGGAAATATTAGCTTCATGAAAGATAGTTTCTTAAAATTTGGCAACTGAAGTTTTTGTATAGTTAATATCATTGGAGGAGGGAGGGGCATAGACATCAATATTTAATTTTAATGTTTGTAAATGTCCTGAATTACTTAGAAAAGAGTATTACATATATGGACATTTCAAATATTTAGAAGTAGCAGTTGCTTGAATGGGAATTCAAATGTTTATGAGTTCATTGGAAAGGCTACCCTTCCACATATTATCATTTGACCTTAAATGTTTTCCCATATCCCTTTCTACTCAAAGGAAGGGCCAAAAGACCTTAACACGGAGATACTATTGCCTGTAAGCAATAAGATAGAGAAAGGATATTTTCTTGGTGATCCAATTAGGGCAAAACCAAAAGAATCAAGATTTCATGAAAACTCCACCATGAAAGATGGAAGTTATCAAACATATGTCAACCACAAACCATTGCCTACTGGTGTCTCCATTGGATCATAAAATGTTAGAACTTGAAGACTCCTTAATAATTCCCTTCATTTGACACCTCAGGCTACTAACTGCCCAGAGAGGGTCTTAAGGTTGACTTAAGGTCTCCTAGGTAGTAAATAACAGAGCTGAGATTTTTAACTGTTATTTGGCTCCAAATCTGTTGTTCATATCATTACATCATACTCACTCTTTGGAGTGGGGTAATTAAAAATCAGGTGAAAGAACATGTTACAAAGAAGAAATATAACCTTTGTCTGCCTTAGCTTCCACAACCCTAAAATGTGGGTAAGAATAGCACCTACCTCCCAGAGTCCCTGTGAAGACAAAATCAGATAATATTTGTAAAATCATTTCCCTTAGCATAGTACTCAGCATATAGTAGGTACTTAATAGATGCTCATTTCCTTCCTTCCTACCCAGGTAGTTTGAAAGGCAGTAAAAAAGAGAGAAGAGTTGGGGTGGGATACCTCAAATAACAGAGGGTCACAATTTTAACATATGTGAAAATCAAGAGAACTAGTTCAGAAACCTATAAAGATGATGCCATGTTCAACCCTTCCTTTAGTTTTACATCATAAAGCCAAGAAAGGAAACAGAATAGAAAGAACTCACATGAGAATAAAAGCAATGGAAAAGGGAAGCAATATAATGATAGAAGTCTGTGTAGTCAGGGGGACAAAATAAGTGATGCATTCATGATCACAGATGACAGGAATGCCAGAAAGGCAGGAAAACATTCGAATTGGGGAAGGGTCCTCCAACTGTCTGGACATCCAATGGGGATGTTTCTCTGCTAAAAGAAGAGCATCAAGTGCAGATCTAGTTTATGCTTCTTAAAAACCAGTTGGTCAACAAGAATTTAAGTGCCTACTATGTTCTGGGTCCATTCTAAGTTCCATTACCTGCATTGATCTTGGCCTATATCCATGAAGATTCAGCCCCCACTCCCTCTACTGGAATTTCAGGCCTCATTTTTAACTAAGAAAACTAGTCAGTTATCCCTAAGGAATCCCTGAGGAAAAAAAGAGGGAAGTGTTTCAGGATTGGAGGATTCTCCTCCAAAAAAAGGGAAAAAGGATAACACTTTAAACTAAAGGCTAATGATATTGCCTTTGATGCCTGGAAAAATTCTAGAATGGATTATTAAAATATAGTGTGCTTTTTTACAAAGAGGAGATTTCTAAGAGCTAACATAGGTTCTTTATAGACAAGTGATGCTAGACGAACTTAATTTCCCTTTATGACAGGTTATAAAGTCAATAGATGGACAATTCCACAGTTATGATTTAAATACATTTCATTAAGGCATCTGACAAAGTTTCCCTTGATATCCAGTTATATGAGACGATGATAAGTAAACTGGATGAGAGTCCAGTCAGGTATTTTTGAAACTTATTGGACCCAAAAAGTGGAGGTTAATCAATCAATGCCAATCTTGAGGATGGTCTGTAGTGATATGCCACTTGTGTTTTATCCTAGGCCTGGGTATTTTAAATATTTTTATCAATGATTTCTATGAAGGTAAAACTGTCCTGCTTATCAAATTTGGAAATGATATTAAACTGTAAATTGTGGTTAAATGACTTGATCTGTCTGACTGCTGTTTCTCAGTGTGTCATCCAGTTCAAGAAGACCATTGTATGAGTGCAGAGAGGTGTGTTTTCAGGTTCTTTGCTCTTTGAAATGAGGCCATGTAACCTAGGCACAATCAATTGGACTCACTGAAGCTTATGATCATTTCCAGACATGGGGGAATCGACCACCAATGCAAAGTCAAAGAGATGGAAGATAGAATGTCATGTGAGAGGGATAGCAAGTAGGCTCCCTATTACCTTCTATTGTCTTTCTCATAGGAAATGATTATTTGCAGTCGGTTTCCTTTTTCCATGCTAAAATGTCAGTCTCATCATCTGTAAAATGAAAAAGCTTGACAATGGTCCTATCCAAAGTTAATATTTTATGATTCTTAGAATGCATCTACATTTACCAAGAGGTAACCCAGCTGACAGGCTAAAAAAAGATACAGGGATTGAATTCAAAAGAGGGAAGGTCCCTCTTTTGTCCTCAGGATTACAGAAGTCTATATTTTGACCCCATAGGTCTTGCTTTAGAAATTCAGCCACTTAAATGTTAGTTTTCACATAACATTCTTGAGAGTATCTATTATTAATGATTATCTATGAGTAATGAAAAAAATCAAGTCATGTGAATGGAATCCAAAAGTCAAACAACAGTCTCTCAGCAACCACTGAACCTGATCCAAATTCAAAACTAAGCTAAAAAATGATGCTAAAGAAAATTGTTCTGTTGACCTAGAGTTTTCAACTCCAAGTGCCACCAGGGGTGGTAAGAAACCAAGAGAGAGAGAGAAAACTGGGCACAATATTAAAGAGGAACATTTCTGCTCAATCTGTCAACATGTCAGCTGTAGATTTAGCCTTGAACCTTAAATCAAATAGGTTTTGAAGGCATAGGAACATATCCATTTCCTTCTCTAACATTTCCTGGCACTGAGGCCATTTGGTATTGGCAGACTCAGTGAGTCTTGTGACGGGTCAAATGCGTTGAACTATTTTTCAAGCTTTTCGGAGTTGGTAAAAGCCAACAATTTTAATCTTAATTTTTAGTCCAGAGTGTATTCAAATGGGAAATCTACTCCATATGTTCATGATACTGTTTCACATAAGTCATTTAAAGTTTGCTTTGTGAGAACTGTCTGATGTCACCAAAACTCCTTTAGCCTCTTTTTTTATTAAGATTTCTGGGACCCTTTTCCATCAGAAAACAGGAAATCATAGCTATCTGTTCATAAGGAAATAAGTTCAACTGATAAAAAGTTTCTTTCCATTCAAAATGTAGACCACACCACTGGGTAAACACAGAATCTTACAATATGTATTCCTATTTCTGATAAATAACTGTACCATAATTCTCCTTACCCTTTATTTTTTTTGTAGGGGGAGAGAAAAAAAGAAGGGAGGGCACACTAGTGATTTCATCAGTAGGAGAATTCCTGAAATGGAAATTCTCTCCATTGATACTGATCAAGAACTCATCTGTAACTTGCAGTCTTAGAAAATTGCTTACAACAAGATGTCAAGTGTCTTGCTCAAAAAGGCAGTATGTACTAGGGAAAAGACTTGAACCTAGAGCTTCCTGACTCTAAGCTCACTATATACTCTATATACTGTCTCTTTGCCACTGACATTAGTTTAGGATAATAATATCATAAATCCAACTGTGAGCAAGCCAGTAAGGCATAATAGATAGTCAACTTCAGAATCAGAAAGATCTGGTTTTAAGTTCTGTCTCTGAAACATATAAGCTGTATGACCTAGACGAGTCATTTAAACTTCTAATGCCCAAAGCAACTCTAAAACCCTACATAATGGAATAATCACTTAGTTGCATTGATCTTATCATGCTGCCATGCTCAGCTCCTTCTTCCCGACCTCATACCATTTCTAATTCTAGAACTGTAGTCAAATCACTTCTACAATTACTTCTAGAAAGAGTATGTCAATACACCATTTTATGGTTTCACTCACTATCTCTGTAATTATCCAAACCAAATATCCCATCCCTAACGACCACCTTCTACTATGTCTTGTCTTCCTCAATTAGAATGTAAGCTCCTTACAGCCAAGGACTGTCTTTGCTTTTGTATTTATATCATGCGCTTGGAACATAATAAATACATAATAAGCACTACTTTATTCCTTCATTCTTTCATTAAAAGAGTTTCTTCACTAGAAGTTCTTATTATCAATGAAATCACATGTCCAGATCCCCCCATTTCTTTTTTTCCAGTATAAAGTGAATTTTCCTTGAGTATATTATAGCTATAATCATTTTCACATAATTTCAAAAAGAGAAATCCAAATATCTAAAAAACAAAGTTGACATTTAGGCTTATTTATGCTTTATGCCTTGCTGTTCTTTTTCTCCTCAAATTCTAACCATGAATTTCATAAACTGTTTTGAAGACACTTAAGATGACCTTAATTCCCTCACACCTTTATAGACAAATACTCTTTCTAATATTTTTATAGCACTGGCAAATAACCACTGTTAAAAAATTAGGGATTGTGAAATTTTAAAACTATTTTTTAAAAAGGATGCAATATCACCAAAAAGACTGGATTATGTTACCACCCCAAAATCAACACTCCTGTATAATAGTCAGTCTTTACAGTTTTCATATCACCTTAGTTATGATTCTGTGGTGTAGAGAAGATTTTAGAGAAAACTCAAGGCTCAATAATGAAGAAGTGGACTAAATCAGCTTAGCTCATCTTGGGGATAAAATGCAATCTTAACAATAAAGGAGTAATCTGAAGGGGAAGAGGTTGTGATAGGAAGTAGTATAGTAGAAAGAATATACAGTCTTAAGTCAGACAACTTGCCTCTACCACAGGCCTGGGGGATCTAAGCAAGTCACTTCACCTGCCTGTGTCTCAATTTCCCCATCTGTAAAATGAACATGCTGGACTAGATGGTCTCTAAGGTCCTTTTCAAATCTAAATCTATGATCCCATAAAAACATAGGCAGAGAAGGGTAGAAACACTGCCTGCCACACATTCAAATAGACAAAGAATCTCCCTTTTCCCTGGCTCTTACTGAATTTCCATCATTAATAAATATAGTAAGGGATTCACACAGAGTAATTGACTCAGCTACAAAACTTGCAAAATAAACACATTTGTAAGGATGATGATTAAAGCATATTCATACAGTCATTTAAACAGGTGAGATAATCATTCTATTTCTCTGCTGGCCAAACAAGGTTTCTATTCATTTAAGTAATAGAACACGGCAGGATGCATGTTAGTAGGAGATAACACATACCTCAGAACAAACACAGACAGGGGGTGAAGACAGAGACCTACAATGTGAAAGTGAAGACAGTGATGCAAAATGTATTTTATCTCAGAGCAGCATATGCCTTTAGGTCCTTTCACTGTAAGTATTAAAATCCAAGCAAAGGGGGAAGGGGAGAAAGAAAGAAGAAGAAATCTACAAAGTTATCTTCCTTATTTTCCTGTAACCTTCTAAATAAAATAATTTTTTTTCATAGTAATGTTTTATTTCATACCATAGCTTGAAAGAGAAAAAATATCAGGGAATAAGCTTGCAAACAATCTTTCTTATCTGTGCTAGATAATTCTGCAAAAGATTGCTTTCTAGTTAATCATTATGCTGTCACTAATATTGAATAGAAGTATGGTCTGGTGGTAACATGTCACCCAGGTCACATGGGTCACAGTTATCATCTAAGCTAAATATATTGAAAAATGCCTTTTTCCCACTAACATATCCCAGCATATTTTATGTCTTTGAATATCACATGTTTATTTTCTCACTTGGGAGTGGATGTAGGGGCAGACTACATTCTTCCTTCTGTAAAAGACAAACATTAACTTAAAGAAAAGAAGATGAACAAAATAGACCACCAAAGTTAGAGCTGAAAAAAACACTATTAAGTCCTTGTTATTCCTCATTTTTATTGTATTCTTGAGGGTCATGCTGCAACACAAACAATGAAATAGAGAGACTCCCCCTTTCTTCTGTAATGTGGCAGAGGCTGCCTGAGTCAGGGATGGTTTGAAGAATTAACATGTGAACACCAGGATGACAAATAAAATGCCTATCATGTGAGCATGTGAAAAGACTAATAGACCACAATAACACCATCCATATTACACTACACAGGTCAAGACATGAACACTTTCAGCCATAAAACTGCCTTTCATTATTAGAGTTTCTAGGTGAAGAGAATCAGTAATTGACACCGAAAACAAGTTGGAATCAATTTCTTCCTTTTAAGGGACTTTTTCTTCCTAATGCCAACAACAGAGAATCCTCTGTTTGGTCTTTAAAGCCCTTCCCAACCTATCTCCAACCTACTTTTACAGCTTTATGATATATTGTCTCCCTCTGCATCTGCTTCATTCTAGCCTTTCTTTCACACTTCCCACGTGACATCCCATCTCCCATCTCCACGCCTCTTCATTGCATGGCCTGAGGGCTGGACATCACTCCCTCTTTACTTCCATCTCTTAGTGTCCTAGTTTCCTAAGAAGCTCACCTCTAAACACCACCTCCTACATGAGACCTTCCCAGTTGCTAGTTATGTTCTTTTATGTATTTATATAAATGTACTTATACACTATCCCCCTCAACAGAATGTAAACTCCTTTAGACAGGGATTGGTTCATTTTTATCTCTTTCTTCTCAGTACCCTAGATCAGTGTTTGGAATAGAGTAGTTGCACTTTCATCATTTACTAGGCATATTAAATAAGACACTAAACACAATGCTATTCAGGTAAACCTAACAGCTGATTATTTTTTAAACATGTGATGCCATAGAACAAAATGTAGTCAAGAGAACTCTGGGAAGGCCCCCAGCACATGGATTGGACTCCATCTGGAAAGTTTATGGGGAGACATGGTCAAGTGTCGCTCAGAGGATTTCTATCTTCCATATTTAAAGGAGAACTTACTTGAAGTAGATGATTGGTCCATTAATGCATTTTAGTATCAATAAGAGACTAGAGTTAAAAGGGAATGTGTTTTGAGAATCATTCAAAACAAAAATTCTAGTCAGGTTAATTAGCACAATCTCTCTAGAGCAAATCTTCTTAATCTTTTTTTTAAATGTGTGTCATGGCCTCCCTCAGTTGTCTAGTGAAGCCTATGAGTGCCTTTTCAAAATAAGATTTTTAATGCATAAGATGAAATATCTAGGATTACAAAAGGGAAATTATATTAAAATGCAGCTATCAAAATATCTTAAGGTCACAGACCCTAAAGAAAATGGGACTTAGAGGATGAGATGATAATGACTATGATTTTGGCTTCTGCCAATTGCATTCCCATGTAGATAAATGAAAGGGATCAGTTTAACTGAAAGTTAGAGCTAGAAAGCCCCACCACCACCCTCAGACAATTCTGCTGCTGGGAAGGTAAACTCAGATGCAGATGCAGAGAGAAAGGTGAAAGTTGTTCTTTGTGTTTGAAAGTACTGCTATTGGTAGTGAAGTTAGTCATTGTCTGAGGGATCTGCATCCAAAAACTTCTTTTCTAGACCGGCCTTTGGTTCTTGGTAGAAAAAATTAAAGTCTGGACCTGCCTATCTATTTGTAGCAGTGTCTTACCCTTATAATCATACCACTGCTAATTGTAATTGTGACAAATTTCAGGGTTTTTTCTCTTACTTGCTTCACTCATTCCTTTAATCATTCATTAAGCAAATCATCATAAAATGTCTTCTCTCCAGCTTGAAGGAGATAAAGATAAGTAAAGCATGATCTCTGACCTCAGATAAATTACAATTCTGTCAACATAATAACATATAAAGATATAGCTACTATACAAAGTAAATAAGACGTAGAAAAGACTATAAAATGTTCTGTAATCAGATGATGGAAAGATCAGTTTGGCTTGCAGAATCAAGGAAAGCTTTGGGGAACAGAAGGCATTTGAGCTTGTCCTTAAAGGATGACTAGGATATCAAATAGCAATGGCGGAGAAGATAGCGTTACTGACATAAAGAATATAATGATCAAATGCACTGAACTGGGAAGGCATGGAATGTGTTCAGGGATGGGGAATGTTTCTAGTCTGGCTGGAAAAGAAGATGGGGATGGTAGTGTGAGGAAAGACTGGAAAGGTAGTTTGAGGGCAGCCTCTAAAGAGCCTTTGTGGTAGAAGAAATATCTACCACTTAGACTAGGATAGTTTGGTTTTCCTCCTTCAAAAGTATTGAAAACAACCATCAATACTTATTTGGTTTGGGCATCTAAGGCTTGGGTTATTAATATAGTTTCCTGGCGGCCTAAATAAAAAATGCCGGACCAGGAAGACCCAGAAGTTACTCTTTCTCAGGCTTAACTGGATTACCAGCAGAGTGAACACAAAAGCAAGGATATAGCAGTTAACTAAATCAATGGAGAATTCTACTATGTATCTTTTCCATGGTATGACTAAGTAGACTTCTTTTTGTTAACTGCTAGGTGGTCTCCCACCATTCCAATTCTGATCGCAAAGCACCAGACTAGCCTGAATAAAGGTCAGCCTATGACACTCTCATTACAAACTAAGCAATGTGGATTCTGTGGCAGTAAGCAGTGAGCAGCCATTGAAATCTTTTGAATAAGAACGACATGAACAGAATTTGACATAGCTTTTCTTTGCATCCCTTGAAATGTGTTTCAGTGCATTCCTAAAGCATTTCTTCTGTGTGCCTTACATTCCATTTCAGCTTAAATTATAGCAAGTATTTAGGGCTTCATTTGTCATCATTATCCCTTGGTGTGTCCTAACCTACAGTGTAATGTTTCAACAGCCATCTTCAATGCTAGCAGATTAGAAACATTCTAGGACCTTCCTTTTTGTTGATTTACTAGTAATATTACCTAGTGCTACCTGTGTTACAGGTACAATCAGCTTATATTTTAATGCACTTTCCACTACACTATCTCCCAGTCTGTTAAATTCTATTTTTTCTCTACTACCATTGGGTAACCTACTTGAGGGCAGGGAATATTTTTTTTCATTTTATGTCTCTCATAGTTATTTGCACATTACAGACACCTAATACATGTATTGGAAATTTTTAAAAACATTTGCTATACTAAAGAAACTTTTGTCCTCTTTTATGTGATTTTATGCTCCTTTGCTAAGGTAGTTTTGATGCCAAAATGGCCAGCTGAAAAGTGAGAAACACAGTCAATCATCCAGATGTTTGGTCTACACAATGCCAAGCATCTGTATTTTTCCAAATATATTTCCAAGTTTGTGTCATAGCTAACAACAAGGAAAACCCTCACATAGTCAAAGATGCTCCCTCAGCAAAGTAGGGCTGGGAGCTGTCACTAACTTCTTCAATCGTGTTTCAAAATATCCAGATATTTGAGCATCGCAAACATAAAATATAAAATACTGCCTGAATTTTCCATTTTTCATTTTGACATTTTTGCATCAAAAAGAAGTTTAGGATCCAGTGAATACCGTCTGTCTAAGGGAAACAAGGGGACAGAAGGGTACACTGGAAGGAGCACTGACTTTGAAGTCCAAAGGCTTGGGTTCACATACTGCCCCTGCCACTTACAACCCTCAAGACAATGGTCAAGGCACTTGATCTCTATTCATCTGAAAAATAAAGGGAATGGACTAGGTGGCTGCTAAAGTCCTTTATAGTACTACATCTATGTTCCTATAATACTCCTTCCCTGTCATTCTTCCTACAAAGGAGATGATTTAGGTCAGATGATATAAGGTCAAAAAAGAGCTAGAAGGGACCAATCCCTTCACTTGATAGATGACGAATCGGAGATCTAGAGAAATGATTTACCCAGAGTCACAAAGGTAGTAAGTGGCAGAGCCAAGATTTGAACCAATTCTTCTGATTCCAAATAATTAAGTACTCTTGCTGCTCCTGCATACACTGACAAATAGTGGGAGGAGACCTTGTTGTTGCTAGTTCATTGAAATGAAAGATCCCTGCCTACTACAGAGGAGTAGTACAGATGTTGCTGTGTAATCACTGCTGGATTCTATTAGTATAATATCAAATTCAAATGTGGTTAGAAGGATTTACCAAGCCAAGAATTATCTTGCTACAATAAATATTCTTCATTTGGTTGGTACTTTTTCCTTCTCAGGTCTGGTGACTTAGAGGCTGGGTTTATACATCTGTCCTATTTCGTGCAGGATTTGTCTTGCCCACCCCTTTTCATTCCTCCACACAGGAAGGTTGGGAACCCCACAGCTAACTTAAGTAGGCAAAAGACCATCTGGGAATGAGATTCCAAGCAGACACATTTCAAAACACTACTATTGCAAATTCTATCTCAAGCTCTGGGCAAGATTAATTCCTCTAGTCTCTAATGATCGAATTCTACTGACAGCAATCTATCTCATGTGTAATTCCATCAGTATGGTGAATTCCTTCCACTGAGACATATTGACAACAATTCTTAGGGAGTTGTCTACAGCACATAGAAGTAACCAAAGAGAGAAGGAAACAACAATTTATTAAGAGCCTTCTATGTTCCAGACACTGTACTAAGCACTTTTGTTGTTCAGTCATTTCAACTGTATCTGCCTCTTCATGACCCCATTTGGGGTTTCCTAAACAAAGATGCTGCAGTCTTTTCCAATTCCTTCTCCAGCTCATTTTAAAACTGAGGAACTGAAGCAAACAGTTTTAAGTGACTTTCCCAGGGTCACACAATTAGTGTCTGAGGCCATATTTGAACTCACAAAGATGAGTCTTCCTGATTCCATGCCCAGTGCGCTATCCACTAGGCCACCAAGCTTCCCTGGTAAGCACTTTACAATTATGCAATTATTGTCTCATTTGATCCTCACAACAACCCTTGAAGTTAGGTGCTAGTATGATCCCCACTCTACAGATGAGGAAACTGAGGCACAGAGAGGTTAAGTTTTGACCAGGGTCACACAAGATTCAAACTCAGATCTTCCTGCCTCCAGCCCAAGCACTGTGTCCACTGTACCACTTTGCCGCCTCAATTTACCTCTATGTGCTTTAGAGAACTCCCTAAGAATTTTTGTCAATGTGTCTCAAAGGAAGGAATTCACCTTACTGATGGAATTACAAATAAGAGATAGATTGCTGTCAGTATTAGTGAGTGTAAGTAAAGTTAGATCTTGCTAATGACTATCCACTATGCCATGCGGCTTCTGTCTTTCCTATTATATTGATTCTCTAGACCCGGTTATTTGGTTTCAATGCTTCAAATGCTATTTGCATGCCCAGTCTACCTCCTCCAGAAAACTTATCCCTATTCTAATCAACCTTACTTTTCTCCAGGACCATTTTCTCCCAATTTTCCCAGGTCTGAAAGCACTACACTCTTTGCTTCCTTCTGCTGCTTCCAAATAAGTGTTCAACCATTTCTCTCCCCTGTCTCCAATAATATCCCCTGCACTGGAACTCCAGAAACCATTGCCATACTCCCCAGGGAATCACTCCTCCCAGATTTGGAGCTCCCTAAGGCTGAGCTATTGTGATTGGAATAGATCTAGTCCATTCTCATATCTTCAAAACTGCTTCTCATTACATCTAGCTGTCTACCCAGGGACATCTTGCCATCTGCCCAGGTACCACATGTGCACCAACCCCCAACTCTTTGGGAATAGTAATTAAATCAAAGCTACCATAGCTTCTGGAAAGAGTTTGTCAATCAACTGTCCTATGAATCAACTCACCATCCCTGTGGCCTCTGAGACTAAAATGCCATTACCTGGCCACCCATCTCTCCTATTTTTTGTCTCTACCTATTAAAATTTAAACACCTTGAAGTTAAGGACTATCTCACTTTTGTATCTGTATTCCCAATACATAACATAGTGCCTGGCACATAGTGAGTATTTATTAAATGGCTATTCATTCATTTATTCATTCAATAGCTCACTTTTAAAGTCCATTCACTTCATCTATACCATGCCATTCTTATTGCTGTCATCTACCTATTTTCAGGTCACTCTTGGAACATCTAAAAATCACTTTAACACCTCTTCCAGGACTCCTAGTCTATCCTATCCCTATCTTGCGAACTTCCATATTCATGTTGGCTCCCTTTAGCGACCCATCCATATAATTCTTCAACTTCCTCAACTCCAGTGATTTCTTTCTTCACCCCTACTTTAGCAACTGACCAGCTATGGTTACCCTTTAGCCTTGGAATTATAACCCGCCCCCCAGATCCTGAGTTCTGAAATTCCACTCTCCACCTAAAACCTATTATTCTTCTACTTCTCCCAATATCTCACTCATACTAAGCCTTCTCTTCTCCCCCATCATTTCCTCTTATCTCTTGACCCAAACCTATTTTTCCAATCCATCTCCCTCATTCTTATTTTATATGCCTCTGTGCTAAGAACTGAAATCACAGTCATCCACATTAATGTTTCACTTGACACATACTATATGAGCAACTATTTCTTCCCTGACCCTCTATTATTCTTGTCTGCTCATCCTTATGCCTGGACAATTCCTACCAGCAGATTTCTCCCCTATTGTTCCATGATTACTGGACATAATTTGAGAAAGTTATGAAAGAGATACTTTTCACATTGAGGTTTATAACTTCAGCTAGTCCCTCCTTGCTGTTTAACAATCCCATTCTTATCAGCTCCCTATCTCATTCCCAATAGCAACTGTCATAAACCTAATCTCTTCTAAAGCTACCACATGTATCTCAGTCCACCATAATCAAAGCAGATAGCCTAATCTCCTACTTCCCTGGGACTATTGAGAACATATTGTGAGAGGTCTCTAATCCTTCCCTCCATTCATCAAAACTTCCCATCAACCTACTTCACCCATTCTTTCCTCCTTCCCTCTCTGGTCACAGAAAAAAGATTGATCCCCACTCTTGATTAAATCCAATCCCACTCCCCATGTGTTTTATTCCATTACCTCTACTTTTTTTTTCAGGACCTTATTCCTGGAGTCATTTCCTCTCTCTCACATCTTTGCCTATGTTGTTCTCTATGCCTGGTATTTCCTCCCTTCCTCCCTGTGTCTAGCTGTTGAATTCCTTCCCATCTTTTAGTGCCCAAATCACATGTAACCTGGTCTACAAAATGTTTCTTGTTCTGTCCTGAAAACATCAAACTTCCCCCCAGACAGAATAAGAGTGAAGGATCACAGATTTATAGCTGGGTCCGTAGATAGAGGTTTCCTAGCTCAATGCCTTTATCTTTTTTATTAATTTTTTACTTTTTTTTTTACTTTGAACTTAAGAAATAAAACAACCATTTCCCTAACAAAGTGGAATGGGGAGGGGTGGGAAAGAGGATTGTACCTGAAACTGCAGATCCATTATTTACAACTTGCTATTCTTTTAATATATACAGCAAAGTTATCATGTCACTTTTTTCCCTCCCTCTCCATGACCTTACTCTGGAGAGAGCTACCATTAGACATATAACACACACACACACACACACACACACACACGCACACACACACACAATCTGTTCTTTCTCTGTATACAAACAACAACTTCCTTCATAGGATCTTTGTGATTAATTTGGGTCTTTAGAATAGTCAGAATGACTTGGTTGCTCAAAGTTGTTCTTAAAATAATACTGTTTTTAGAGTATACAATGTTCTTTCGGTTCTGCTCATTTCACTCTTTATTATTTCATGCAAGTCTTTCCATGCTTTTCTAAAATCATTGAGCTCATCCTTCCTTATAGCAGAGTAATATTCCATCATGAACATATACCCCAGTTTATTTAGCCATTCCCAAATCGACAGGTATTCCCACAATTTCCATTTCTTTGCCACCACAAAGAGATCTGCTATAAACATTTTAAAATGTATAGGTTCTTTTCCTTTTTCCCTAATCATCTTGGGAAACAGACCTAATACTGGTATTGCTGGCACAAAGGGTATAGGCAATTTAATAACTCTTTGGGCATAATTCCAGATTGCTCTCCAAAATGGTTGGATCAGCTCACAGATCCACCAACAGTGAATTAGGATCCTAATTTTTCCACATTCCCCTCCAACATTTGTCACTTCCCCCTTCTATCGTTTTAGCCAATTGGATAGGTACAAAATGATATCTGAAGGTTTTATCAATTTGCATTTCTCTAATCTATGATGATTTAGATTGATTATATGATTATAAATTGTTTTGATTTCTTCATTGGAAAACTGCCTGTAAATATCCTTTGGCCATTTATCAATTGGGGAATGACTCATATTCTCGTTGATTTGACAAAGTTCTTTATACGTGTGAGATATGAGACCTTTATCTAAGGAACTGTCTATAAATATTTCCCCCAGTTTTCTACTTTCCTTCTGATTTTGGCTACATTTGTTTTATATGTACAAAACCTTTTTAATTTAATGTAATCAAAATTATCCAGTTTACATTTCACAATGTTCTCTATCTCTTATTTGTTTATAAATTGTTCACCTGTCCATAAAACTGAAAGCTTATATGTCCTATGTTCTTCAAATTTTCTTATAATATCTCCCCTTATATCGAGGTCATGTATCCATTTTGACCTTATCTTGGTAAATGGTGTAACATATTGGTCTATGTCCAATTTCTGCCGGATTGCCTTCCAGCTTTTCCAGCAATTTTTACCAAATAATGAATTCTTGTCCTGAAAACTTGTCTTTACAGTTGTCAAACACTATATTACTGTATTAATTTGCTGCTGTAAAGTGTATGTCTACTCTGTTCCACTGATCTACTTGTCTGTTTCTTGGCTAGTAGCAGATGGTTTTGATAATTACTGACTTATAATATATTTTAAGATCTGGTACTGCTAAACCTCCTTCCTTGAATTTTTTTTCCCATTAGTTCCTTTGATATTCTTGACCTTTTCTTCTTCCAAATGAATTTTACTATAATTTTTTTTCTAGTTCAGTAAAAATAGGATTTTTGTCATTTAATTGGGGTGATATTGAATATGTATAGATTAATTTTGATAACATTGTCATTTTTATATTGATCTTGCCTACACATGAACAACGAATATTTCTCCATTTATTTAAACCTGATTTTATTTGTATACAAAGTTTTTTATGATTTTCTTCATTTGGTTAGTGGTTTGTTTTGGCAGGTATATTCCTGGGTATTTTATACTCTCCAGAGTTATTTTTAAAGGGGTATCTCTAGCTATCTCTTCATGCAGAGTCCTGCTGGTGTTATATATAGAAATGCTGATGATTTGTGTGGGTTTACTTTATATCTGCTTCATTGATGAAATCATTAATTTTTTCAATTAACTTTTTTATTGAGTCTTTAGGATTTTCCAAGTATATCATTATATCTTCCACAAAAAGATGTAGCTTTATTACCTCACTTCCTATTCTGATACCTTCTATTTCTTTTTCTTCTCAATGCTGTTGCTAGGATTCCAACATAATATTGAATAATATTGGTGACAGTAGGCATCGTTGTTTCACACCTGATCTTACTGGGAAGGCTTGTAGCTTATCCTCATTACAAATAATGATTACTGATGGTTGTTTTTATCAATTTAAGGAAAAATCCATTTATGCCTAAACTTTCAAATTTTTTTTAATAAAAATGAATATTGCACTTTATCAAATGCTTTTTCTGCATCTAGTGATATAATCATAGGATTTTGTTACTTTTATTATTGATATAATCAATTATGTTAATAGTTTTGCTTATGTTAAACCATCCTTGAATTGCTATTATGAATCTCATTTGATCATAATGCATACTCTGTGCAATATATTGTTGTAATCTTTTAGCTAATATTTAGGATTTTTTCATCCATACTCATTAATGAAATTGGCCTATAACTTTCTCTGTTTTCATTCTTCTTGGTTTAGGTATAAGTATCATTTTTTTTTTCATAAAAGGAGTTTGGTAAGACTTCTTCTTTGCTTATTATCCCAAATAATTTATTTAATATTGGAATTAGTTGGCCTTTAAATGTTTGATAGAGTTCATATGTAAATCCATCCAGGTCTGGTGCTTTTTTCTTAGGAAGCTCATTTATGGCCTGTTTAATTTCTTTTCCTAAAATATGTCTATTTTGATATCCTATTTCCTCTTCTCTTAATCCAGACAGTTTATATTTTTGTAAATATTTTTCCATTTCACTTAAGTTGTTAAATTTATTAGCATACAATTGGGCAAAATAAATTCCTTACAATTGGTTTGATTTCATCTTTTTAGTGATGTATTTATCCTTTTCATTTTTGATAATAGTAATTTGGTTTTCTCCTCTTTTTAAAATCATATTAATCAATGGTATATCTATTTAATTGGATTTTTTCATAGTACCAGCTCCTACTTTTATTTATTAATTCAATAGTTTTCTTACACTCAGTTTTATTAATTTTACCTTTAATTTTTGATGATTTCCAATTTAATTTTTAACTAAGGATTTTTACTTTGTTCATCTTTCAGCTTTTTAAAATTGCATACCCAATTCATTGGTCTGTTCTTTCTCTATTTTTTTTTGACATAAGCACTTAGAGATATAAATTTTCCTCTGATTGCTGCTTTGCTGTATCCTGCAGATTTTGCTATGTTGTCTCCTTATTGTCATTTTCTTTACTGGAATTACTGATTATGATTTGTTCTTTAACCCAGTCATTCTTTATGATTAGGTTGTTTAGTCTCCAATTACTTTTTGCCCCCTATATTCCCATGGTCCCTTATTAAATATAATTTTTATTGCATTGTGGCCTATGAAGGAAGTCTGCTTTTCTGCTTTTAGTTGTAAAATGTTATTCTCTAATATATGGTCAATCTTTGTAAAGGTATCATATACCACTAAGAAAAGAG
>CM053622.1:169498882-169543520 GCA_028646595.1 Phalanger gymnotis | reverse complement strand
CCTTATATGTGTTAGGATTTGGGGAGGGTAGATACAAAAATACTAGCCATGATCATATTTTGAGGATTCATTCTGAATCAGCAGATCAAGTTTCTCTAAGTGACTTTTCTGTTTTAAGTACGATGTTCTACTCATTATGAAGAATTACATTTTACCACATTCATTTACCTTTATATAAACCTAGAAAGGATGTTTCAGCTCAATCTAATAGTGAAAATTTTAAAGTCCTTTCCATACTCCCTATAACTTCCAAATTGGTAGCCCAATATAACTCTATGTAATAGAAAAATAACTAATTCAAGTATTTTTATAAAGAAACTATCCTAAAGGTCCCAAGATAGTGCAAATTCATTATTTTAAGTCATTCCAAAACTATAATTGAACATTTCCTTTAGGTAGTATTATTAACTTAAATGAGGACTTCAGACAGATGGGATCCTCCCCAATCTCAGACTTTATTATTTTCTCTAAAAGAGAGATCAAGTAGACAGGATTGGGAAATGAAAAATTAACTGGGATTGACAAAAACACCATTCTGTGTCCTTTTATGCTTCCCACTGTCCCCACCCCTATGCAAAATCCAGATTAATGCAAAGGTTCAATTTCTATAAAGATGCTAACATTGCTATGGAGGCACAAACTTAAGGCAGTGGAAAGCTGTAATATATATACATATAGATAGATAGATAGATAGATAGATAGATAGATAGCTTAGAATGGTATTAGCAACTTTCTCCAAATATATCAAATAAACAAATAAATAAATGAAATCCCATTTGTGATTCTGTCAGCTCCACCCTACTAGAAAACACCTCCAATTTAATGCCCTTATAGCCCCAAACCAAGAAATAAAATTAGTGGGAAATTCAATCCTTTAACAAAGCCTTTTATTAACACTATGCTAAAGAAGCCATATGTATATTTCACTGAACTGACATATCTTTGCGGGTAGGAGGAGTGCATTTGCAATTTGCTAAATTGATTGTTTTAGCTTCAGGTAGACAATCTCACCTTCGGGCTGTACACTACAGCCATCCTCCCAGTTCATTAGCTAAAGGATATATGGGGCCCGTGGTCCAACACTCAGAGAAAGCTGTAGGGCCTTAGCAACACAGCATTTAACAGCATTTCTCACCCCCAAATCTCTAAAAGGAATTCTATTCAGTTAGTGCTAAATGTGAAAGATCATTAAAATCCTGATAAGGTAAACTTCTAAATGGAATTTGAATCTCACTTCATGAGGATTCTGTTATTTCCTGGAAATCATCCTCAAATGTAAGCCCCAATATGATATAAGAAAAATATATTCAGTAAGTAATCAAAAAGGCAAGATGAACAAGAATATAGCAGTGGATCCCCCTTCTTTATTCCTTTAAAGCAGGCATTCTTAATCTTTTTTTGTGAGTTAGGGACTCCTTTGAAGCCTTGCGAAGCCTATGCATCGTAGAAAAAATGTTCTTAAATGTATAAAATATAACACATAGGGTTACATAAACAATATAATAAATTTTATATTTTAATTTTAATCATATAATCATGGGTATTGTATATCATATGCTATATATAGCATTCTGTTATATGTTTGCATATATGTATATAATAAACACAAATATCTATATGTAGATATCAATATATGTGTATATTAATAAAGCATTTATTTCTTAAACTTTCTTTTAGGCTAGAATGCATACAAACAAAAATGATGAGAAGGCTGAGATTTTAAACAGAGGCAGCAAGGCAACAGAGCAGATAGAGAAAACCAATTACGTTGTAATATGATTCAAAATATATTTGGTAAAAAGTTCACAGACCTCAGGGTAAGAACCCCTGCTAAAGTTAATTCAAGATTACTACAATTGTGTGCTTTCATCCTGTAAAAGGATGATTTCTATCCATTTAATGTTGATTTGCCCTAGCACTAACTTTCGTCATCTGGAAAATAAGGATAACAATATATGTGCTACCTACTTCTCAAGGTTATATTTAGAAAACTAAAATATGATAGATATGTGAGTCATTACAGTTACTAGTATGTTAGCAGTATTATTGCCATTATTGATACAACAAATTTATTTACTAAAGTTTTATGATATCCCTACTATGTGAAAAGACTTTTGATAATGACGAAAATACAAATAGAAGCCTTATCTTCATATAGCTTACAGGCTAACAGAGAGATGAGACACAAGCATTGTAACTATGTTAGACAAAATAACAGGATAAGTACACTAGAGAATTGTGAAGAAAGGAAGCTCATGGTTGAAGAAAAAAACTAGACAAAAGGAGGTGATATCTGAGTTGTACTATGACGCCTAAGTGATAATATTCCTAAAGCTTGGGACTATGGACTTCCCCTGCTTATTAAACTCTAATGTCTCCCTATGGCTTCTGAAATTATATACCAACTCCATTTAAAGCCCTTCATTATCCAGCACTAAACTACTTTTTAGCTTTCTTATATATTACTTCTTTCCACATACTCTTGAATGCAATCACAGCAGCTTTGTTGTTGTTCCTAGAAGACAACATACCATACTGAGTTTCTTTGCCCATTCCTCCCTCGTCACCTCTCCTTCTTAGAATCTTTCCTTCCGAGATCACTCAGCTCAAATGACACTCTCCAACATGAAATCTCTCCTAAGATCCACGCCCCAGCCCCAGATGTTAGGGCCTCCGTGCTAAATTACCTTGTATATATCAGGATTGTAAATGTTATTTCCCCCTACAAAAGGTAAGCTCATTGAGAGCAGGGATTGTCTCACTCTTATTATTTTTAACATGTTAGTGCCTCCGTGCTAAACTACCTTGTATATATCAGGACTGTAAAGGTTATTTCCCCCTATAGAAGGTAAGCTCCTTGAGGGCAGGGATTGTTTTCATTCTTATTATTTTTTCCTAAGCACCCAGCAAAAGGCCTGGAAGAGTGTAGGAATTTAAGAAAAACTTGTCGATTGAATAATTGATCGGTTAGTAGGAATTCTAAGAGGTGAAGAAGAGGAGGGTAGTTATCTCAGGCATAGGGAATAATTTGAGAAGAAGCATAGATGCAAGGGGGAGAAAATCATGTTTGGGGGACTCAGTAACAGACCAGGTAATTTGGGCATAGAATACATAGAAAAAAATAACATGAGAACAGGCTACAAGTCATCAAGTCAATAAACATTTATTAAGCACTTTGTGCCAGGCACTGTGCTAAGTTCTGGTGAAACAAAGAAAGGCAAAAATATGTCATGACCTCAGGGAGGTCACCTTCTAATGGGGGAGACAACATGCAAACAGCTATGTACCTACAAGTACAATATATGTGTATATACATATATATACACAAATACATATACATATATGTATGTGTATATATGCATCAATAAACTTTTTTAAATTTTTTAAAAGCTAATATGCATACATAAGAAAATGATGAGGATGTTGAGATTTTAACCTGAGACACTGAGGCAGTGCAGTGGATAGCACATGAGACTTAGAGTTAATAAGATATAAGTTCAAATGCTGCCTCAGACAATTAAAAGCTATGTGACCATGGACAAGTCACTTGATCTTTCTCAGTCTTTTTTCTCATCTATAAAAGGAGCATAGAATAGCACCTGCCACACAGGGTTGTTGTGTGTATCAAAAGAGACAACATATGTAACATACTATATAATTGGTAGCTGTTATTATGCTAATAATTAGTAGCAATAACAATCAACTATGCCACATAAAGTTTGAATGAACCAGGGATGTTTGTCCTTGAGAAAATCTAGGTGGTTTGATAGCTGTCTTTACATGTATGAAGGGGTTGTTATGATGATGAAGATTTTTGTTTTGCTTGATCCTAGAGAGCAGATGTAGGACCAATAGCTCTAATTGGATGTTACAGGAAAGCAAACTTCAGTTCAATTAATAGGGGAAAAAAAACCCTAAGATTGAGAGCTAACTAAAAGTAGCAAATGCTGGTGGGTTTCCTGTCATTAGAGGTTTTCAGGCAGTGGATGGATGACTATTTATTAGATTTGTAGAGGTGCTTCAAGTGGGCCTGAACTGGATGATCTCAGAGGGTCTTTATACCTTGAGGATTCTATGTGTTTTGAGCTCAAAAGAAAGGCCAACGGGACTAGAAATATAGATTTGAAAGTTATATTCATAGAGGTCGAAGTGGAAGGAGTAAATGAGATAACCAGGTGAGATAACATAAACAGATAAAAGATTTGAGCTTGAAGCACTGGCAAATATTCATGATAAGGGGTCCAATGAGAGATTAGGAAGGACTGAAGGAGAGAAAGAAGCTGATAAAGGGAGAGCTAAGAAAAGAGCTAGAAGGGTGTGATACCTCGGAAGTGAGAGTATCCAACTGGCAGGGATTATTAATAGCAAATCATGGAGGATGAGGACTGAAGAAAAAAAGGCTTTGGATTTAATGGGTACAAGGTTCTTACTGACTTTTAAGAGAAGTTTCAGTTGAGTGGTGGGCTTGGAAGTCAGATTATTAGAGAATGAGAAAAAAGTGTGGAAATGGAGAGAAGAAGCATAGATATATTTATAAAGAAGAGTAGTAGAGAATGGGAGGAGAAAGATGGGATGGCAGTTGGATGGGATAGTAGACTCAAGGGAATGTTTTTTTAAAAAGATGGAAGATATCAGTATATTGGTAGATGGATGGGAAGAAAGCAACAGAAAGAGAGAGATGGAAAATGTATAAGAGATGTGATAATTGACTGAAGCAATGGAGAAGATGAATCAAGTGTGCAGAATCAAGTGGGCAAGAATTACCATTTCAGAAAGAGTGAAGATGTCTTTTCTTCAGCCTAAAGGAAAGAGTGGGTGATAATGCTAAGAAGTCTTGAGAAATGAAGGAAGGAAGTTCAGGGCTTTGGTCTTTTCAGTGAAGTAGGTGGCAAAGTCATTTGCAGGAAGTATAAGGCATTGGGGCATAGATGGAGTTGAGGAAGAGAAGAAAGTTTGGAACAGTCACAATGGAGAAGAAGACAAAGAATCGATTTTGATAGTCGAATTGTATATCATGAATCAATAAGTCCTAATCTGAAGGGTTGTGTCAGAGTTTTCTCTCTTCTGATCACCCTATTCAATGAATAAATGATGGGTATATTGCTTTCATTTTTTTTGCCTGTAATATTTTCTTCCCCAAATATTCATCTGTCTTGAGCAATTGCACCAAAAAAAAAAAATACAGCAAATACTAATAGAGGAATTGGACGCTCATTTTCCCATAGCAAACTGTTTTGACATTTGGATACCTCAGGAACGCTAAAGAATTATCTTTCATTTCTTCTGCCTTTTCAAAGTACACTTTGAGTGAAAAGCCTTTTAATGGCCCCATGAGTGAAGCACAAGCCGAGCAGGCTTTTTAAAGTGCATTTGAAGTCAATATATACCTGATTTCCCTGGCTATTGCTACTCTCTCCCAGCCCCCTCTACCCTACCTCAAAACACAAAATGTTTGTAAGAGATGCGGACATTAAAGTAGGTTTGTTCAAGGTTCAGAGCAGCTTTGGGATTTGACAAATAAGAGTGTCAAACACAAATGTGCAGGTATTTGTCTTGAGCAAAGGAGTTGAACCTGAACAATTAATGTGCTATGTGAGCACATAAATTTGCCAAAGCAACCCAGAGGAACCCATCAGTCACCCTTAATCCCTTTTTAATCTTTTGGATGACAGAAAAGATTTCATTTCAGGAGCACACAAAAGTATTAGGGATGGACACTGATTCTCCCCTAAAGACAACAGAGTTGCCTCTTAAGCAGAATAACAATTCGGGCAGTTAAACTAACAATTCAGATTAGACAAAGAAACAATAAGGAATCCTAAGGGAATAGCATTTACTTCTTACATATTAAAGAGTATGTCAACTGCCTCCAAAAGCCATCAAGAAATCTTCTAGGCATATAGGGGAATGTTCACTCTCACTTCTGACATATTGTGTACAATTCTGTGAGCCATATTTAAAGGCAGAACTGATAACTAACTGGGAGGCCATTCATAACAAAAAAAATTATGGTGCTCTTTATTCTATCCCTTTTTATTTCTCAAAGCCTTGCTCTATCAGTTAAAGCAATACATTAATAATTGTTTTATCAGGTGACCCAGTGGATAGAGTGCTACACCACTAGTCAGGAAGAAGCCCTGAATTCAAATCCACTTAGCAGCTGTATGATCCTGGGAAACTTCACTATGATCTATGATCATATGACATATGATCATAACTATGATCACTATGATTCACTATTCACTATGATCATCTCTGTCTGCCTCAGTTTTCCCATCTATAAAATGGGGATAATAATAGCACCTACCTCCCAAAGTTGTTCTGAGTATCGTGCAATAATATTTGTAAAGTGCTATGCACACCTTAAAGTGCTATATAAATGCTAGCTATTATATATCATTCATTTTATGAAAACTGCAAATATTCCCCCACATTCTTCTGTATCTCCTAAACCAAGAAGTTCTTAACTTTTTTGATGTCATACACCCCCTTAGCATTATTGAAGACTATAGGTATCTCTTCAGAATGTTTTTAAATGCATGAAAGTGATTATACAAGTGATTATAAAAGAGACCGATTATATTGAAATAAAGATGTAAATTTTTCTAATCTAAATTCATAGACTCTCTGAAATCTATCCACGGATCCCCAGGTTAAGAACTCCTATACCTAGACTTTAGCTTCCATGAAGGCAGGTATAAACTGTGTATCTTTACCAGAACTAACAAGATGCCCTGCATACAATGGAAACTTAATCGATTTTTGTTGAATAGGAGAAAAAAAAACAGTTTTCATTGGTTCTTGACTACTAATCTCTCCATTGGAAAACTGCCCCAGCTTTCTGTTTCAATTCATCACCAAATTTCTCAAGGGTTACTTAAGGCAGCCCACTGCTGCCTCCACTACCTCACTCCTTTGCCTTCTGGTTTTCAACCCCAACCATCTACCAAAACTGCTGTCTTAGATGACATTAAAAGACATGAAATCTAATGTATTTTTCTCAGTCATCATACTCTCAGATTATCTATAATATCTGGGATTTTTGATCATCTTCTGGAAACTCTTTCTTGTGATATGGCATCATCATAGTTTTTCTATAACACCTCGTTCCTCTCCCTCCTCCAGAATCCTTCAAATTGACATTTCCCCAGAGTTTTGCCTTTGGTCCCCTTCCCTTTCATCTCTATACTCTTTCCCTTGCTGATCTTATCTATGCCCATGGCTTTGAGTATCATTTCTGTGTTTCATCTTCACCTGCAAAATAGCACCTTCTTCTGATTTTTCTTGGCTTGAAGCCTTATAATTACCTTGGATTTCCTTTTTTCTTTTTCTTCTTTTTACATGCTGTCAGCTGTCAAATCTTATTTACTATACTTCCATAATGTCTTAGGCAAGTTAAAATCTCATGTTGGATACCTAATAGCTATATGATTGTGGATAATTCCCATTGCCTCTCTGATCCTCAGTTTCCTTGTCTTTAAAATGGGTCTCATAATGCTTTACCTCACTCAGAGGAATATCGTGGAGTGAAAAAAGTTTTATCAACCTTAAAGCCTTACATACCCGTGAGTTATCATCCCCACAGCCACCATTCAGACCCATTATCTGTCACCTGGACTATTACAAAAACAGCCTCTAACTCCTCTCCCTACTTCTAGTTTCTCCTTCCACCTACCGCCCTCATCCTACTTACAACACTGTTTCCTGAAAAATGCTGTCTTTTCCTGAATCCACATCTTTACTGTAGCTGTTCTCTCTATCTGAAATGCCTCTTCCCATCCAAGCTTGGCCTATCGAATCTGACCATTCTACAGAATTTAGATCAAAAGCCACCTCCTTAAGGAAGTCTTACTTAATCATCCCATTTGGGATGATTTGGGGAGTGTTCTCTGCCTTATCACAATCCCTACAGTCTTTTTTGGAGGGGAGGGCCTGATATAATACTTATATATCTTACACATATATGTATACCTATGTATCCTACATTTATGTTTGCCTATATATCTTACATTTACATATATACCTATATAAGTTATGTGCATAGCTTTATATCTTATATATTTATAACTATATATCATGTATACATACCTATGTATCTTACATTAACATGTATACCTACATATCTTACATATGTATGTGCAGGCACGTGTCCATATATGTATCCACACATATATACATATATATAAAATTACGATTATAATACATTCTGTTCTGTGTGACACCATCTAGAGTTTTTAAGGAAACTTTCTTTGTAACCCTTCTCTCACTACCACGGTCTAGAGCTTGCTTTGTACATTTTTTTAAGTCAACATTTGTCACACTGAAAGGAATTCTGTTGTGGTTCAGGGAGAACTAGAGTCAACAAGGAGAAATAACTGGGAGGCAGATTTGAGCCTAAAGTAAAGGAAAAAAAAACTGACATTGACAGCTGCAGAAAGATGATACCCTGACCTGCTGAAAGGAGCCTTCTCACCTCGCTTTGAAGGGCCGCTTTTCACTATTCTAGCCTCTAACTCACAGGTCAGGAGAGCTAGGTTTATCTAGTTCTATTTTCTCTACTTTGTATGTGTATGTATGTATGTGGTGGGAGGAGTGGGGAGGGTCCAGGGCTGTATTCTGGTGAAGACAAGAAGGATGCGGAAGTCTAAATATCAAACTAGAGAAGGCAAAGTATATTAACAACAACCAGCATTTGTATAGCCTTTATAAGATTTGCTAAGCACTTTACAATTATCATCTCATTTAATTCTCACAACTCTTTGAGGTAGGTGCTATTATCATCGCAATTTACAGATGGGGAAACTGAGTCTAAGAAGGATGAAGTGACTTGTCCAAGGTCACAAGCTAGGAAGTATCTAAGGCAGGATTTGAATTCAAGTCTTCCTGACTCTACCTACATGACCTCACCCACTATGCCACCAACTTTTTCTTTCTCTAGGCCAAAGAAGAAATTGAGAGATATTAATTATTAGAGTTGGAAGGACCTTGAAGATCACCCAGTCCAATCCCCTCATTTTATTGGTAGGGCAGTAGAAGCCTGGCTTTGCTATTTGCTACTTGTGTGGCTTTAGGCAAATCAGTTGTTTCTAATCCTCAGTTTCCTCATCTGAGCAAATGAAGGGATTAGACAAGATAGTCTCTACAATCCTATGTGGCTCAAGAAATAAAGAGACTTCCCCAAAGTCCTGCTGACAGTCAGAGGAGGAGTCAGAATATAAACCCAGGTCTTTTCATTAGAGGGCAGCTGGGTGGCAAGCTGATTAGTGCTCTGAGCCTAGAGTCAAGAAAACCTGAGTTCAAATCAAATACTTAATATTTGTGTGACCCTGGGCAATTCACTTAATCCCTGTCTGCCTCAGTTTCTCTATACGTAAAAAGGGGATAATGACAGACACCATCTCCCAGGATCATTGTGAGAATAGAATAATATTTGTAAGAAGCTCTTAACAGTGCCTGGCATATAGTAGGCACTTAATAAATGCTTGTTTTCCTCTTTCCTTCTAATTTCAAAGTCAGCACTCTTTCTACTGTAGCACACTTCCTCCCTAATCCTGCTATACCCACCAAGGAGAACAGAGAGTGTCGTTTAGGATGCTCTGTTTAAAAGGATGGTGCTTTGGCTTTAGTTTTATATAAAGCAAAAATAAAGACAGGATTATCGTATGTTTCATTGTTGACAAAGAATAGTAAAAAAAAAAATCTCGCATTTATACAGCACTTTACAGTTTTCAAAAGGCTTTAACATATACGAGCTCATTTGAGCTTCATGGCAACTCTCTGAGGCAAGGACTACAGGCATTATTATACCCATTGTACAGGTGAGAATACTGAGGTCCATGTAATAGTAATTAAGGTAGGACTTTTTGCTTTTCTTCTCTTAAGTGCCTTTAATGATTCTGGCCTTTGTTTGAATGGGGCAGATAAAGGGGGATCTTTTTGTCTTGGTTATTTTTCAGCACAGAGATAATTGGGAGTCATTGATTTGTATATGATGTGATCCAGGGGATGGGAAACTATCCCTGACTCAGCCTGGGTGAGGTCAGAGCCCTCAAGGCTCTGAACAGGATATAATTGAGGACAGCTTGGCGTTTGTCTTTTGGGGCACACCCATGGAAGGGGTGTTGAGACTCTCGGCAAACTGCAAACTGCCCCGCAGCTTTGCAACCTAGAAGTTGGCTCTGGTAACTATGTATTATGATTTGAATCAGACAAGGTCTGTCTATTGATGTTTGTATTTGCCTTGAAGTTCAGGGGGCTAACCTTTTCCCTCTGAACTGTGAATGGTATTTGTATGTATTGTATATAACACTGAGAGTGTTAACCCCTTAAAGTTACTTTCCTTAGTAAAGCAGATCATGGAACCTGTGTTAGCAGCTTTCTGGGTGCTGGTTGTTGGTGGATCTTACACCCCCACAAAAGCTGCTAGCAAGATTGTTACAACAATCCACTTCTCTGGGCCATGTAAGACTTAGCATTAAAGGGAATATACAGATTATCTGGTCCAAATACCTCTTTTTACATTTAGAGAAACTGAGGTTAAGGAACTAGTAAAAATAGAAATAGGCAATGAACCCAGGACGCTTGACTCCAAGTTCAGTTCTAATTTCATTTACTGTCACAGTTCTTCTCAAAAATAATAAAATCAAACCTTTTTTGAAGTTACGTTATTGTTCAAGATACATTTGACCATCACCAATTCCAATGGAATCTCCAAGAAAACAGACTCGAATGTATGCATGATGTCATTTCTGATGTAAGCAGTCCATCACACTCTTGTTAAATGGCTATGACAAACTAAAACCAGAAAGAAAAATGAGCTCTCTCCTTATTTCAGAAACAGCAGGCTGGCAGGAACATTTAAGGATGTCTGTCATCGTTAAGAAGAAGAGATGCTATTCCAATGATCTCAACGCAAACATAAAATCCCTGTGGAAGAATCACAGATTTAGATGCCGGAAGGGACCTTGGAAGATACAGGGTCTAACTTCCCATTTTACAGAGGAAAATGGGGCCCAGAGAAGTAAGAGGAGCTTGCCCAAGATGCCTTAAGTACTATATAAATATGGCAGAAGCAGGAATAAAACCCAGGGTCTCAGATGCCAATTCTCTCCATTACCCATGCTACCAACCCAATTGGTCCTATTCTATGTTAAAAATCTTCCCATGGAAGTGGATTGCAAGTTGGTGTTGTGGGTTGGGCAGATGGGAAGTGTTAATAACCTGACAAGAACTGGAGTTATAGATATGGAAGAGGGTTACCTTCTACAAAGTCATTAGAAGAGCAGAGGAGCTCAAGTACTGGTGGCAGAAAGGAAATATAAAACTTTAATTTCAAACAAGTCAAGATAATCATGCCAACAGCAAGGGTGCGCAACATCTCCTTGATGTCTGTTGTGACTGGGTGAAGGCTCATGTCATTGTAGGCGACTGAGCAGGCATCAATGGACGTTATTGCCAGAGTGTGAACACGAGACCTCACTAACCGGATGACCACCATGGAGAAAGGCCACACATGTGCCATACTGCTTCCCTTATTCTTAGGGTATCATCCCATAGACACTAATAATTATTGATGGTTAGCCCCGTCAAAGCACTTTCTATCTAGAGTGAGAAAAAAGGGCAGTCACAAATGAGAAGTGACTACATTAACCTGTCAAGTATGATTAGGGTGGGCTTTATCGTACGTAGTAACTCTTGTGTGGAATCTGTGCACCTGTGTGACTGAGCCAAGTGACCATGGTGGTGGCGAATGGTGACTGCTGGGGAAGGGGTCATTTCAATGATTATAGTTACCCATAAACTGTCTTTATTTATCTGGAATTCTGGCACAAAACTCATCAGGAACAGAGGTACCCTGGGCAACCTGCAAAGCCCCTGCAAAACTCCAAGTGTCCCAAAGCAGATTAAAATATAATTAGAAAATGTAAACAAAACAAATAAAAATACAACACAGATAATGTTAGTTTTTGCTTTTCTAAGCTGCAGAGATAAGTTTCTTTTGAGTTTGACATCATGGATCTGGAAGAATAAATCCTGTGTTTGTATCTTCAAGTCTTTATATATTACACCATAAAGACATGCTCATCAAGTTGCCTACCTAACGGCAATAGAGGGGAATAATAGCTAATATTTAGGTGGCATTTTAAGGCTTGCAAGGCACTTCATGTATATTAGCTCATCAAATCTTGACAACAACCCTGTGAGGTAGGTGCCATTATTATGCCCATTTCACATATGAGAAAACTGAGGTATGAAGAGTGACTTGCCTAGGGTCACACAGCTACTAAGAGTCTGAAGCAGGATTTGAAGTTAGAAAGACATGAGCGCTTTATCCACTGCACCTAGAGGATACAAGGGAAGTGTATCGGGTCATGAGACGCGGTCAGTATATGCAGTTGTATTACACTATTGCCTGGTTTCTAGAAGTAGTAAGGAATCTGACAATATGTCATCTTTTAGTGCCTAAGCAGGCATACAGTCCTGTTTTCAATCATAGACAGGTTACTTGCTGCTGAAATGGCTCCCTCCCCAACAGTCACCACTTGCCACTACCATGGTCACTTGGTCCAATCACACATCGGTGCACGGATTCCTCCCAAGAGCTACTATGTACAACAAAGCCCACCTTAATCATATGGACTCGACAAGTTAAAGTAGTCACTAGTCATTTGTGACTGTCCTTTTTTCTTATTCTACACAGTAATTCCTGAACGGCTTTAAAGGATTACTTTCCAATACAACTCATCTAGGATTCTGTTTCATCTTAGGCCCACATAGTAATTATAGCCCTTTCATACTTAGGAACAGAGCACGAAAGGGGGAAGTCAAGCATTCTATTGAGGAATTTCTGGGACCAATAGGCTTATATTAATAGATTTATATTAGAATAGGTGGTATATGATACCATTTTAAACATCTCTAATTACACAGTAGCAGAACTTTTGTGGCTTCATAGGTAGCTGAGCCAAAATTAACAAAAGAGTTAAGGTATGGTCCAGGAACCATAACCAGGATGGATGTGTAAGACGTCGGCCAGTTTGGGGAGGTATACCCATGAGGTAAAAGTCAACCTAAGCTTACAAGTGATGCCTACTTCCATGAGTCCTGTAACTATTTCTGGGACCCTGTAACAACAATGTTGCTAGCAGCTACTGTGGCTGTGTAAGACCAACAACAAGAGTACACAGAAGGGCTGCCAGCACAGATTCTTTGATCTGCTTTTCTAAGGAAAGCAACTTTAAGGGGTTAACAGTCTCACTTTAATTAAACATACATATACCATTCACTTAGTTCAGAGACAAAAGCCAGCACCCTGAACTTAAGAGCAAATGCAAACAAAAATTACTGAGACAATATAAACAGATCACCATTTCTGTCTAATTACAATTCGCAGTTACCAGAGAAGCAACCAACATCTGGGTTTTCAAAGGGGGCAGAAGGGGAGGCTGCTTCAATGGCTTGCCCAGAGTCTTGTCACCAATACTCTTTCAATGAGTGTGTCCCCAAAGGCAAACCAACAATCTCTGAGCTTTGCATGCCCTATTCAGGGCCCTGAGGGCTTAGAGCCTACTTAGCAAAAAGGTATGGGGTCTGGGGCCTCACATTTAGTTAGTGAAAGGGTATGGGCCTACCTCTAATCAAGTCTCCTTTTGTTGGCCTTGCCTGAGGTCTATTGAGGGGGTGGGAAGAGTCTTTAATCCCTGATCCTCATCACAAAGGTGTGGGCCTGCCTCTAATCAGGCCTCCCTTTGTTGGCCCCACCTGAGGCCTATTCAATGGGCTGGAAAGATCTTTCACTTACAGATTGGCCTTACAGTCTCCATCAGTACAAAAATTATGGAATATGGCCCTAGGAAAGTCTCAGAAGACTATAGCAAAATTGGTATGGCCAAATTATAAAATAATCATAACAGTATGATATAATAGAACACTGAATTTGGCATCAGAGAGATTTATTTCCAGCCTAGGTTCTACAACTATCTTACTATGTGACTTTGGACAAGTCATTTATTCTCTTTGGGCCTCACTTACCTAATCAGTAAATGTAAAGGCTAGTCAAGATGATCTCTGAAGTACCTTCCAGTTCCAACATTCTTCATTTTTATTTGGTTTATAGAAGTTTTTGAAGCCCTGGGGCAACAAGAGCATAAAAATAAATTTAATAATTCTTTCACTTAGATTCAGAGCAGCTAATGGTAACACAAGTAAAGATTTTTTGACTGAGTGATTTTTCTCTTCAAGTATTATTCAATCGAAATACCTCTGAGTCAGAGTCCTTATTTTTCTCTTGGCCAATAGAGAATGTTGCTTGTCGTACTTTATTATGTTCTGGGTTGTCAAAGGCAGGGGTTTTTTTTTTCCTTGTTAAAATATTTATTTTTGTTCTCAGTTTTATGGAGAGAACTGGATATTTTTGCTGTAAAATCACAGGCAGTGCTTGAAATGGCTTAAAATCACTAGAGTTGAGCCCTTATTTTCCAACATAGATAAATTATGCTCTCAGTATTAAATAAACATGAATGGCACTTGTGTCCATCTTACACATGTTCCATATTCACAAAGAACAATTTCAAAATGCGAACTCGATGCTCTCCAAAGGTTAACATGATCCTATTTTTTTTAAAGGGACACTTTCCTTCTTCAGAATTCTAATGAAGACTTGCTCTATTCCTGCCACTGAGCTAGGTATCATGGGGTTACAGCATTAGAAGACAACATGATTTCTTTCTTCCCACCAGCCTAGGAGAAAATGTAAGACACCAAAAAGGCGAAATGGCAGCAACGCAAACAGGTGTTGTCACTATGATTATAATGGCTCACAAATAAAAGACTAAGTCTCTACAAAGTGATTTTCCTCACAACAACCCTATGGGATGAGCAGTATAGTTATCTCCATTTTACAGATGAAGAAACCGAGGCTCAAAGAGGTTATGATTTGCTCATGGTCACAGTGTTGCTAACATTGGGTTCTATTGACAAGGACAATAATAAATTCCAAACAAACTGAATGGCATTAATTGAGACACTGAAAAATTAAGTTCTGGTAACCGACTCAGTTGCAAATGCTTTGAGACAAAGAGGGGCCCCTCCCAGGGCCTGAGAAATGGGGCCCTGGAGCCGACTCAGGAAGGCGTCATTAGTTGTGTGATCTTGGGTAAGTCATTTACTCTTCCTGAGCCACAGTTTCTTCCTCTGCAAAATGAGATGGTAAAATTAGGTGATGTCTAATGTCACTTCCAGCTCTAAGCTTCTGTGACTCTCTATGATGGCCCAGAACTTTCCTTCTGGTGATAAGAATTCCATGTTAATAAAGGACCATATTGATGTATATTGCACAGATGGAATGACTACATACATGTAGATGAGTGTAGCTAGGTAGCACAGTGTAAAGGGCACTAGGCCTGGAGTCAGGAAGATTCATCAAATCTGGTCTGAGACACTTATTGGTTGTATGACACTGGGCAAGTCACTTAACCCTGTTTGCCTAAGTTTCCTCATCTGTAAAACTGGAGAAGGAAATGGCAAACCACTCTAGTATCTTTGCCAAGAAAATGCCAAAAGGAATTGAACACAACTGAAAAGCCATTAAAAATAATATGCATATATATGAGGGTATCAGTATTCTCTTCACACACACAAATAGCACACATTATAATTGTTACAGTATGAAATATACTATGTATGATGGTATAGAGACTGTTGACAAAACCATTATTTTAAAAGATCAAAACTTCATGGAGTTTTGTCTTAAGTGGTGTTTTAAACTCTACGTGGATATAGTGACAAAGACTAGTGCCTCTGAAATGGGTACACTATCAGAAAGAAAAGAGAGGCCTTCATCCTTAGCTTCAATCAAGTGTTTAAGTATTTACTATGGACCATGCTTTGGGGAGACAGAACATGCCCTCAAGAGGCTTACATTGTCCTAAGAAGATGAATGTTCAGAGATGGAATACAAACAGGACACATACGAAATAAATACGTAGTGATTTAAGTGGGATGCTAATAAATAGGAAGGGCCTCTTAAAGTCTGTTGCACTAAAACTAAGCCTTGAACAGATCTGCAGGTTACAAGAGACAGAGGCAAGAAAGCAAAGCATTCATTGCAAGGAAGTCAGGCTGATGGGGTGCTTGTGCTTGGATCCTAATTCCTCCTCAACAAGGCTATTCAAAGATACAGAAGATATATTTCTATACAAAGAGGTGGGAAATGGAATGTACAGAAAACGGCAAATAGGCCAACCTGATGAGAGTATAGAATGCATGATGATGAGTAAGCTATAGAAAGAATGGGAGTACAGGTTGGAAGCAGATTATCAAGGGGTTTGACTACAGAATGGACAGCTATGTACTTTATCCCAAAGACAACCTATATATAGCTATTGAAATCTCTTGAGCAGAAATTCAAAAACAATGACTCATTTTTCTTTAGGACTAGTATTTTGTCAAATGTGTGGAGGATGGATTATAAAGGGGAGAGGCAGGATGTGGGGAAACCAATTAGAAAGCTATTGCAATAGTCCAGATCACAAATTATGAATACTTGAACTATGGACAGTGGCTGTGTGAGTAAAGAGAAGGGGGTGCATGCTAGAGATGTTGAGGAGATGGAATCTACAGGGTGACTGATTTAACATGAGAAATAAGGGAGAGTGAAGAGTTAAGCATGATTCTGAGATTAAGAATCAGAGGGAATGTAAAAGAGTTGTGTCCACAACAAAATAAGGAGGTTTGGAAAAGGGGTCAGCTTAAAGGGAAAATAATGGATTCTGTTTTAGTTCTGTTGAGTTTGAGTTGCTAAGGAATGTTTGGGAAAGATGGTAATCAGGCAATTGAGGGAGTGGAGCTTGGGAGAAAGAAGATGACTATTTATGTAGATTTGAGAGTCATTTGCATTGAAAAGATTGGTGACCAAAATGGGAGCTGATGAGATTAATCAGAGAGAGGGAGAGAGTTGTAAAGCTGAATCCTGAAGAATCTACCAGTGTGGAGAAGACTTTTAAGAGTCCCTTGGAGAACCAGGAGATCAAATCAGTCAATATTTAAATTAATTCAAACTACTCATTGGAAGAACAAACACAGAAGTTTAAATACTTTGATCACTTGATAAGAAGACAGGACTCATTCAAAAAGACCCCATGTTGGGAAAGATTGAAGGCAAAAGGAATAAGGGACAGAAGAGGATGAGATAGATAGTATCTTGGAAGTGTTGAGGGAGAAAAACCCAGGGATTCAGGAATCCCAAAACTAAAGTTCCCAGGACTGGAGTTCTGAGACCTGGTCATTGAGGGGGAGTGCCCCTCAAGGACTCGAGTACTGGAGAGGGTCAGGGCCATCCGGGGCTGTCCAGAATGAATTCACGATCTCAAGCATTCTTTAAGTCAAGGTGGCAAAGATTTATTATGCTTTACAGCAGGCAAGAGTTCTTAGGGAAGATGTAACCTTTGAGGGGTGCAGGGAGAGCTTTTATAAGAGATTTGGAGGTGAAACATGTCAATTAGGTGTTTTGGGGTGGGATTAGGGAGTGGTTAAGGGATGGTCAGTTCTTAAAGGAACATGCACTTTTTGTATCTACTGCACAGGTGTATTACCCAGAGTTCACTGGGGGAAATAGCCCAAGTGGGGACTACTAGGAGGAGTGGTTTTGACTGTGAAACATCTCTAAGTTAACTAACGGCCAGGGCTGACTGGGTATATCTAGGCGGCTCTCATCAAATGTCTTGTTAGACAAAATAAATGTTAGAGAGTATACATTTGACTATACCCAAGATACATATCAGTAAGGTCAGTAAGTAGTAAATATGGTCATGACCCAGTGCACAGCCAATTATCAGTACACAGGAGTCAGTCTATAGATAGACACAACTGTTTACTGTGAAAGGAGTAGAGATAAGTGTGTTACTGGGGCATGCTGCCCTTGAGCTAGAGAGACAGTATTTTGCAGCTAAGGAGAGATGTGATTTTAGAACTGGATGTGGTTTTGGAATTAGGGTTCAGGCACAGGAACCCAAGCAGAGGCTGTTAGAATTAGGGTCCAAGAAAAGCATCCCAAGCACTCCATCAGAAGCAAGGGACATGAGCTTGGATAGACTTTGGGAAAGAGTGGAAGATAGAAGGTCCTGACATGCTGTGGTCTGTGAGATCCTGAAGAGTTTAACTTGACTGACCAATAAATAACAAAAAGAGAGATAAGAGGGAGGGATTGACTTCAACTTCTTCCATTAGAGCTTCAGCTAAGGAAGGATAAGAGGAGAAGGCCTAGAGCAGAAACCTAGGTAGAGTGTGATCATTTGAGAGAATCATAATAGAGCAGTATCACAAAAACACCGGAAGAAAAATATCCTGAAGAAGGAAATGATCAGCAGTGTCAAACACAACAGAAAAGACAAGAAGAATAAAAACTCAGGGGAAAATGGATTTAGCAATAAGGAACTCTGGTAATCTCGGAAAGAAGAGTTTCCTTGGAGCAGAAATGATCAAAGTCAGTCCTAGGTGGGAGAATGACCTGGGGGCTAATAGGTAATAACTAGAGGCCAAAAAAAAGCTGGAGAAGTAAATGGCTAACCACTCCAGTATCTTTGCCAAGAAAATCATAAATGGAGTCACCTCTGAAGGACGACAAAAACAACAAACACAAAATGCATACAAAGTAATTTGGAAGAACAAACAGCACTAGCATAGAGTGAAAGCTGGAATAGACTTTATGGATCATCTGATCCAATGGACTCATTTAACACAGGAGGAAATTGATGCTCAGAGAGGGGCAATGAGTTGTTATATGATTATAGATTTAGAGCTGGAAAAGACATCAAAGGTCATTGGACCATCCTTCCATGTACACCCGGACACAAACAATTAAAATCCAGGTCCTCTGAGTAAAAACCTGGTGTTCTTTCCACTGTTCCCTCCTTTACACATTCTGTATTTTAGCCAAATTAGACTATAAACTGGGAAGCAGTGGGTTATACCTGAAAGAATGTTGGATCTGGACTCAGGTTTGAATCCTGCCTCTGACATTGGACTCAGTTTCCTCATCTTTACAATGATCATGTTTGCTGTACTCTGAGGGTCTCTTCCAAAGGAAGGGAAGGGAAGAAAAATATACCAGCTAAGTGCTAGGCACTAAGTATTTTACAAATATCATCTCATTTGATCCTTGCAACAACCATAGGTGGTGGGTACTATTATTACCCCCATTTTAAAGTTGAGGAAACTGAGACGAAGAGAGGTTAAGTGATTTTCCTGGAGTCACACAGTTAATAAGTGTCTAAATCCAAATTGGAACTCAGTTCTCCCTGACTCCAGACTCTAAGCTCCATCCACTGGGTTACCTAGCTTCCTCAAGCCCTCACTCTCTACTTGCTGTTCCTTGTACATATCATGCTTGCAATGCTGTCCCTCCTAAGCTCTGCCTCTTAGGATTCTTAGCTTCTTTTATATTATCAGCTCAAGGGACACTTCCTTCACAAGGCCTTTGCTGATCAGCTATAACTCCAAGTGCCCAATTTCTTAAGGGATCTTTACTGAAGCAAGTCAATTCTTGTAGCAACAATTTGGCTAGCAGTTACTGTAGGGGTGTAAGACCTAGCAAGACTAGCAGCAAGAGCTGCCAGCACAGGTTCTTTGATCTGCTTTACTAAGGAAGGCAACATTAAGGGGTTAACAATCTTACTTTAGTCCCATATACAAATATCATTCACTTAGTTCATGAGGAAAAGCCAGCACCCTGAACTTCAGAACAAATACAAACAAATTACAAATGTACACAATATAAATAGACCAAATCACAATTCATAGCTACCGGGAAAACATCAACATCTGGGTTCATGAGCCAGGAGGCTCTTAGAGTGCCATACCACTCTTCCAGTGGCTGAGAGCCCCAAGGGAGAATGCCAGCCTCTGGGTTTATATATTTTGTTCAGGGCCAAAGGTGAGTCACACATGCGACTCACCCACGTGACACAAAAGCATCACAAACCTGGGACAAACTCATGGAAACCAGGCTTTCCCTTGAGGCAAAGGGGTCATCAAAGACTCCTAATTTAATCAAAGAAACAAAGGCTGGACTCATCAAGGGCACTTGATTAAATAAGTGCTAAAAGAGAAAACAGTAAAAAAAAAAAAAAGTCTCACCTTAATTAATATTACAATCCTCCTCCTTAACCAATTCACTCTCTCACTCAACACAGTGGCTGTCATCAAACATTTCCCTCCCTTCTCAAGCCTCCCCAAGTGCTCCCTCTCCTATCCTTGCAGCTGAGCACCTTGAATCAGGTTTCGCTAAACATAAATTCACTTAGAATTCCTTTTTCTCCTCTCTTCCTCAATTAACATCGCTCAGATGTCATACTCCACTATTTCCTTCCCTCCTGCCTCAAATGAGAGGTGGTCCTTTTCCTTTCCAAGGCAAACCCTTTGAATCTCATTTAATTCTGCTTTATCTGGCACACTGTCACCACTATTATCCTAACTTTCCCAACAATCTTCAATCTCTGGCTACTGACTGCTTCCAGTTATCTCTGTGCCTTATAACACAGTTATCTCTGTGCCTAAAACATCTCCAATGGCTTCACCATTAATATTTTAAAAATCTAAACAAAAACCCATGATAGCCATCATCCTATATCTCTTCTCTCCTCAGCTAAGATTCCTTAAGAAAGACATCTACACTAGCTTCCTCTTGGCTTTCTTCAGGACTTAGCTCAAATCCCACCTTCTTCAAGAGACCTCTCCATTCCCCTACCAACCTCTACAGCTAGTGACTTTCCTATGAGATTACTTTCTACCTACACATATACAGTTATCTCTTCCATATCTTGGGGGTTAAGGGCATGGTACCCCTACAATCTGGAAAATCTGTGTAAAATTTTTTGGTCCTCCCTTTGTGTCAGAGATGGTCTGAATTATTTTGGCATTAAAAGATAAAATATGTTGACATAGTGTAATACTATACATATATTTTATGTATTTCTGATTTTCTAAATTTTTTCTGTGTTGTCTGCTGGTCTTCATGTGTCATCCGTGGCTTCCGCAAAACTCCCCAAAATTTCCCATTTAATTTTTTATGCCAACCCTATGTTATATCAAAACTACGACGGTGAAAGTTACAATGTGGAAGAGATAACTGTATATCCTCTATATACAATTTCTTTTTGCAGGCTATCTTCCTCATTAGAGTGGGAACTACTGGAAGGCAGGGACTATTTTTGCCTTTCTTTTATTCCCAGTACTTATAGAGTGCCTGGCACACAGTAAGTACCTAATAAATAATTGGCTGATGGATTCTGAACCTGTTATCTGCCTAATTGAATGTAAACTCCTTAAAGTCAACACAGTGGATACAGTAGGCACTAAACAAATGTCAATTGATGAATAAATAGAGGGAAGGGGCTGTTTCCTTTTTGTCTGTACATCCCATGAGTGCCTAGTCAGTGCCTGGAAGAGAGTACCTATATAAAGGTTTACTAATTGAAATTGTCTCAGCTTAAGACTCCCTATCAGAGTTGCAGAGTCCAAGGAAGTGAGGGAGGGGTGGGGAGTAAAGCTGATTGGGCCTCAGAGACATCAAGGAGAGGAGAAAAGAAATGCATCCCTTCTTCACATGTGCCTGGAGATGAAAAAACTCAAAGTTTTGATGGGATGAATAGCACAAACTTGAGATAAATAGCACAAAATTGAGATAAAAACCAAGGTGCCCCCTTTTTCCAAGTAGGGGCAGCAAGAAGGAATAGAGGAAGGGAGCCCAGAACCCCAAAGAACAACCTGGCCTAGGTCTGCTTAGACACTCGAGGACCATTTCTAAGTGTCACTGGCACAATACTGCACTGAGTTTGGCTATGGTACAGCGGAAATGTCCAGTTTCTCAACTCACAACTAGTGGCTATCCACAGCTGAAGTCCAACACTGTCATCCTGTGCTGGAGCCACATTCCCAGGTGTCACCCTCCAAATACTGCTCCCCTTGTGCTATTCTAGAGTAAGAATGTCTTTCATAAGTCGCACAGATGAGAAGGTGTTTCATTGCAATGGTATACAACTGCGTAAGAGTTTAATTGGCCAGGTTACCACAGGCGGCAAGAAATGGAATCATGAAATGCCAGAGCTGGAAGGTCCTAAGAGAGGATCTAATATAACCCTCCCCCACCACCTCATTTTGCAAATAAGGAAACTGAAGTCCACAAGGTTCAGAGGCAGAGGAGGAAGAGAACATAGGCCTCTAGACTCCATGCCTCCTAGCTCTTTGTATTTACAGATGCCTCAAGCTAGAGAAGGCAGAATTCTTTAAAAATACCCAAAGTACTTTAAACCATATATTTTAAAGAGGGGTGGATTAACCCTTAGAGAAAAGAAGCGTTTGCTAGGTAGAAGCTATTTGGCTTTGGAGAGGGTTTTCTGTAAGACAGACTAATTTCTATGGATTTTCTAAACTGACTAAAGCCTTCCCCAATCCCTGAAGAGTAAACATGTCTACTTCTGTCCCATGCTTCTGCCACAAGCTGCCATCCAATGTGTCAAAGGAAAGGAAACTGACCATGATACAACCACCCTTCCCACTTTCCATAATGCCATTCCTTCTAATGCTGTGTTCTGACCTGTCTTCTCAAAAGGGACATGGAGAATCCTGGTCTGTTAGCTCACTTTTATAGAGGAGAAGCCAGCAGCTTCTCTACCTTTATCTCTGTGCTGTCTCAGTCAGTCAATTAGAAATTCCCTGTGCCCAATCAGCAGAGTGCCTACTTTCTCACCTGAAGGTAACGTTCAGCTACCCTCCCAATGAAGGTTTATGCTCTGTAATATCATAAAGATGATGGGGGAACTCATTCTTTAATTACTTTAGAGCTAGAAGGAACCTGAGAGGGCATCTAGTCCAGCCCCTCATTTTATAGATGAAGAACCAAGGCCCAGAGAGGCTAATTGATAAATTCAGGGTCACACTGATATCAAGTAACAGATTCAGAAGTTGAACTCAGATCCTCTGACTTCAAATCCAGCATTCTTTCCTTTGTACTACACTGCCTCCCTACAGCTCATCAAAACATGATAAAATGATAAAAGTGGTCCCCTTAGGCTCTACATCATTTAGGAATACCCTCCGCCCAGATCTTCCCATTTGTTAGTGTTTTATTCCTCTTCAAATCACCTTGTGTATTTCTCTCTTCTCTTCTCTTCTCTCTCTCTCTCTCTCTCTCTCTCTCTCTCTCTCTCTCTCTCTCTCTCTCTCTTTCCCCTATCTATCTATCTATGTATTTATCTATCTATCTATCAAATGATCTTTCCTCTATAATGAAAATACCTTGAGGAAAGGGACTATTTAACACTTTGTTAATATATCTACTATACCTAGCAAGGGGCCTAGCACATAGTAGGTACTTAATAAATGTTTTTGGATTTCAATTGAGGTGGCCAGAACACTGTCCTGTGGATAATATGAGGACTCCAATCTCAGTTATAGTATTATTTCAGTTATAAAGTTTCAAAAGCTGAGGTATGAGTCTACATGGTAACCTTAATGCTGCATTGGGATTTATTTCTCATATGAAAAGTATCATTTTTCTTATCTGGCACCAAAAAAGGATCTTGGCATAGTTATCATCGTGAGTTCCAGCTCTATAGTCCTATAATAGCTGTTGCTCTGAGCCCTCCAGTTTGTTGACATCTCAGGTTCCCCAATTTGTACACATTCTCTCTGGACTCCTCTCTTTGGGGTATTAGAGGAAGGTTGAACAATTTTGAGTAGACAACTTCATTTCACAAGTAAGACACAGAAAATAGCTGGAACTGAGGTATTAAGGAAAGCAATTCTGGTGTTCCCCTGCAGGTTACAAAGAATGCATTCGAAAGCCATTCTTCCATTTATTAAACCTGGGAAGACAATTTTCTTCACCAGTTCTTTGAAACTCACTGTACCCAAATATCCAGATGTTGAAGAGACACCAACATGGAGTAATAGTTTTATGCCTCCGTATGACCCTGGGCAAGTCACTTAACCTCTGTCAGACTCAGTTTCCTTATCTGTAAAACTGATACTAAACTCAGAGGATTGTTGAGGGGCACAATGCTTTGTAAACATGAAATGCCATATCACTGTCTGTTATCATTGTTCTTCACGTTGGCCTTCAAATAATGTCAAGGAAGTCATGAGGTGCATAGGTCTTGATATTCAACTGGTACTGATATTCAACTGGTATTGATGTGACTAAATATTTCTATGAAAATGTGCATGTGTGTGTGTGTGTGTGTGTGTGTGTGTGTGTGTGTGCCTTACCCATCTGTTAACATAACTCCTTTCTGCAACATTCCTCCTAATATTCCCCACATATGCCAACCTTCATTTGAAGGCACCATTCTATCTTGGGACAGTTTTAATCATTATCTTTCCTATCATTTAGCGTAAATGTACCTCTCTTTAACTTCTGTCCATCAATGTTAGTCCTTCCCCCTGAATCCAAGAAAGACAACTCTAATCCCCCTTCCAAATGATACCCCTCAAGTACTTGAAGAAAAATCTGGTGCCTCCCCATTAACTGCTCCAAGACTCAGTTTCCTCATCTGTAAAATGTGGTTACCCTAGTAACCACATAGCTACCCTAGTTATTCTTTCTGATTAGAGTTGCTTCGTCAGAGGGGTTTTGCGAGTTTCCAAGAAAATAATGTATGCCAGATAAACTATCCATAGCACACATACCAGGGATGGCATTCAGGGTGGTTTTTATGAACCCATGGGTCAGTTGCCATCACTAGGTACCCCTAACTTCCTTGTCTTTTTGAGGTATTGTCAGCCTCAAATGGCCACCATCCCCTCTGCCTCTAGCAGGACAGAAGGAGAGGGGTGAGATGTTTGGCTGAGCAATTTTAAAAGGCTGCCAGTCCTCAAGGCAGGTGAAAGGATTCAAAACTACAGAAGTACAAGATATTATGTTACCCCCCTCATCCCCAACCCCCACCAGAGCTGCTGACATCAAATCTCAGTGCAAAAAGTTTAAAAATGAAATAGAATACTTTCCATAAACATTTCTGACACAGTGGAACTAGACTACATGTCTGAAAAGTTGATATTGCTTCTTCTATCTCACTCTTTTTCTAAAACAAAATTCCCAAAGCCTTTCAAGTCCAAGATTTCAAGTATCATTTTCACTTCAAGCTACTGAGGAAGAGACATTCTGTTTTCCTGGCTAGGCCCCTCTTAGACAGTTACCTCTCTTACAGACTGAGCAACAGTCTTTTTTCTTTCAAACTAAGTGATTGTGATGTCTTAAAAAAAAAGAAAGTCACTCATAAGCTCCATAACCTAAACTGACTAGTGCTCTTCGGTGATAAATCACTTTTCCAGGAAACATCCAATGTGACTAAAGAAGTTTCTGCCTCTTTGAGTTCCTGAGATTTGTCAGTGTCTTTAAGTACAATCCCAGGTGTGGCCATGTCAAGCAGGCAAGATAAAGTACATAGACTTTTTTAAGGCCATGGAATAGGTGATCAACCCTTGTAGAACTTAGATCCATTCCGAAACCTCTTACCATTGTGGCACTGTATTTTGAATGTAAAGTTCAGAATTTCGAGTAAATAAGGTCAAGGTAACCTCATATAAAGACCAGCCAGAGAAAACATGGCCTGCAGCAACCCAATTTTTTTTTTCCTATAAAATCCCATGAAGGCTTCAGGCTTGAGCAGATACAAGGAAAAATAAAATCTGGTCCCTGGAGTAGTGTGTACATGTGTCTTTGCACACCTGTATGTGTGCATATGTGTTTTAAAGACATATTTTGCCAGTAGATGTGTTGTGATTTGCAATCCTGCAAATACGTCCCCATTCCAAGGGCCCGGTATTACCAAGTTTATTGGTCTCTCCTGTGACGTAGCACCAAAATACAGTGGGAATTTTATTGCGCATGGCTGCCTTCAATTTCCCTAGATTACTTAACAATTCTCTGTGACATAAAAGATAGCCCAGGAACCTCAGGCCACACTTTTCAGCTCCAAATCCAATGCAACATAACAAATTGATAGCCCTTGGAAATCTGGCTGGCTTTGTGAAAGCTATCAGCTTGTGCCATAATCAGGAAAAGATATAAAAGCTCTGCGTGGCACAGTTGGGGGAAAAAACATGCAACTCCTATTATTCATTAGCACAGTCTTAATTACAAGTCATAATTATTAATATTAATGAAAACCATTTGTAAAGGAAACAAGAGGGACAAAACCCACAGGGGGCTGACAATACCCTACATGGCATTGCATTATGTTGGAGAAAGAAACTCAGCGATGTCAAATCACACATCAGTTGTCTATTTGGACTCCTTGGCCTGTCATTCCCTCGTCGTTCCTATAGTACTAAAGAAAATGAACACTACTATAGTCATCGAATCATTTCTCAAGTGGCTCTATTCATCCCTCATCAAAGAGGGAACAAAAACGGCAAAGATGAGCATCTTTCTGGGTTAGTATAATACTTTGTGTCATAGGAGATGCTGTGATACAGAGCCATTAAAATCTAAGTCTATGAAACAAACTACAATGGGAATTGGTTATCTTACAGTCCACCATCCAGCAATTTCTCTTAAGCAATTCTTCAAAGCTTGGCCAGTGCAATAAATGGTCATTTATGTTCCTGGTGATGATTTATGGCAAAATCCTAAAGTGCTTCTGAATTATCAAAAAAGATTAATGTATTTCCTAGCAGGGTTGTGATGTGTGTTGTATTCTAACAGCTTAAAACTGGTTTTATATGTATGTATATGTGTGTGTGTGTATACAGAGAGAGAGAGAAAGAGAGAGAGAGAGAGAGAGAAAGAGAGAGAGAGAGAGAGAGAGAGAGAGAGAGAGAGAGATTGAGAGTATACATGGGAAATGACGGCTGGGTTTAAGTATTTGAAGTATTGTAATATAGAAGATATAACCTTCCAAATACTTGAACCTAACTTTCATATCCTTGTGTGGCACAATGGATAGGACTCTGGGCCTGGAGTCGGGAAGACCTGAGTTCCAATCTGGCCCAAGATACTAACTAGCTTTATGACCCTGGGCAAGTCATTTAACTCTGTTTATCTAGTTTCCAAATGACAAACTACTCCAGTATTTTGCCAAGAGAAAACCCCAAATGGGATCACAAAGAGTCTTAAATGACTGAACAACAACAAAAACCCACAGAAGAGTGAGCCCCAAAGTGAAGGTCAAGGAACTTGGGGTGGGGTGGGGGCAGGATTTCAAAAGATAAGCTTTTATGTGTATTTGTACTTCCTAAGTATTACCAAATCGCAGAATCTCAGAGTTAGAATCATTTCAGTTCTGTTTGACTCTTCATGACCCCATTTGGGGCTTTCTTGGCGAAGATATGGGAATCGTTTGCCATTTTCTTCTCCAGATCATTTTACAGATGAGAAAACAAGGTCAAGTGACTTGCCCAAGGCCATACATTTACTAGTGTCTGAGGCCCAATTTAAACTCAGGTCTTCCTAGATCTGGGCCTGGCACTCTGTCCACTGTGCTACCTAGCTGCACATCTCCCAAGATAGGTCATTCCAATTTTGGCTAGCCCCAACTTGATTGTGGTTCTTATGGTTGTTATTACAGTTTACCTTTCACTGAGCCTGAATCTACTGCTTTTTGGCTTCCACCAGCATCCCTAGTTCTGGACTCTGAGGCCCCAAAAGTAAGTTTGTCCTTAACCCGACGGCCCTTAGACAAGTCTTTCAATATTTGAAGATGGAGAGCTTGCATTTCCCCCATCACAATCCCCCAAAGTAGAGAGGGCTACTTTGAAAGGCGATGGAACAGGATGACCCCTTGTCAGAAATCTCGTAGTGGGATTTCATTGGGGTACTCACTGACCTCAATAGTCTTTGAAGTTCCTTCTAATTCTCAAATTTTGGGTTTCTCTCTTCTCTCCCCTTTCTTCTGATTTTTTTTTTGTATTCTTAGCTCTGGTACCAGGGGGCTTTTGCATTGGCAGACATCACTTCGTAATAAAAGTGTTCCATACTTTTAAATGAAAATTGGAAAAAAAACTCAAGTCAAAAAGCCAGATTAGTTGTCTATATTTTGTCTCCATTGACCCCACAAGCATTATTGTATTTTATTCTACGTATTTGGAACAAGAAGAAAGCTACTTTAGAGGCCTAGGAGGTCCTGTAATTTTCTAATGTGGTACTTCTTTAAATTCACTTTAGCTTTCTCTGAAGTGTTTGCAGTGATTCAGACATAAATGAGTTCTGAGCAATGGCTAAATGTCTGCGTAGTCTATCAGATCTGTTAGGTCATGATGCCAGAGTTACGAATATGTTCAGCAAACGGCTAGATTTCCGCAGTTCAAAGAACATTGAAATGCATTAAGGAACACAAAAATCAAAAGCTATTCTACTCATTCTTTTTTGGAACTTAAATAATACATTTATTTTCAATGTTATTCACAATGATGGTGGTTACTCCACATTCTCACAATTGCTATTGTGTCTTTCCTTTTCTCTCTTTGGGATTTGTTTTAACTGGCAAAATCACATTGGCTGCATTATAATCTTTTAGGGTATCTCTTGAAAAATGGTCCTATTATCATGAATACTGACTGTGGGTAATTCTGCCTTTTGGGACAATAGGAATTTTACATTCACTATATGAAGCCAAACACCTATATAAGAACTGAAGAAAAATAAGTCAAACGTTCACTTTCGGACAGGTAAAGCTCAAGAAAATCTCAAGAAAGATTAGGAACAAAGGATGAGAAACACTGTGCTACATGATGAGGAAAGATAGAGCCTTCCAAAAGCCAGTAACTTTACAATTCTGATATCGTAGGTACCATAGCACCACCTTGGAGAATGTTTGCCAACCTTCCATTACCCAGGAAGACTAAGGTTAAAATGTTCCAAAAGGCACAGAATGTCATCCAGTGGTGATGTGGGAGATGTTTCCAATTTTCTAAGAATTTATCATTAATTGCAAAAGATATTTTCTGAATGAGATTTTAGTAAATATATAAATACATTTGTATATAATTCATATGTACAAATGTCAATAATCTTTCAAGATATAAAAAACATAACCTATTTTTCTTGTTAAAGAGGTGGTAGACTATAGAAGCAGAATGAGGTATATATGCTGTTCAGTTCAATGAATGGGTTGGTTTGTTTTGCTTAATAATACTTCTTTGTTATAAGCCAAGATTCTGTTGGGGGTTGGAGGAAAGATACACAGGGAAAAAACAGTAATATTATTTTTTTTAAAAAAGAAAACATCAATTTTTTAATAAAAAAGAAACATGGGCTAAGTGGGCTAAAACTATGCAGTCTCAGTCTTAGTCCCAGTTGTACCACAAATAATCTGTGTGACTTAAATGACTTGTTTAAATGCAGGTCTGATCATGTCATTCCCCTTCTCAATAAACTCTAGGGGCTTCCTATTGACTCCAAGAGCAAATACAAAATGCTATGTTTGGCATTCAAAGTCCTTTCTATCCTAGCCCCCTTCTACCTTTGCAGTTTTCTCATACCCTACTCCCCTAAACATATTTTTCAATTCAGTAACCCTAGCTGTTCTACAATCAAGACTCTCTCATCTTGCAGCTCTGGACATTTTCTCTAGCTGTATGCCATTCCCGGAGTACTCTACCTCCTCTGCTCTACCTACTGACCTCCCTGGCTTCCTTTAATTCCCAATTAAAATCCCACCTTCTACAGGAATCTTTCCCCAGCTGCACTTATTTCCACTGCTTTCCTCTTTCCATTATTTCCAATTTTTCCTGTATATAGCTTGCTTCATATCCATTTGTTTCCAAGGTGTCTCCCCCATTAGATTGTAAGTCCTTTGAGGGCAGAGCCTGTCTTTTGCCTCTTTTTGTATCCCCAGCACTTAGCACAGTGCTGTACTTAATAAGTGTTTATTGAATTTAGCTACTCTAGGTTTCAGTTTCCATATCTAGAAGGGAAAAACTAGGATTGCTGGTTAGAAAAGAGGACACTGGGGTTTGGTAAAAAGAATGCTGAATTTGGAGTCGGGGACCTGTCCAATTTCTGGTGGTACTGCTAGACAAGTCACTTAAATTCTCTGAATCTTAGCCAATGTACCTGCAAAATGAGGCCAACTGTTACTCTTTAGCCCTTTATTCCTCTCCCTGCTTTCAAAAGTACACCCTTCTCATTAATCTTCAGTTTTTTCCTATCTATTGGGATTTTTTTCTGATACTTACAAACATACCCAGGTCTTTCTCCTTCTCCCTCCCTCCAGCTATCAGAGTCAACATACCATAATGGATAGAGTGTTGGGGTTGGCATTAGGAAGATCTAACCTTGAATCCTATACTAGGTTCTTTCTAGGGTATTAACCTTTCTAAACCACAACTTCATCTGTAAAATGGGAATAATAATATTATTGACCTCAAAGAGCTGTTGTAAGGTTAAAATGAGATAATTTAAGTAAAATGCTTTCCATATCTTGACACGAGACTGAGGGTATCACTACTAACTACTACTACTACTACTACTACTACTACTACTACTACTACTACTACTACTACTATGACTACTACTACTACTACTACTATCACTACTACCACTACCACTACTACTACCACTACCACTACTACTTTGCTAGTACTACTACTGCTACTATTACTACTACTACTCCTACTATTACTACTACTACTACTACTATTACTACTACTACTACCACTATAACTAATACTAGTACTACTATATCTGCTGCTACTACTACTACCACCACTATAATTAATACTACTACTACTGTACCTACTATTGCTACTACTATTACCACTATAATTAATACTACTACTACTATACCTACTACTACTATACCTACTACAACTGCTACTACTACTTCTACTGACAATAACAACAAAAACAACAGTATCTTTTTCTGGGGGAAAATCTACAGTTGTTTCTTTAACTCTTTTCACTTATTTCTCATCTCCTTGGAATCTGAGTTCTACTTCATTACATAGCTATGCTCTCCAAGATCACCATTGATGGCTCAATTGATTAATCCAATGGCTTTTTCTCAGAATTCACACTCCTTGATTTTTCAGTAGCATTAAGCACTGTTGTTAACTGCCTCTTTTGGAAAAAATCTCTTTTGTTTTGGTTTATGTTATACTACTCTCTCCTGATTCACTTTCTACCAATGTGACCACTCTTCTGTCTGGATCATCATCCACGTTCCATTCCCTATCAGTTTATCACCAAGGCTCTGTCTTCATTTCCACTTTCTCCACTCTCACTGTGTGTGTGTATACACACACACACATACATACATATATGTATGTATGCATATTTGTATATATATATACATACATATATATGTATGTATACACCCTTTCATCATCTCCCACTGGTTTAATTATCACCTCTTTGAAGGTGATCCCAAAATCTATATTGAAAGCCCAAACTTTTTCTGAGTTCTAATGTCACATCGATAATGGATATTTCCAACTAGATGTCCTGTAGGCCTCTCAAAATCAATCAGTCCCAAAAAAGACCTTAGCATCTTTCTACCACCACTAAAATTGGTCCCTTTCTCCAAGCTATTCCATTTCTGCTAAGAGTATCATTGCCTTCCCAATCAATCTAGATTTGAAAGCTCAATCATTCTCAGCTATTCCGTTTCCTTTTCTCAACATACCCAAGTAGTTACCAAATATCATCACTTACTTTCACAACATTTCTCCAATTTGTCTACTTCTCTTCACTCATATATCCCCCACCTTACTTCAGGCCATCATGTGAACTACTGCAACAGGTTCCTAAGTTGGACTCCTAACACCCTGTCTTTCCTCATTGCCGTTTTCTCTTCCAGCTGCCAAATCATTCTCCCTAAAGCACAGGTATGACACTGTCAGATATACCCCACCCTTTGCCCTCACTAAACAATTTTTAGTGCCTCTAGGATGAAATACAAACTTCTTAACTTAGTACTGGCTTCTACAATCTACAATCTGGCTCTGTTCTACTTTTCATATTACTGCCTTTCATGAGAAAGAGTATGGCTTTGTGGATAGAGAACCAGACTCCTGAACAAAAGCCATTCACACCTAGGATGAAGCTAAACAGTGCCATTACATTTGGAAAGTGGCATGGAACTCTCCCATAATAGTTATGTGTGTGTGTGTGTGTGTATATATATAATATATATATATATGTGTGTGTGTGTATGTATATGTGTGTGTTTATATATATATGTGTGTGTGTGTGTATATGTGTGTGTGTGCATATATATACATATATATGACTTTAACATTTACATAAGCACTTTCCATACATCATCTCATTTGATCTTCATAATAACTCTATGAAGTAAGTGCTGTCATTATCTCCATTTTAGATATGAAGAAACTGAGGCAGACAAAGATTAAACGACTTGCTCAGGGTCACAGAGGCAGTAAGTGTCTGAGGTCAGACTTGAACTCAGGTCTTTCTGACTCCAAGTCCAACACTCTATCCTCTGTGCCACTGTGCCACCTATCTGCTCCTGTTGTTATGGTAAAGGACACTAAATACACAAAATTCAGGTATCAAAATATGATCAATAAAAGGTACCACTGCTTCAGATCTACAAAAGAAGGGTAAGTGAAGGCAGAAAATTCTAGTTTCCATCAGATATGAGAAAAACAGAATTTTCATAAAAGACCAGTACCAACTCATGCACAGAGCAGGAAGAATTGATCATCTGGTGTCTGCATATCAGGGAAAAATCACACCAAATGGAGTCCTAGAAATGGGAATTCAGCATGAGAGATCTACTATGACTTTTCCAAATTGCTAGCATGCCTCTGCCTGTGGAATTCTTCATTTCCTTTAACATTCAACTATAGCATCACCTTCTATGTGAAACCTTACCCAGTTCCCCCAACTACTGGTACCCTCCTTTCTCAACAATCTGGTATTCATCTTGTATTATTTTTTATTTATTTTATAATATGCATGTACTTACACCCAGAGAACCTGACTTTTATTCCAATGCTCTTTTTACTAAACTATGCTAACAACACATTGATGGCTTTACTTTTACATTTGCATAGGACGCCCAGAAGCCTCTGCAGATTTTTCTAATTTTTAATCAAGAATTCCACATATTTTAGCAAGAACTTTCAATACTGTAGCATCTAGTTAGCCACCTTATTCCAAACACCATTTCTGTGAAGCACAAAAATCTTGTAGGATCTTTCATTTGCCAAGAAATGTAGAAAGAATTGTCCTGGTGGAAATCATTTCAGAATCTTGGGAACACTGTACGTACCACATCCTAGAGTGCAATGAATACACCAGCTGCCACTCTTGAAGAGCAATATCACCATTCCTCAACCTGACAGTGAGAAAACCAGAACTGAATAGCTTATGTAGCAGCAATGTTGATCTCTGCGTACCTGGCAAAGGGATGAACTACAGAGTAAGGGCTTTCTTCCAGCTACAGAGCAAGGAAGAATGGGCCTAATGGCCCATATGTCAGAAATTTCATTGGCACAAGAGATAGCTCAGTCTGTCTCTGACCGTGTGAGGGAAAGGCAAAGGGTGACTACAGCGAGGTAGCTAGATACCTTGGAAAAGGAGAATAAAAAATGACCTCTTATGAAGAAGCTAGTTAAATGTCAATTTGTATGCACTAACTTCCTTCAGAATATTCAATCAGGGCCAATAATTGGGACGGAACAACAATAAAAAAGGCTCATGCTGCTACATTCCGCTCTCCCTAGGGTGCCTAGACATTTGTAGCTACTAGCTGAAGCCAAGGGAAAAAAAAACACCAGGAGAAGCTGATAGAGCCAATTGAATCTCTCATCCCCTCCTGCCTACTCAGCTATCTGTTATCAATATGCTACATTATTCTTTGATTATAAAAGTATTCCCCAAAGTGTTCCAGTAGCATCTGGGGCTGGAGTTGAGGCAAAGAAAGGTGGCTAAGGAATCTATATGAAGCAAAGAAATATAGAAAGGCAATTCGATAGCTGTAAAGTAGGTTCTTCCTAGCCAATAATCTCCTCAATAGTTTATTATAACTAAAAGAACATGCTTCCTTCCTGAACAAGAAATATACTATATGGAAATTCCAAACACGAAGTATTATAGAAATGCAGCCAATTTGCACACACGAAAAAACACTTGCTTAGGAAAACCTGCCCATTTTGAAAAAGCCTTCCTCTACAATCCTGGGTCTTATCTGGTTTTCTAGCCTGAGCTCCAACTGAATGAAAAGCAGTCTAATGGCTTCCAGGAAGAGTGAGTCCTAATCTGAGATAAATGTACATTATTGCATGCACTTTCCCGATAACTAATTCCCCAAAGACATAGGGAGGGATTTTTATTTGTAGATGCTGTTAAAGACTTCAGAAACAGATCAGCTCTGGAACTTCACCATTAATTTGCATCTTACTTTTAAGGCTATTGCCAAATTGCAATTGACCAACAATATTTATTAATAGATGATGTATAGAATATGGCAGGGCCAGGTCTCTGACCTTTAGGAGTTTTCAGTCCCTACTGGAACAAGACAGACAACATACAGCACTCTCTAAAAAAATAATAATTTGGTTGGTAGCCAGGAGCAGTTTAGGGCTGGAGAGTCTTGCTGATCATGCCTAGAGAAATGGATTTTGTTGTCTATATTCCATTTAATCAGACTGGGTTTTGTAGACAGTTTAAAACTCTCTTTTCAGTTTGTAAAAATGTGGCTTGTGAGTGGGAAATGGTTCCCTTTTCCCCATATCTGTGTCTTCTTCCAGTCTGTCACACAAAGTCAAGATAAAATAAAAAGTCAAGAAATTGACTAGCATGTAAGGAAGAGAATAATATTCTGTAGGATAGATGATACAATTGATAGTGGGTGTAAGAACCTGAGTTTGGGGAGGAAATTAAAACTAAATCGAGAGAGAGCTGAAAAGTTTAGAGAGTGGATAAAAGATTTCCTGACAAAGTCCATTTTGGCCAGTCAAATTTGAACTGATTATAGGAGCCCACACATTCTACAGCTGAAAGAAATAACAAAATGGTGCAGAATTGCATAGGAACTGGCATGGTTCCTCCCTCAAAGGAGCTTCTGCCTCAGGTGTTGAAGGATATATTTATTAGTGAGTTTCAATTTTCCCTTTCTTCTTTGGGCTTTGAAGCAATTTATCAATATTGACCCCAAGGAAGCAAGGTTCAATCAATTAGCCATTGAGTTCCCATTCTAAAGACAATTGACATGTATCCACTTGGTTTCATCATGATGTAAGTGAAAAGTCTATTCGAGTTGTTGTGAAAGTGGTTTTATTTAATATACTGGTTTTCCCCATTAACTATGCCAGTCTACTTTTCAGTTTTTAAGCCTAAGCTCCTGGTTATCCAGCTTCTTCTAAACCTTCTCAAACATACCCTACAGTCAGGGAAAGGGCAAGAGTTGCTGGAAAATGGTTGTGATTACAGAATTATGAATCAAAGACAGAGCCGATGATGAACATGTCGCAAAAATTCATCATCGTATAACCCAGATAGTCAATAAGAGTTTATTAAGCACCTACTATGTTCCAGGCACTGTGCTAAATGGGGAGGAGAGGAGGGGAGACACAAAAAAGGCTCTCCAAAAAGTCCCTCCCTTCAAGGAGCTCACAGTCTAATGGTGGAGACAATGTACAAACAACTATATACAAACAAGATATGGAGAGGATAAATTTGAGATAATCACAGAGGGAAGATAGAATTTGAGCTGTAGAAGGTAGGACTTGCAGGAAGACCAGGAAGGCAGGAAACAGAGATGAAGAAGGAGGGAGTTCCCGGCATAGGAGACAGCCAATGAAAATGTCCAAGTCTAAGAAAAATGGTTTGTGGGAGGAACAGCAGGTAGACCAGTACCATTTGATCACAGAGACCTTGGTGAGGAATAAGGCCTAAGAAGACTAAAAAAGTAGAAGGAAGATGAATGGATAGAAGAAATGAAGGTTTCTAAATGAGAGTTGGGGAAGATGTGGGCATGTTTATAGACAGTAGGGAAGCAGGAGACAAGAAGAGATTAAAAATAAGTGAGATAGTAGGGATTACACAGAGAGGGCAATATGCTGGAGAAAAAGAGATGGAATAAATTCATTTGTGCATGTAGGGTAGTTTGTCTTGGCAAGGAGAAAGGCCATCTCTTCATGTGAGACAGAGATAGAGGAAATGATGGCATAGGGCATCCAAGTGATATAAGATGAAGCAGGTAGATAGAGGTACCGCTTGACAAAAGGCCTCATTTTTTTAGTGAAATATGAAGCAGGGTTCTCAGATGAGAGGGATCTATGGGAGGTATGGAAAGATTCAGAAAAACCACTGCAATGAATTGGAGGGTGAGTTAATTAGGAAGGTAGAAAAGATTGTTTTCCTGCAGTGAAGGCCTATGTAGAATTACATAATATAAAACTTTAGCAGGGGCAGGTGGTACGGTTTCATGACTTTCTCTAGCTTCATTCAGAAGCATTTGAAAATGAGCAAAGGCCAGGGATAGTTGGAATAATGAAAGGCTGAGGCTTAGCAGGGGAAGACTGGCAATAGGATAAGGAGACAAGGGATTTGAAAGAAGTGTAGAGTTGAATTGATTAACCAAGAAATCTGGGGTAATGGCAGCAAAGACCTAAGTAGATAAGAAAGTCTCCCTCAACCCCATTTAGAGTGCCTTTAAAGGATAAAGGAGGCACACTATAATGAGAAAACACAATAATGACCAAGAAAAATACCCACAAACATCTGACTCCCATAGCCACAGTGGACCTCCTGTAATATTGTCTTATGCTACCCAGAGGACTTGGGCAAAGGGCCTTAAATTTCTGTTCTAAAGGCAGCAAGTTCCCACAAAGGATCATAGGATCATAGACCCAGAACTAAAAGGGTCTTCAAGGGTCATCCAATCCAATAATCTCATTTTACAGATGAGAAAATGGAGGGCCTGGTGTCTTCTGCCAAACCTTATGATACAGAATTGCCAGCTGCCTAGGGAAAATCCAGTTCCCCTGCTATCACTTTTATCTTCTCTCAGACCTTCTCCTCCTGAGTCTTTTTGCTGTCCTGCCTTCTCTCTCCATTGTATCTTCATGTATTGTATGATTGTTAACAAGCTTTCCCTTCATCAAGGCCACTTTCCTTTCATACTCCTTCCACCCTCTTGAACTTATGGAAATCTAGCTACTCCCAGAAGACACTGTATCTCTAGTTAATCTTTCCATTAATGAAGATGCCTTCTGTTATTCTCTACAATAGGAGATACCAGAAGGAGAATTTGGCATAATTTGTGCTCCTCGTTTCCTCTATTAGACCTTTCTTCCACCGAAGTTTGGTATATCCATTTACATAATACTATCTAGATATTTTCAAGTTCTTATTCTTTTTTTTTAACAGACTTCCTATTTCCTGCACTTCTTGCCCCTGTATTTAGGGTCCTTCAATCACACTGGTCTCCCTGTTCATTCATCAACTTAATCTCCATGCATCTTCATTCTGTGTTAGACACACACATAAGGATGGTCATACCCTTGAAAATCACTCACAAGAATCCTCTCTTTCATGATCTAGAATTCTCCTATTCTCCTGAGCAGAAGCTCCTATCCTTCCGTCTCTTGCTGTGCCTCATTCTTCCTAAACTTTATCTTCCTTCTCTCCTATGATCTCCTTAAAAGCAGGGATGGTGTCTTTGCTTTTCTTTGTTTCACAAATGCTTTACACATAAGAAGCATTTTTTAAAAAGTTATTGAGTGACCAGTTGGACCATTCCCTTCAATCACTCTACATTGTATTTCTCTCCCATACCATCATCCCTGCTTCAGACTCAATTTCTTCCCTTGCCAATCTTGAACAGATCACCAACATAGTTTTCAATTCCCAGATATATTGTCTCCATGTTTTATATTCCCTTTATACTTTGCCAAACTCATGTTACATTATTCCATCTTCTGCCTTTCTCCTACACTAATGCTCCTGAATGCCAGGAAAAGAAGTCGCAGGAATAAATGAATCTATTTACAAATTATCTAATGTCGACCTGGCCCTTGAGCCAAACCTTTTATTCCTCCTTAATAAATTCTCTGACTCTGAACAGCAATTGTTTCAAAGCCCTGCTTCTTTCCTTAAGACTCCTAGATCACCTCTTTCCCTCTCTTTCAGCAGAGGACCTAGCTTACTACTTTACAACAACAACACAAATGAAGCCTTCTTACATATTATCTTTATCCTATCCCAAACAACAAAATTCTTTAAAATCATTACTCTTTTGCTTCTTTCTTGGAAAAAGAGACCCCTCTCTTTGTAAAAGGACCCTTACAGAGACCCTTTTCCTCTCCATGACCAATGTTTTTACTTATGTCCTTGATCACTGGAGCTGGCCTCATTAATCATCCTTTTTGCCTAATTTTCAATCTCTCCATGTATAGTGGCCTACACTTATTGCTATAATTACATGCCCAGGTCTCCCTAGCCTTTGAAAATAAAAACACTTCATTTGATTCTACCATCTCCTTAAAGCTACTATCATTCTATATCACACCTCCCTTTCTATGGAAAGACTTCCAAGAAAAGCCATATACACTAGTTACTTCCACTTCCTCTCCCCTCACTCACCATTTAATCTCTTGCAAACTGGATTCTAACCTTACCAATTAGCAGGACGTGCCATCTCCAAGCTTGCCAATGCTCTTTTGCCTGTTAAATCTGATGGTCATGTTTGAACCGTCATCCTTCTTGACCTTTTCACAGCATCTGACACTGTTAATTACGATTATGACTATGAACTTTTCTCCTGGAGTTTGCAAAATACTGCTTTTTGCCAGTCGTCCTCTTAACTGTGTGGAAGGTTCTTCATCATCTATGTCTGGTCCCCTAACTATAAGTATCTCCCGAAAAGCTCTATACTGACTTCCCTTCTCTCTGTATACTCTCACTCTCTATATACTCTTTTTCTCTGATCTTTTCGCTTCCCATGACTTGAGTTAATTATCTCTATTTAGCATGAGAAGCACTGAGAGGCAGTATTGCAAAGTGGATAGCTTGCTGGACTAGGAGGAAAGGAAACCTATATTCACATGTCTCCTTAGTTATTTCTAGCTATATGACGTCCCCTCTCTGGGCCTCAGAATAATAATAGCACCTTCCTTATGGGGTAAATGTGAGGATTAAGTAAGACTGTATGCAAAGCATGACAGCTATAATTATTATTGAACAAGTAAAGTCCATGTATGTACGTGTGTGTATGTGTGCAAACTCCTTGAGGGCAGACCCTGGAATTGCTTGTTGATTCCTCGATTGAGTATAATGTTACTCATTGACTAGGGTAATTATTTTCTAACACCCATGTTGACTTTTTCTATTTTGCTAATATTTGCTTTGGGAAGGAAAGAAGGAAGGAAGGAAGGAAGGAAGGAAGGAAGGAAGGAAGGAAGGAAGGAAGGAAGGAAGGAAGGAAGGAAGGAAGGAAGGAAGGAAGGAAGGAAAGAAGGAAAGAAAGAAGGGAGGGAGGGAGGAAGGAAGGAAGGAAGGAAGGAAGGAGAGAAGAAAGGAAGGAAGAAAGGAAGGAGGGAAGGAAGGAAGGAAGAAAGGAAGGAGGGAGAGGGAGAGAGAGAGAGAGGAAGAAAGGAAAGATTTATGAAGCACCTACTATACATCAGGTATTATGCTAAACTCTTTAAAACTACTATCTCATTTGATCCTCATAACAACTTGGGAGGTAGATACTATTATGATCCTTTTATATAGTATCTTAAAGGCAAGTGACTTGTACAAGGTCACAGAGTTAGTATGTATTTGAAACAATATTCAAACTCAGGTCTTTGACTCCAGGCCCAGCCCTCTATCTACTTAATCATCTAGCTGGTAGCGGTGATACCTCTTTTCCTATTATGATATATGTCATCATCATCATCATCATCATCATCATCACTAGCATTTATATGGTATGTACTATGTGCCAGGCACTGTACTAAGTGCCTTATACATTTTATCCCATTTTATCCTCACAACAACCCTGGAAGGTAGTTACTATTATATCTGCATTTTACAGTTGAGGAAACTGAAGCAGATAAAGATTAAGTGACTTGCCCAGGATGACACAGCAAGTATGTATTTCAAACTCAGGTCTTTCTGACTCCAGGTCCAGCACCCTATCCACTGCACCACTAGAGGGTCACAGTAATACCTTTCTTTCTGTGATGGCATGCATAACAAGGATAATTACAATAATAGCAGCTAGCATTTATATGATGCCTACTATGTACTAGGCGACATGCTAAGTGCTTCATGAATATTATCTCATCTGGTCCTCACAAGGACCCTGGGAAGTAGGTGCTACTATTATCCCCATTTCATAGTTTAAAAAACTAAGGCAACAGATATTATAAAGATAGTAAGTGCCTGAGGCCAGATTTGAACTCAGATATTTGTGATTCGAGGTCCAGTTCTTTATCCACTGAGTCACTGAGCTGACTATTGACAACAGATCATTGGTTTACATCAAGTTTCCTGTATTTTTCTCAATAAGCTACTCATTAGTACCTATAGGATAAAGGGGATTGATGGCAATATACCATCCTGTGGTCAGCCACTTAGTTGTGGCTTCCAATGATCAAATTGTGAACACACTTTTATTGAAGAGTTCTACTCCAGAGAGAAAAAAAATCTCAGATTAATTTTCCAATGATGCACATAACAGGCCCATGAAGCCTACACACAGAAGGCAGAGCTCGACATTGCATCAAAGCCAAGTTCTCTCAATACGCAAGGGAGCAGAACAAACATCCATTATCCAATGTCCAGCCAGCTGTTCCTCTCCGGTTTCTTTTCTATCAGCCGTCTAGATCTACCCTTCTCCTCCTCCTCAGCTCAATCTTCTGGTTTTTTTAACTTTGCTCTCAGAGACCACTGTCTCATGACTCTCTTTACAGCTGTCATTCTATTGCACAGAATGAATCCCGTATGGATTCAGTCAAAGGGCCACATTTGAGGACCTAGAGGGCCACATGTAGCCGCAAGGCTGCAGTTCCCCACCTCTTTTCTATTTGCCTCCCTTTTCCCATGTTTTATTGTAGATTCTCCTCAGAATATTTCAAGACTTCAGCTCTATCTTTTGCACTACATTTCCCATGAACCTCCTTGGGAGGAACCTTTTGTTAGCTGGCATTTCTTAGCTCTTGTCACAGCTGCTGGCTGCTTTTCCCAAGACTCTCTGCTTCTAAGGGTGTCTGTTCTGTTCATCACAAAGACAGGTCATACCCATGCAAAGTATCCAGTAAGTGTATTCCAGAAAACAATCAGGCATTTTCCCAGTGGCCTAAGGGGACGTTTGTTTTTTGTTGTGTCTTTTTTTTACTTTTCCAGGAAGAAAGAATAAATAAAATTATTCCTTCTGATTTTGTTTTTTCTCAACTAGCTCGGCTTTACAAAATTATCTGAGCTGTTGAAACAACAACAAACATAGAACTTTAAAGTATACATTAACTTATTTGTGCCTCACAACAACCCTATACGCTAAATACCACAGATAATATTATATTCATTTTACAGATGGGAAAACTGAGCTCAGTGGGGTTTAGTGGGCAAGTATCTATGATCATACAGCTTTGCACGTGGCAGAAGGATATGAAGGTAGGTCTGGAACTTTATCTGCTACATCACAATTCCTTTCATGAATAATAACATAATTTTGGCAAATCAGTTTAGGGCATTACCTCTGGAATCCAGCTCTATGAAACCCACCTGTTACATATTAAATGATGAATAATCTATGGCCAGATTGACATATTGTTTGTCTTAAACCAGCCTTGTTCTATACTGTGTATTCAGTAAGAAGTAAACGACTCAGCTAGGGTATTTGTAAAATTCAGACAGTATACCAACAGTGGCAATCTATAAGGCACAGGTACTCTATTTAGGACTGAGAAGAACAACTGTACTCTGTTTTATTACCAGGGGTTAGATATTCTAAGATTTAATGAGAGGTTGTTAAGGATATGCGGCTCGAATATGTAATAAAAACCTTCGAAACATCTCTATGCATTCAGCAACTTTTCCATTTTATAGATTCTCATTCTGGTATTGGGTCTCTCACTTTTGTATGGTGCACTGAAATGATTTCTTCCCAAATGAATTTTCCACCTCATTTTTTAGTGCTTTTATGGATGAAAAAGGCAAAGTGCCACCTGGTTGCTTTTGAGGTCATTATGCTCCCTCCAAATAACAGTGTTGCTTGCCAATGGGCAACCACTCTTCCCTCCACCACCACCCTTCCCCAATTAGTACTCATGCCTACTTCTTCAACTGGTTATTTCCATTTACATAACCTTCCTCCTTAGAATTGGTAAAATGAAGCTGTCTCTGATATAAGATCTATGAAAAGCTTTCTCTGGAGCATTTCTGTGTGCTTTTAAAAATTGGCTCTGGAAGAAACCCTGGCATAAGCTTATTTCTCTATCATCAGGGTCTTTGACAATTGCAATGTGGTGGGGAAAACACTGGAGTTTTAAAAAAAAATTATCTCAAACTGTTCTTTTATTTAACAGAAGCAAGTAACTTCACCTCTTAGCCTCAGTTTCTATCTCCATAAAATGAGAATAATTCCTAACTTACAGGGCTATTGTGATCATCAAATAAGATCACGTAAACTATAACAACATAAGCAATTCAGCTGTTTGCTCTGGGGAGATATACAATTTTAGTATATTTGGAATTTAAAAAGTTATAATTCTATAATGTCAGTAAAGTTTGGACAGCTTGTTTGGATGTGTTTCCTATCATTTATCTGAAATAGAGGACATCTGCCTATTATTATCATTTGACAATATAGCTAGTAAAACAATGAGTGTAATAGATTTAAATTGTATAAGCCAACGGTCTACAATATAAACTCTCTAAAACTTATAAAAGATCCAGGTGATACTGAGTCTGAACAGGCTTGAGTAAAGTGCATCAATGGAGATCCCATTTAAATCATCACTTTGTTTTCCCCATGCCTCCTTGTAACACAGTGGCTATTGAAAGTCACCAATAAACATATGTGCTCTGTTATGATCTGGTATTCCTGGGCTCCTGAAAGCAAAGTGCTTCCCTTGGGATTTGCAAACAGATGTTACAGAGATTTTGTCTACAATGATGGTCAGAACTTGGAACTTCAATGTCATTTGGCTACAACATAGATTTTGTTTTAATGAGTAGTTCCATTTGCACAAAAATGCCAGTGTTTGCAGCATGTTGCTTTTCAATGGCTAATTGCATCCCAGGAATGCACAAATTGTGTGATCCGAGGAACGTCTCCCAAAGACTGAACAGGTAACATTTGTAGGAACTGTACAGATGATATCCTAACCTATGATAACTTGCTTTACTACTTTTAGACATTTAGTCTCTTCTGAGACGACTGTGATCATTGTCATACCTCATAAAGGTTCCTCTTTTTAATTGAAGGTGGTAACAGTATATCTCTGTGAGGACTTCATAGAATTTTAGAGTTGGAAGTAATCTTAGTATCCAACTATATCCTAGATGTTTTTACCTGGGCTCCACAGACCCCCAAGGAGTCTGTTGAGAAATTTTAGGGGGTCTATGAATGTAGGGTGTGAGAAAAGTTACATCTTTATTTTCAATAACCTTTGATTTCCTTTTCAATAATAAGTATTTTATTTCATGCTCTTAAAAACATTATTCTGTTAAGGGGATCCATAGGCTTCACCAGAGAGCAAAAAAAGGGTTATTACAAAAAAGGTTAAGAGCCCCTGCATTAATTCAACACATAACCAAAAAAGAATTTCCATTTCAAAAACCAATTAGTCTGTGTTTAAGGCCTCTACTGAGGCAGCCAATGCTACTTTGGGATGATATTATCATCAGGAAGTTTTTCCTTACATCAAACCTAAATATGATTCATTGCAATCTGTACCCATTGCTGGTAAGAGTGTTAAGTTTTAGGCCTTATCGGACCCAAATAGTCAAGTACATTTGTAAAAATGTACTATGTATACATAGTGCATGAATATATACTCCTAATATGGCTCTAGACTCTCAAAGCTCATGATTATGGAGTGTAGTGTTCAATGTCAAGATGGAAAGGCTTTGAGTATGTACCCAATGAGTGCATGTATGGCTGTTGTCCAGGGAGCCATGTAGGTAACTTCATAGAGGTTCAAAAAAGTTGCCCAAAACAATTCTAAAGATAATTATGAAATTATAGAAATGGTTAGGATCTGTCTCAGTGCATCACACATAGCTGCAACCTTGTTACATATAATTTCTCAATTATTTGAGATAAAATAAGAAATTCCAGGGGCGGAGCCAAGATGGCGACTGGAAAGCAGTAACTGGCGTGAGCTCCCCTCCAAGTCCCTCCAAAAACCTATGAAAAAATGGCTCTGAACCAATTCTAGAACTACAGAACCAACAAAGGGGCAGAGGGAAGCAGGACTCCAGCCCAGGTCTGCCTGGATGGTCTCGGGGTAAGGTCTGTCCCGAACAGAACTCCCATCCCCCAGCCGAGGGGAGCGGAGCTGAGCCAAGCAGAGCCCAGCGCGGCGCAGCAGACCGCGGACCGACGAGACCTGGAGTGGAGCCGAGGGTGCCCGAGCTCGCAGAATTAATGAGCTGTGGCATGTACCAGACCTCACAACCCACAAACAGCAAAAGGTCAGTGGGGAAAGCAGCGGGAAGGGATGGGAGTTTGCGGTT
>CM053622.1:169477625-169498382 GCA_028646595.1 Phalanger gymnotis | reverse complement strand
GGAAATGGGGAGAAAAATCTGTAATTCAAACGCATGTGAAAATTAATGCTGAAAACTAAAGATGTTAATAAAAAAATTAAAAAAAAAAGAATCACTCCTTATCAATAAAGAACATCTGCTTGGCAAAAAAAAAAATAAGAAATTCCAGGCATAGACAGTTTGAAACTATTTATAGATTATCACATGTAGTAAACATGAGGGATGTTATAAGTCAGATGGGGATTTTTTCCCATAGCACAGAAAAGCAGACAGCTATAGAATGGGGACAATGTATTGAAATGAATACTCTTAGAGTCACAAAAACCTGGTTCTAGTGCTGGATACTAAGAACTAATAAGACCTAATAAGTTCTAGATACTTATTGCTTGCATGACTTTTGGGAAAGTCACTTCTCTGGGCCTCAGTTTCCTCACCTGTAAATTGAAAGTATTGGACAATGTGACCTCTAAGGTTCTTTCTAGCTCTAGTTTTGTGGTCTTATAGTCTTGTAAGGAGAGTAAAGCCCTGTAGGATATTACTTCCTAGGGAACAGGAGGCAATTGTGAGAATGTTGAGGAGATTGTCCAAAAATGTTGCTGGCAACCATTAGCCACATTATTCTTGGATCCTCAAAAACAAACAATGTAGAACTTTTTTTTGTCCAGAAATTACCTACCAATATAGTGGTTATGACCCAATCTGTATTCTGTGCATAATAGGGAGAAGCTATGTTACCACACATAAGCAGGGCAAAACAAATGGTACCACGGTGGGATTGGGTGGTGGATGGAATACATTATACAGTCACATATATTCTTCAGTGTGAATATTTATATCTTCCTAAGTGGGAGCTCAGAGATTATTTTGACAAATTCTTCATTCCAACTATTAATGTGGCTACCTGCTAATAGTGACCAATCCCTGGAAAAGCTAATCAAAACCATTCTTCTTAACAGACAGAATTGAAATGTACTTAACTCCACACTTGCAGATTGATTGCTTATCAATCAATTTCCAAAAATTCAGTTTGATTGGTTGTATAGACATAGCCCAAATACATAAAACAGCAATATGTATCTTCTGAAGATACTTGCCATAATATGATGATGTCATTCTTCCCCAGGGGTTTACTTATTTTTGCAGAGTTACTCATTGGTTTGTAGTCAAGTTTTCCAAACAGCAAATTAAAGGCAATTACTTCTTCTCCCCACCCCCTCCCATCCCACCTGCCATTGCTAACCCCACTGCAATAGAGAGGTATAGGGACTTTAGATTGACCAGCAATGAAATGACATGTTGCACACTTAAGGGCCATGTTTAAGGATGTAAGCCATAGTCACTTTCATAACTCTCTGTTTTCTAAAAGGGAAGGAATATAACAACTTGTCTGATGTTGTACATCATTTAAATACTAAAATTTTGTATTATTTTCTTGTATTGCTTTTATGCGCATATTTTTTCTATTTGTGTTATAGAGTATAAGCTCTTTAAGAGTAGAAAGTCTCATTTCTCTCTTCATTGTAGTAATGGCTCATATTTACATAGCTCTTTTAAGTTTTGCAAAGAGTTTTACAGATACTATTTCATTTGATCCTCATGATGACCCTTGTGAAGTAGGTCTCCATTTCACAGATGAGAAAACTGAAGTTTAGATAAATTGAGTAACTCGGACAGTTCTATCCAACTATTAAAAAATCTGGGGTAGAATTCTAATCGTGACATTCCTGGGCCCGGGTCCAGTTTTCTATCCACTACTCAAGTCCTTGTCCCCAGTGTCTAACACACTGCCTTACATATGGAAGGTGCCCTAAAATGCACGTTGAATGACTTAATATTGAATTCCTTGACTCTAAACCATTAGGAAGCATTTCTGCTCTTACACCAGTTGAGTGTTTTCTGGAAGTGGAAATCATTGTGACTGGGAATCTGTGTCTGGATACCTTTGGCATTGCATTTTATACATACATACACAGCATATATATATATATATGTATATATATACATATATGCATATATATGTGTATACATACATATATATGTATATATATACATATATATATATTTCACTCACCTGGAAAAATCAAAATGAAAAGAAAATTCCCCACTCACATTGCCCCCTTGATTTTCATGTGAAAGATCCAAGCACACGAGATAAGAAGCCGCTCCCTTCCAAGCTTTTCTTCTACTAACCTAAGCCCTAATTTGCTTACTTGTAATATTACCACGTGCTATCACAAAAATTAATTTGAAACCAAAGGGCAGGGTTGATGATTTCTTTCCACAGTGAATGATAACAGAGAGGAATTGTTATTTAAGCAGAGACCTTCTATAATTAGTGACAATAAAAGAGAAATATTCGTAATTACATGAAAGCATTCTTGACTGTGCATTGTTTTTATTTCCTCTTCTTCCCCCTCCTCTCTCCACCGCCCTCCGGCATTTTTCAGACTACCTTCAACGCAAAATTGATTTTTAGGAGGCAAGGATAAAAAGGAACTACTGAAAACATCCTGGAACACTGACAGATACTTAGAAATCCAGGGGAAAAATCTTGGGTCATCTTATAAAATGGATTATACTAACTGTCTGCATGTGATGCAGATGTCAGCAACAAGCAAAACATTCTCCAGAGAAGCCGTCTATACATACTTTCCTCTATGGGAAAATCCTAAGTCTTTCTGCATTTAGGGGAGGCAAAGGGAGAGGGGGGTTGGAGAGCTCTGTTTCATCCATGAGCATAAACATCAGGCTGATTTTGAGAAGTGAGCCAAACCAAAAATAGCCCAGAATATTGTTACACTATTTTAAAAAATGGTATATATTTTCCCTTCTAAATCTGGCATCCTGAATACCTCATTTTAAACAAGCCAGAGATTGCAAGTTTGAATCTGTTTGGATAGAGGAGAATTTATATAAATGTTTTGTTCAAGCCCAAAAGGGAAGGGGAGTTTAAATATACAGTGTATGAAAGATGCATGTACAACTTCAAAACAGCTTAGTGCACAGAAGGGCAAGACTGAGCCGAACCCTGTTACTCATTCCCAGCAGTCTCTAAGGGTAAATATCTCACAATTTGCAACATTGTTTCAATGACCCAAACAGTAAGAGATTAACCAAAATTTCATAACTGTCCCTTTCTCCCTCCTGTTTCCTGGAGGAAGGGGGGGGGAAGGTCAAAGAATAAATGGAAACAAAAACTGCATTTTGCATCCTTTTTCTGCACTTGAGAGAGAAAAGGGAGAGAGATAAATCTGTATAATACTGAACCAAATCTCTTTAATTCCAGGCAGCTTTTATCATTCAGTCACTGAGTCTGTGTGTGGAAAAATTCATGCTAATTCCCCCTAGCAACAGGCTCAGCCTATCAGGAGACTCCATACGCCATGCAGCTGCCAGCCAGCAAGAATAACTCTAAGTAGGTCAGGCCTGTATTTCTAAAAATGCTACGGTCTAGTAACCCCACTGTCCCGTCTGTCTGCCCTGCCCCATAATAACCTCAATTGCTTGGTGACACAATGACATACTACCCTGTTAGAGTGCAATCAAATCATGCCGCATTATTCTGGCGTGAGCATCACTGCAGGATGAAGGACCCTTTGAGGGACAGCATTAATCAGGCAGCCATTCACGTCCACTAGCACTTCACTCTGGAAATGGGTCCTGCATTAATGACCAGCTGTTTGAACTAACACAAACAAAATAATGTCTTCCACCCTGTTGGGTGCACAGAATACACTATTCTGATCCAGCAGGTTACGCTTATTGACTAAATCTAAGATGTAAATTAAACAGGCTCAGATAATGTCAGCGTCTGGAACCTCAAAGTAAGTATGTTTAAATTATATTATATGCAATGATTTAATACACACACACAATCTCCTCTGCCTATGATTTTGCTTAAACCATATTTTTTTTCAAAAAAAAACGCATGCACAGGTAACATCATAGATATGCACATATTACTAAAAAGTCTAAATGTAGATAGCTGAACTGAGATTGACTTCTCCGCAGGCACGGAAACAAAACAGGTCAGGAGCAATTGGGTGGCATGAACACAAATACAAATACAAAATGGGAGTCAACATTCTAAACCTACAGACCAATCAGGAAGTACCTCCTACCACCTCTATGTAGGGGCTGCAGCCACAGCCTTGCCCTCGTCTCCAAACACTGGAAGGGACAAGAGGGGGAAGTGAGTATAGTCTTTGAAAACTCAGCATTTGAGCACAGTACTTTGTGGCATTCTAGAAATGACTGGATCACTTTACCACAGGTGCCTTGTTATACCTCTCTGTTTTAATGCCTCAAAACAACATCTCTTCCATAATGGCATTTGGGTATGGGGAGGGATGGATATTTGGGGAAATACATTATCATTCATTTTCAAAGAGTTCCATGCATTTGATCGAACCACAAAAAGACCTTTTCTTGGATGGCTAATCTGCATTTTTTTAAAGGGCTTTACAATTTCATTTAATGAATATGTGTCCTCTAACAAGCTGATAATTCAGCCTTCAATTATGCAGAATTCAGCAAGTCTTAAATATGTAATCCATTCATATTTGATTTATGAACATAGCAGATTCATTAATCTATTTGCCCTTGCTTGAACTGGGCTTGATAACTTAGTTATGACTATCTCTACTTTGTAGCACACATCACATGGCTATTCTTGGAGAGACACAGTCACTGACGTAACCAAGAGTTGCTAATTACAAGTCGCTGACAATTCTCCTTGTCTGTGTTGCTTTGAAGTTCGAACTCTGTTTCTATCCTACATGCTTGCTTGGGGTTCATTCTACATCTCCCTCTCCGCTCCTCTCTTCTGTTTTCATTTTCGGTCTCTCTAGACTCAAAGATTTGGATATAGTTGCAAAAGTGGACTGATTTCACCTATCTCCCTACCCGTCTTTCTCTGCACACATACCTATAGTTAGGGAGTACAGTAATAAGATTCCTCCCTTTCTTCCTCCTCTTGCAGGAATGTTACCCAACAGCTGGCCAAACATATTCCAACACACAGTACTGCCTTTGTAGAACTAGGAACAAATAATGGAAGGGTCAAATAGGTATCCTGGAGGACCTCGCGTTGACTAGTGGGCCATCACCTCATCTTGAATTGGGGGCTGACTTGACTGGGTTGGGGCAGTGATTACAGCTGAGCCCCTTTCATCCTCAGAGTTTAAATGGACCCGAGGCTCACAGTAGGCAACAGTGCTGGCAGCCCTTGCCACTCAGTATCAGATTTGCTCACCACTTGGACAAGGCCAACTCAAATAAGACATGAGTTTTCTCCTTATCGACTCTATGTCCGTGTCATGACAAGTCCTACTGACGTTCAAAACACAATCCCATAATCACATCCAGAAATAAAAGATCTATACATAATCTATATCTATAATTGTTTATCTTCATAGACAAATATAGATACATCTATCTCCATAGATAAATATAGATACAGGTATGTATGCAGATCCTTTATCTGACCAACTTGCTGCAAATGTCAGCACCACGTCTTTCCCTGGGCGGGGATTTTTCTTTCTTTCTTTCTCTTTTTTTGATTATTGGCTGATTTTGGAATTCTTAAAAAAAAAAAGTAAACCTAACACTGGGTTCAGCTCAGTTGAGCATCTGGCCATCTGAAGCCTGTGGCAGTCAGCTGGTCCCAGAGTCATCTGGGATACATTTATTTTGATTAGACTGATGAGATTTCCATTTACAGTATAGAATTTTTCACCATACTGGATACAGCTGTGTTTACAGAGATTTTTAAGAAGAAGAAAACAAAACCCCACAACTGGTCTCAGCACAGCACTGAGGAGTCAGAGCTTCAAGGAGTTAAATCAGAGGGAGATGCTTTCACATTAACAAGAAAATTCTGCATGCGATGGCTGCGACCAAGCGCTCACTACTCAGGAAATGGGTGTCGAACTGGAGCTGAAAATATAAGCTGCAATCAAGCCTGATCCAGCAAAGTGACAAACTTTCTGTGTAAAATGGTCAGAAATCTCGTTTTCATGTCTACACATGCATGCACATGCATCTAACTCTATACTGCAGAGCTGTTGTTTTCTCTGGGGACACTGGTGCAGCCACCTAGCTCATCAGTTTCTTCCTTGACAGCATCGGGGACATTCAGACTACAATTTACAGTTCCTCCATCCATACACTTTGTTATAAATTATGCCATCCTCCCTAGAATGAGAATGCACAGCATCAGACAATCAAACAGCATTCAGCATCTCTTCTTTCTTTCCATGCGCTCCCTGGCTCTGTTTTTCCTCCTGGCTCTGCCTTGTCAGGCGGACCCATCAGATACCTTATTTATCCATCTTCAGCACCACTCTGAGGTAAAATGCCACCGCATCTCTGCATGGTTTTCCCCAGACTAATCCCTTTGAGCAGCACAGGCTGCGTGAGTATTGCTGGTGCCCTTGTCGTGAAGTGGATTAGTTGGCATTGGCACGGTATAACATATCTAAGCTTCCCTTTACCCACCCTTTGGCTTCCTACCCAACCAACCCCACATCTTCTGCAGCTTCACCCCAGTCCATGGACCCATCTCTCCCAGAAACAACAGGAGACCGTGGCCAGGGTTCCGTGGGCAGCTCCTTCTTGAACGCTGCGCAGATGGATGGATGGCTCTCGCTTCCGATGTGCCATGATGAAGGAGTGGCAGAGAATCAGAAGCAGCAGCAGTAGCAGCTCAGGTAACCAGGGGGAAGCTTGGCATGCCAACAGCAATGCAGCACAGGAGCTTTGAGGGAAGATAGTCTTGCTTCAAAAAACAAACGAAAAAAAATACCCGAAAAACAAAACCAACACAGCTCAACGCCTGCAGGGGTAGAAAAACAGAACCAAACTCCAAAAATCGAGAGTTAAAATGAAGAAAAAAATTGTATAGATCAGAATACTTCGTGCGACTTTTATTTCTGGCGTTTCTGGTTTTATTTCCCACCCCGCCCCCTCCAAAATCTCTTCTGTTGCTGAACGCTACTGTCCATGAGTGCCGAGTCACAAAGGCTCTGTCTCCAAAGCGCTGCGAACCCAGCATCACATGAGAAACCACATGACGAACTGGAGTCGGCTGCTGATGTGGTCAACTATTTCACTAAAGGAGGGGGGAGAACAAATGTGCCCAAGTGAAACATGCCCTTCTCCCCTTTGGTAACAAAGAGTTGTTGCCCTTGAACAGACCAAGCTGAAGTATGTATATGTATGTGCATGTGTGTGTGTGTGTGTGTGTGTGTGTGTGTGTGTGTGTGTGTGTGTGTATGCGTGTGTAGCTCCACATCTACATTTATATGTGCACACACATACACTAAAAGAAACCATGGATACTTCAAGAGAGTCAGAGGATGCTGTTCCACAGACACTAGCTGGATGGCAGCAATATTATTTCTCAGTTGTATTAGTCAAAGCTGATTCCACTTAAGTGAATTCCTGAAAAGCATACACCATGTCTTCATAGCATGAACAGGCTTGGAAAACCAATTCTATTATCTGTCCCTGCAATCTGTATCTGAACCTGCATTCTGAATAATTTATTTTTAGACTAATAAGATGCTTGCCAAGGCCGCTCCCTTTCTTCAGTGAGCAGCACAGGCAATATTCACCCAAGTGGGGAAAAGCATATTTCTTTGTAGGGAGGAGACAGCTTTCATCATTTTCAGAAAGGCAATCTCTTATTAAACACACACACACACACACACATATACATATACACAAAACAATAAACTCCCACGAGTAATCAGGAAAAACAAGCAAAATATTTCTGCTTCATTGAATATGACATGGCTCTTATTTGCAATTTGGCAAATGGTGGTGATATTTTTCTAACATTCATGGAGGCAATGAGAGCCCTTAAGCCTTACTTAAATTGCTGCTGCTCAGTTGGAAAAGAACAGGTGCTTGCTGTCACTCCTCTGCTGAGGCACCAGGTATGTTTTACTATCAATGTCAGGGTAGCCTTTTCCCCAGTCTTAGGCATGGTCCCAGAGTGTGCTGTTTGTGGTCAAGTCTCTTAGAGTTAATAAGCTCATCTGTTGGGGTCATCCTGCTCAGGGAATGGATAGCTGACTGATTTTTTTTAATCTGACTCTAGTGACTGATGGAATCAATTCCATTTAACAGAAAAAAGAAAAATGTCCACAACTTTACAACTTGCTTTATAATCAAAGCTAAGATTGCTCCAGGGTTTCTTCCTTCACTCTGTCTATAACACCATGGGTCTGATTAGCCATAGTTCTCCCTATCTCCTGCGGGGAGAATGGCAACTGATCTCCTGAACCAAACAAATGGCTATTAATGTGTGTCATTGCTTTCAACAAGGTCAAAGAGAGTGATTTTAGAATGGCTTTCTAGTACACAGCACACAGGGACAACACGGGAGAGAGAGTGCCCTTTGTCCTAAGCTCCTCACCTACTAAGATGATACTGTAAATTGATGGGGTAATAGAGTTCTCTTTGGTTCCTATTAGAGAGGGAGTAATAATCAACAGGTGGTACCTCCATAGCTCTGGATGTGATTCATATAAAACTCATATGCAGAGCTCCTTCTTTGTATTCAGAGGAACCCTATAATTTGATGCATATACCTCATTAAAAAATTTGCTTCAATTACTATTTTGAAAGAATCTCTGAGCTCAATCAGATCCTCACCTAAAAATACTGAGTTTTGTTATCTGAAGGCAGAATGTAATCAAAAGTGAAAATCTCTTCATTTCCAACCATCTTAGGAAACTGCAAGTCTTTTAAAGATAAGGTTTACCCAGTTAATAGGCTAAGGAAGATATGTACACTCACTAGATGTAACATACAAACCCCCAAATCTGTATATCCAACTCTAATGTCTTGAACTATCGATTATCTGCTGGACATCCCTACCAGGGGCATCTTTTAACCATTTCAAACTTGGCCTATTCAAAATGGAATTTATTCTCTTCTTTCCTAAGCTTATCCTCTTTTCAAACTTACTAGTTTCTGCTGAGGGCACCCCAATCCTTCTGTCGACAAACCTGGAGTTATCCATGATTCACTTTCACATCTGCCATCAATTGCCAAGTCTTGTCTATTCTATTTTTACAATATCACTTATATCCATCTCCTTCTCTCTCCACTCTCTCAGAGAGTCAACACTCTAGTTCTGGCCCAAATAACCTCTTTCCTAAGATTATTGCACCAGTCTTTGCCTCCATTTTCTCCCTGGGATCACTGTCTCTAGATTCTCCCCTCCCATGTCACCATCAATTCAAAAATGATCCCATATTGGCTACAGAAATATTCAGTTCTACATAATTTGGCTCCTGTTATGCATTTCCTTAATCTTATTTCCTACTAGCCCCTTTTATGTAATCTCCATTCATCAAACTGCTTCACTAGATGTTTCCTATACAAGACACTTTTTTCTGTCTCCATGCTTTTCCATAGCCGTCTCTCCATACCATCTCCTCAGATGTTCACCTCCATGCCTTAGATTTCCTAGTTTCTTTGACTACAGCATAGCTTGCGCATCACTTGCTACAGAACTTTCCTGATGCACTCACTCGCACACACGCACACTCACACACACACACACATACACACACAGAGTTTAGTGCTCTGGACTTCCAATGCATTGCTTTGTACTTATTTGTCTATACATGTTACTCTTCACCTCCAGCAGGATGGAAGCTCATTAAAGTCTAGTACTGACTTTTTATGCCCAGAAACTAGCATGAAGCCCTACACAGAGTAGGAGCTTATTGAATACACACGTTATTGTCTCCTCATGAACTAACATTTTATTAATTGCTCTTATTTTATATTTTCCCCCAAAGACATTCCTTCTCTGTTGCTATTTATTGCTCTCTGTTGTTTGGCTATCCAAGTACCTATGACCATTAGAACAACCTGGAATTTTTGCAAGCCTCTATGGTTAGTGTTACTTAACTGGCAAGACTTAGGTATCATTTGACCATTAGGCTGCATATAAGTGAAATTACGTTTCATTAAGTTAATGAAACAATATTCATAAATGTTTTTAATGAGGACCCTAAAAATTTTCTGTAATGTTCTTTTTCTTGCCCCCACTTCTTAATCCCCCTCCCCCCCACCAAAGCTCGGCCCTCTTTCTTCTCTCTCTACACACACTCCTTATAGTGAGCTCATCTCTTCTTACAGTTTCAACTCACCAATCTATGTCTATAGTTCCATAGGGGTACAACTGTGTTCCAGAGCCATTAACGATAGTAAGGAACAACCCTCACCTTCCTTCCTAACCTAAGCCCCACCTCATAATTTTCCCATTACTGTTAATGGCACTACAATTCTTCTTGGCTCCTAGGCTTGAAAACCTAGGAGCCTTTCCCCATGTGATGGAATCTTTTCCATTCCTACATCTCATCTCAAATCTATCACCAAGTCCTCTTGATCCTTCTTTCACAATATATCTAAGTTTCATAATTGTCACAGCCGCATTCCTCTTCTGGGCCCATATGTTGATTACTAAAGAAAAACCACTTAACTGGTTTCCCCACCTAGTCTATCCTTTTCACCTACTCATATCTAGCCAATCTTTCAAAGCCTATCTCAAGTTACACTTCCCTAATGCACCCTTTGTTAGTAATTGTAGCAGTGATTTCTCCCCCTCTTAACTCTCCATAGAATGTATATTCTATATCATATACAATTTCAATTATACCCAATTTAGTTATTTTCAAATCTATTTATTACAATGCTCACCAAATTACTTCATGTACATAGATCTTTTTCTCCAATAAGATTATAAACAAATGCAGTGATTGTGTGAATGGGAAGGAGTAGACCTATGAAAACAGAATGAAACTTGATTATCAGAATAATCTCCCTGAAAAACTGAAAGATCTTAAATCATGAAGAATACTGAATTCTGTTTGGTATGATTCATTTTACTAAGGCAGTAAAATGTTCCAGTATTTTAGAAATACTTTTTATTTTAAGGGTCAAAATTAAGTGGTTTGCCATACATAAAGTCTGATAACCAGAAACTTAAATGAGAACCCAACCCATTTCCTGAGCGTTCTCGCTAATGAAGGTGAATATGACATATTGGATTTCGAAGTAAGGAAGAGAGGCTATTACCTCACATTAAAGCTAAAAACCTTTTAATAACCTTTCTCAGAAGCAGTAAAATAACTGAGCTTTTAATGTCCAAATATATCTTAGTGAATAGCAGGTAAATCATCGCTGACCAGAGAAAAGCTCAAGTTGTAGTGTTAGAAGAGCTAGGGCATTCAAGAACTTGTTTAAACTTAATATGAAAAAAACCTCATCAATTTTTCAAGTTTTCTGGGAGGAAAATAATCATATAGTTCCGTTTTGTAAATATAATCATATTCAAATTCACTTTGGGCCAGCCATTCCTCCTAATAAGGAGGAATGCTGTTATGCTATTTCAAATAACCTTGGCTTCAGAATGGAAGATTTCAAGTGATTGATATCGTGTTAAGTGGCCTAGTTGAAAACATGAGGCCAATTCTATGTTTGGAAATGAGGAGGCTCTTTTTAGAAAGAAATATGGATAATGTGCATACCCATTTGTGGGGAAATCTCAGTTAAGCTCCTTTGGATGTGACTTTGTAGGGAAAATGCCATGGAAAATGTGAAAACTACATTTGTGTGACTCAGAATCATATAACCAAAAATATGAACACATGTACCTTGACTTTATAATCCTGGAAAACAGTAGTAGCATGGTGACATTTTGCAGATCTATACACTTAATTAGTAGGTTGTTAGATGACTAAAAATGGCATGCAATAAATTTTTATCCCCAAGAATAAACTCAAGATTAGGTTGAGTGTTTTTGTTTGTTTGTTTGTTTTGGTGAGAAGGCTGACAAAGTGACTAATTGCTGTTATTTGGCAAATTACTGATCTCACCTCCCCCTGCTACCCAGGATTATGGCCCAGGTCCATTTTACAAGGGCCAAATGGCCATTTTAGGGTGGAAAGACTGTGTTTGTTCACCTGTGAATAGTTTGACCTTAGACAAGAGCCACACTGTCAGGAAGTCAGCTTTTCCATGCTCTTTACAGTAAACAAAGACAGTATGGCTTGACTCCAAGTGTTACAGAAGGTCAGGGACCAAACTGCATGAAAGACAAAGACTGCTTCCAGAAATTGAAGTCCAAAATTAAGTGAACAACATCAAAATTCCAAACTATGCTCATGCTGCTTCTCACTATTCAGTTCAGGCAGCATTAACACATAACCAACATAGATGTATAATTGACACATTCACTGCCAAAGAGAACAGGAATTGCAGATTGTTCTTCAGTACAGTAAAATTTCATTTAATTTGGATTAATTAGAGGGAGGCCAGGACAATGAAATGTATCAAATCTTTACATTATCACATGCAACAACTAAAATTTTCTAGCAGTATTTCTTGCTACAGGATTTGCTTTATTTAATGAACAGCAAGACATTTTGAAATCTCTTGGGCTTTTTTCTCTGTCCACATCTTCTTCCACCAAAAGTTGCAGGATTTGACATTCTTAAACATTTTTTTTCTCCCAAATACTATGTCCTCTCTAGGTTTATTTTAATGCTTTCTCCTGTTTCTCCTCTTACCTTTTTGACTACTCCTTCTCAGTCTCCTTTGTTAAATCTTTATCTACATCAAGACCCCTAATAGTGAATGCCTCTAAGTTTCTATGTTGGTCCTCTTCTTTCTCTCTGGTTTCTTTATCATGGTGACCACATCAGGTCCCAATGGTTAAATTGTCACTCCAGTGCAGATGACTCCAAAGGATTCAGTTCCGTAACATTGATTAAGCTGGATGTCTTCCATTGAGTCTTATTAGGTGCTAAGGCCCTGGTCCAAACCCCTATCTAGTAGGTGCTAAGCCTATATGGGTGTGAATTGGTAACTAAGGTAGGGCTCCAGGTGGGGCCAATGAAGGGAGATATGATTATATCTTGGCTCCCAAGAAGGCCCCAAACCCCTAGCTACTAGGTGCTAAGTGGATGTGGGCGTGAAGCCCCCAAGGTCCTAAGGGGAGGAGAGGTTTTTAGGCCATGTGGGTTTGAGTCGCATTTTTGTGACAATTTTAGATCACATGGGACCTAAGGGGAGTTGCTAACTCCAGAGCCTAAAGTAGGAGCTTGAGTTGTGGTAGCTCAGATGATGTTTGACGGCTAAAGAGTGCATAAAAAGGGAAGACGGAACCATTTGCTTAGGGCTCTCGCTCTTGGCAGAGTGCTGATGTGGAAACTCCAGCCAGCTGTAGTTAAGGGCCCTCCAGCTTGTAAACCCAGATGTTGGGACTTTGTTAAACTCTGGTAACTATGCATTGAGATTTGAATCAGACAAGGTCTGTCTGCTGATGTTTGTAATTTGTTTGTATTTGCTCTGAAGTTCAGGGTGCTGGCTTTTTCCCCTGGACTAAGTGAATGATGTCTGTATACTGGATTAAATTAAGATTAACCCCTTAATGTTGCTTTCCCTTAGTAGAGCAGATCAAAAGAACCTGGGCTTGCAGTGTTCTGTGAGCTGGTTGTTACTGGTTTTTTCACCCCCACAGCAGCTACCAGCTGAATTGTTGCAACAAGTCTAATTGCTTTTCCAAAATCCAGCCCCGTGTTACCAACTGCCTACTGGATATTTCAAATGAGGTGCCCTATTAAGAACTTAAACTCAACAAATCTAAAACAGAACTTATATTTTCCCCCCAAAGACATTCCTTCTCTAGATGCTGTTTTGGCTAGCAGCTGCTGTGGGGGTAAAAAAACAACACAAGCCCACAACAAGAACCCTGAAGGCCCTGAACTTCAGAGCAAATACAAACACAGCAAACAAACATGAATCAACAGACAGATTTCTGCCTGACAAAATCACAATATGCAGTTACCAGAGAAGCATCAACATCTGAGTTTTCTCCAAAGCCAGGGAACTCTTAACAACGGCTGGCCCAGAGTCATGCCCCACTCCTGCTGTGGCTCAGAGCTCCAAAAGAGAAAGCCAACCACTGGGTTTATATATCTTGTTCAGGGTCAAAGGTGAGTCATACACGCGACTCACCCACATGACCTAAAATTGTCACAAAAATGCGACTTAAACTCATGTTATCTAAAAGCCTCTGATGTCACAGACATGTCACTCAAACCCATTTAAACTAGGCTTTCCCTTGAGGCAAGGAGGCCATCAAGGACTCCTAATTTATTCCAGGAATGTAAAGGCCAAACTCTTCAAGGGCACTCTGTTGAATAAGCACTAAGAGCTTATCTTGATTGCCAGTACAGATGCCCCTCTATGTCTGTCAAGGGTGCCACCTTCCATCTGTCACCCAGGTTCACAAAGTCAGAGTCATCCTCAGCTTTTCAATTTTCCTCATTTCCCATAGCCATTCAAGTGCTGTTTTCAGTTTTACTTCTACAACCTCTTTCACATTGGACCTCTTCCTTCTTCTCACACAGCCACCACTCTAGTTTATACCTCATTGCTCCTTGCCTGGACCATTGCACCAGGATTCTAATTGGACTCTGAGCTTTTACTCTCTCCTTTCCAATCCATATTCCATATAGCTGTCAAAATAATCTTCCTGATCACATTACTTTCATGCTCATTGGCATTCTGTTGCCTCTAGGATAAAAACACAAGTGCCTCATTTTGCCATCTAAATTCCCACATACCCTAGTTTCAGTTCCCTTTCTAGACATTTCAAACTATTCCCCTTTACCCACTCTACAATCCAGCCAGCAAAATTATTAATTTTGAACTGGGCACTCCATCTTCTATCTGTGTGCCTTTGTATTCTCTCATCTCTGCCTCTTAGAATCCTTAGCTTCCTCTAAGATTCTACCCTATAAAAGTATTTCCCAGTTATTAGCGCTCCTTTGACTCCCCAGATTATATTGCACTTATTTTTCTATTTCTCCTCAGAGGGCAGAACGAACAACAAGGAGGAGAAGTTGCAAAGAAGCAAACTTCAGTTTGATGCCAGTGGAAAAACAACATTTTCTAAGAATTGGAGTTATCTATAAATAAAACCAGATGCACTGGAGGGTAGAAGGTTTCTCCATCTTGGAGATCATCAAGCATCAGATGCATGACCACTTGTCTGATATGTTCTGGGGAGACTCCTTTCATGTATGGGTTGAATACATGGTCACTGAAGTCCCTTCCAACTGAAAAATTCTGTGTTCTATGAAATGTGGCATAGTCATGGTAAAATTTTAGAACTCCTTGAGGTCAGAGATTTTCTTGACTTCGTTCCATTTTATCTTTCATTCATTTATAAAATCTGGGCAGTTTTAATTTGTGATTTCTGGAAAAATGATATCAAGGCTTAATTTTTGTCATGGTTTTCAAGGATTGCAATAATTTTCAAGTTGACTTTTCTTGAAGCCTATTATCCAGGTCAATTTTTTGGTAGTAGATATCTTATATTTACTTCTTTTTTAATCTTTTGATTTCCTACTATTTCTCATTTTTTATGTAGTCATTGAGTTCCAGTTGGTCCATTCCAGTTTTCTGAGATTCCATTATTTAGGTAAGGTTTTCTATCTGCTATTTTAAAATATTTATTATCATTGGTATTCTTGTAGTCCTTGTGGCTATGTCATTTTTTTTTCACACTCTGAGGCTCTGCTTGTAGTTTTTGTGGCATTATTATTTTATTCTGGGCATCTCTTGACCCACAATATCTCTTCATATTGTTCAACATCTTTTTCTATTTATTCACATCTCCAGCCTCAGTTCCAGATTTAAGACTTTGTTCTAGAGCCAGACACAACCCTTCACAGCTTCTTGAACTGTCCTGGTTGGTCTTGACCTCGATTTTCTGAATTTCTGCTACTGGCTTCAACTTTCCTATAATGTGTCTGTGTTCAAAATGTTGACAGGATTCAATGTCCCTAGTCAAGGTTCTCTTGTTGGCTGTCACCAATCAGGGCACTGCATGTGTCTATCACCCCTGGGGATTCTCAGGTAGTAGAGCTGCCACTGGCTTCCATCTTTATTAGGGCTTTTTCGGCCAGGGAGTAGCCACGGATTTCTCTGTTCAGGGCACTAGCAAGGGTTTTTGTCCAGTTTACATGTACTCATGCTGGCTTCTCTGGCAACAATTTTCTGTGTAGTCCTGAGCTGAATGAAGGAGCTTCCTCACGAATCTGTTTGGATTTCTTGGTCATCATTCAGTGTGGCACTCTTTATAGATCAATGTTGGGATAAAAGTGGGAGAGTCAGGCTCCTCTGTGAACTTTCACACAGCCATCTTCACTGGAAGCTTCCCCTTTACCTATGAAAAAGCACAGAAAGAATAAAAGGGATAGACTATAGCAACAGTTTTGAAATTTTACAAGTTTGTAACAAAAATTCCATTCATTCATCCTTCAATCTCAAAATAGGATGGGAAAATCTGAGTTATCCAAATAATAAGGGTTGTGATAATTCACACATAAAACTGGGATAATATTTTCTCCCTAAAAGTTCATATTTCCAAGGGATCAAAATTGAGTAAAAAAGGAATCTTAATTTTAAAGATGATTCAAAAACCTTTAAAAAAAACCTTAACCAAGTAGCAAAGTCATAACGGCAGCATTGTGTAGAAGTACAGATTCATCTGTTACGTTTAAAAATTTACTAGGGTAAACAGCTTAGGACACTCTGAAGAGTGTTAGAGGAGAAACACCGTCACAGCAATTTTTTCCCTGTTTTCATCTCTAAGATATACTATTGCCCCAGGGAGGGCCAAGATAATCAGCAACCTGAAACACTGAAACAGATTCCGGTTGGGCTTGGTGGCACAAGCTGGTAATTCGTACTACTGGGAATGCTGAATGTGGATCTCTTGAGTGTGCTAGTTCTAAAACAGACTAAGATCATCAGCCAACCATCTTTAAGTCCAGCACCAAGTTGGTGAACCCTGGGAACGAGGGGCCACCAGACTACCCAAGGATGGGTAAACCAACCTAGGTTGAAAATGGAGCAAATCACAGCTGCTGTGAATATCGGCAATGGGACTGGGCCATACATGGCCACTGCAACAGATTGTGTAAAGGGCTAATAGAAAATAACATGTCTAATTTGGAAAAGAAGATTCTATATATTGACAAAGTTCAAGATACACCAGGGACAAAAGAAAGAAGCAAGAAGTAGGCAATAAGAAAGTCTCAGGACCTGAGGGCAAATCAATTTGGCAAAAACCTAAAATACAGTAATTGGGTGAATCAAAAGAAGGGTCCAAGTATGTTCAAAAGATTTGCCGCAATTCATTGTACTCAGGCTTTTAATCTGGAGTACTCTAGATCACAGGTGTCAAACACACTCCCTAACTAGATTAAAAGTAATTGGAAAATATTTAACAACAACAATAAAAACAATATAGTACAAACAATGTAAATGTGTTTTTTAAGTCAGTATGTACCCTGCATGGAACCTTACATATGGTTTAGTGGGCAACATGTCTGAGTTTGATATCACACTGCTAGATCACCACCTCCATTTCAATACCAAATATCTTTAATGGCCATGTTTCTAGTTCCTTTCTCAATTCTACTTCTATCACTTTAACATACTCTTATAAGAAATTAATGGCAGAGGAAAATGATGATGTTACTGGAAAGCAACAGCCATTCTTTCTTTTCTTTCTGTGCTGCACCCAGATAACACAGAAAAAATGAATTAGCAACATAATGTATCCTTGGAACTTAATACCATAACCAAGAGATTGACTCCTAACCCATCTTCCTTCTAGACTTGTATTAAGGTTACGTAACTAATTATAAGGAACTTGTGCCTAAAGACAAATAAATAACACAATTCATTATTAAAGAATATTTCATTTATAAAGCTTTTATGCAATATGCCAATTAGATAAATTAAGTGAAATGGTCTTGAGGTCCCGGTGTCATTACTCTAGGGTAGAATAAGATATTTAAGTAGACATACAATTACAAAGATTCTTGAGGAGAAGTACAATAAAATAAATGTCACAGTATGATATCATAATTTTCCCATAATCAAAATGTCTTCTTCAAATGACTTTAATTAGCCACATTGAGAAAACCTTTGGGTTTAGAAGATCTCATTTGGTTCACTTTTTTTTTAACTACAACCATGACAACAAAGTTCTCTTCATGTCAGTCATCAGCTCTCACATTCTCAGAAACAGTCCTCTACAAAAGTACGAAATAATGGCTTATGGTCATCATAACAGAAAATCAACTCATCTTGAGTTCTTGAACTAAAAATAACATTAATTGCAGGATAACTCTATGATCTTTAGATCCTCCAATCCTAAAACATAGACCAAAAGAGTAATTCTTTTCATTAAGCACTTTTTAGGTAATATATTTTTTCTCCTTAGATCAAATAAACTGGAAGAAGATTGGAAAGGAAAGCACTATTTTATAGATTATTACAGACAGTGACTCCTATGAGAAATCTTTTTTAGTCCTTCACTATTTCTACTTCCCCAAATCTGGATGTAGCCTCAGATTCCCTAGTCTACTAACTGGTCCTAACCTTGTCAGCCCTCTAACTGAGGTGCCAATTTTTTGGCATCTGGGATTAGAGGCTTAAGCCTGGGACCACAGAGCTAGAATAAAGAGACCCCAGCTGGGATGTAACTAACAATGTGTGAACACTTTTCAGCACTCTGTATACGTAATTCAAATTCCATAAAGATTGAAAGATGGAAAGTGATGACAGTATTTTCTGCTTTTATAAAATATATACAAGATAGTATAGTGATGGAGACTTTAAAATATTAACAATAGCTACCTAGACTCACCTGCAAACACCAGTTTAGCTGATTGCACATATTAAGAGAAAAGATAAAAAAAATGTCAATTTACTGGGAGCAGAGTAGATGAACATTTTGTAAAATATTTAGCAAATTTTGACACTCTCCATTCTTGAGGCAAGCAATGCTTAGAAAGTTAAGTAAGTACACTTAACCATTGGACTATAAGAGGGTGGTAACATATTTCTCTTCTATGTGAGAGACATTAGTAAAGTCAACGTGTGCTCCAGAGGTTTCATGTTAGTCTTAAGGCTTCTCCACAGTAAGGCACTATGCTACACCTGGTCTTCAGCTACTGAAACAAAGATCAGGGATCAGATTTCTATAGCTTCCAGGACATAAAGTAAAGAGGAGAACAGAATGGGAAAACTTCAAGAGGGAGACAAGTCCTGTTTCTCAGAAACTGAAAATTACAGATGCGGTTTAAAAAAAAAAAGTACTCCGTTTCTCTGTGTTAGATCTCATTAAGAATAAATGGGCAAGAGGTTCAAGGCCCATCAGAAGCAAGGGGTGCAAGAAGGAGAAAATTCTGCTAGAGCAGTGAAGAACCCAATCATTAAGGAAACTAGAGGGCCTGGTGCATCATCCTCTGGAACAGGAGTTCTTAAAGGCAAGGTCCACAGACCACCAGGGAGTTCATGGATGATTTCAATGGGTCTGTGATTATGGATAGGAGAAAATAATTATGCCTCTTTTATCACTAACATCTAACTAAAATTTAGCATTTCCTTCCATAATGAATGTAGACAACAAATATTATTTTAAGGATTTCATAGGCTTCACCAGACTAGTAAAGGGGGCCATGACAAAAAAAATAGGAGACAAGACTCTGCTCTATCCATAAGTAGATATTGCCCACTCCAATAAATAAGTACTATAAAGGAGATAAGCAAATAGTAGTAGAGGGGTGGGGCCAAGGTGGTGGCTGGAAAGCTGGGACTTGCATGAGTTCTCCCCCAGGTCCCTCTAAACACCTATAAAAATGACTCTGAATAAATTCTAGAGCTGCAGAACCCAGAAAATAACAGAGGGAAGCAGGGCTCTAGCCCAGGAAAGCCTGGATGGTCATGGGGAAGGGTCAATCACATGGAGCTGGGAGTGGAGTAGAGCAGTGCTCAGTGTGGTCCACGCCAGGACCAACCAGACCATGAGCCAGGTGGAACAGGCCACAGGGCCCTGAATCATTGAGCTGTGGCAGTTACCAGACTTCTCAATCCACAAATGCCAAAGACAACAGAGAAGGTTAGTGGGTAGAACTGCTAGAACAGAGTGAAAGGAGTGCATGGTCGGCCCCAGCCCCAGGGGCATGGAAGTGGTGCGCCTCTGGGGCTGCTTTCAGCTGCAGTTGCTCCTGGCCCCAGGCCTACTAGGTGGGAGGAATTAAGCAATCAGAGTAGGAGTGCAGAACCTGCTCGGATCTCAGTCACGGTCTCGGTTGGTGGTTCTTGGGGGAGGATAACCACTGGTGTGGCATAGCTTGCTGTGTAGAAGTAGCTTTGAAAACAGCAGCACAAGGCTCCTAAAGCTTGGGACAAAGTACTCTTTACTCTGCAAGCAGTCATACCTTTACAAAAAGCTCAAGGGTCAAGTAGTTGGCTGGGAAAATGAACAGGCAGTGAAAAATGTCTCAGATTCAGACTCAGACTTTGGAATCTTTTTTTGGTGACAAAGAAGACCAAAACATACAGCCAAAAGAAGTCAACAAAGTCAAAGAGCTTACATCAAAAGCCTCCAAGAAAAATATGAATTGGTCTCAGGCCATGGAAGAGCTCAGAAAGGATTTGGAAAAGCAAGTAAGAGAAGTAGAGGAAAAATTGGAAAGAGGAATGAGAGTGATGCAAGAAAACCATGAAAAACAAGTCAATGACTGGCTAAAGGAGACCCAAAAAATGCTGAAGAAAATAACACCTTAAAAATAGACTAACTCAAATGGCAAAAGAGCTCCAAAAAGCCAATCAGGAGAAGAATGCGTTGAAAGGCAGAATTAGCCAAATGGAAAAGGAGGTCCA
>CM053622.1:169435981-169477125 GCA_028646595.1 Phalanger gymnotis | reverse complement strand
AAAGAAAGAAGGAAAGAAGGAAAGAAGGAAGGAAGGAAGGAAGGAAGGAAGGAAGGAAGGAAGGAAGGAAGGAAGGAAGGAAGGAAGGAAGGAAAGAAGGAAGGAAGGAAGGAAGGAAGGAAGAAAGGAAGGAAGGAAGGAATCTAGCCAGTAAACCCCAAGTTAAATGGGCAGCTTCTGACCATCAAATTTTACCTTCCTTTGGAGAGGAGAAGAAGAGGGAGAGAGAGAGGACAAACTGAGTTACCCAACTAGCTGGGTCCCCTTTCAGGCAGCTCAGTCTACTCACTGATTGTGTTTGTCCTTCGTTTTTGAAGAGGACCATGACATCAGGGAAATAATGACATGACTTGCGGTTGACTCGGATCTGAGTGAGGGAGTACTGTGCAAGGTCACCAGCCCACTTTCTCCTCCAGAGCCATCTGGATCCAGTGACCTGATATTCATCAGGATGACTGGAGATGACCCAGGATGCAATGGGAGCCCTTGGCCCTTTTAGGCCCAGGCCTTTTCATATACTCACTTCGAATGAGGTAATGCCCATTCAGTCAATAGAAAGGTCACTATAAGTGCCAAAGGGTAAGAAAATGAAGGCAGGTAAACAGGGTTCAAGTTCCCGCAGTGGTCAGAATCAGAAAGGGTAGCAACAAGAACTGTGAGTTCCTTGAGGTCAGGAACTGTCTTTGACCTTTCTTTGAAGCCCTAATGCCAAACAAGGTGCCTCGCCCAACATGAGCACTTAATAAATGTTTATTGACTGATACTGAGAATGATTGGTAAAATTCTGATGACCAGAAAGAGGCTATTCACTTTCATCCCTGTTTTTTTCTTCTGACTATTGCTGCCCTATATCCACTGATGATCCTTATAACCAGAAAGAGACCCAATCACTACAAAGGAATCCTGCCTCTGACTGGGTTAAAGGTGGAGGTCTTGGGATTACTTCATTGAATCCATTGAAAACTGAGCTTTTTGTACCAAACAATTAGAGGTGAAAAGGATGAGGTCTGAATATAAATACTTTGAGAAAAAAAATATCACTAAGAAGCAAATGAGAAATCAAATATATCTCAGCAATTTAAAAGACTGGACTTAGATTCACATCTCTGACAGGATGAGAAAAACTTGAAGACAAGAAAAAAAGCAAGGTTCTTGTAATTCTGGGTAATGAGAAAAATTGAATAGATGGAAGAACCAACTGTTTCATGTAAAGCTCCCAGCATACAGATCACAGTGGACAGCCACTGGAATAATGTCATCATAATGCCCAATATTATTGAGAATAACTCAATTCAAAGAGAGATTAAGGAAACCAGTGGTAGATAATCTGTCAGGGATAATAGAATTATAATTACAGAAAAGAATTTGATACTCAGAACAACACAAATGAATCAAAGTAAGTTTTTACTGTCACCCTATAGACTCATAGTCTGGACTTCTGGTCTCAAAGACATTGCCTTTGAATTTGTACCAGTTCATCAAGATTACCTCTTTTCCTCTTCTGCTTCCAAAGCACATACAACCTTTAATGTTGTAACCTTTTTGCCTTTTTAAATAATCTTAAGAAGTAAATTTAATCAATCACCAAGATTTTTTTAAATAATAGTACTGGAAATCTTTGTGTGTATATAAATAATGATAAAATGACTTTAGAACATGCTATGGGAAAATTCACCTTGGAAAAGTAATGTTAAAAATTTCTAATAACATCAATATACAACCTAAAACACCTGACACTAAAGTCTTGGTGATGAGCAGACTTTGTTAAAATAGCACTGATTTTGAAACTGGGTCAATTTGGGAAGACATCAAAGAAGAGTGACTAGAAAGATATTCAAGACATTTCTGAAATGTGAATCAAACTTCTGTCTTCACACAGCCAAGAAAAGGACCCATGGTCTGAGGCAAAGTGATTGTGTCACAGGTCCACAACAAAGACAGAGGTATTCAGGATTGCCAGAGAAAAGGCTCTACTTCTTACAGTCATTGGAGGAATGAGGAGGTGGCTACTCATTTCAATGGGCTCTTCACCAATAACTTGGATAGATAATCTCATGTAGCCTACAATTCCTAAATAAAAACTGATTAACAAATGAAAATACCTGATTGAAATTATAGCCTTAAGCTATGTGGCTTTAAGATATATTACACATACATATACACATAGATACACAAATGTGAAGCAACAGGCATGCAAAAAAAATTAATGTGTCTTTGGCTTATTAATGAAAAAAAACCTCTGCCACAGTGTTGCTAGTTAAAAAAAACTGTTATAAATGCAGAATACTGGTGAATTTATGAATATGCTTGGTAAAATGTAAATATTCTAGCTATTTGAGGCATATAATGAAACTCTGCACATTCTTGTTCAGCAGAAAATAATTTGAAAGGAGAAAATACAAACCTTTCCCAAATAAACTCCTACATGAGAACATTTTCAATAGTACAACTGAGTACAGCAGAGGGTTCGGGGGCGGGGGAACCCAGCACTTTTCAATGAAATAAAGAAGTAAGGAAATAGGTATTTGTGAAACCAAAGCAGAGCCAATAAGTGAAACAATGTCATGCTATGAATTATGTCAAGGAAACTTGCAAAACTCAATGAAACCACAAACCCTAAAACTTAACTTGGTTTGGGGTTTTGGCAAGAGTTGAGATTCTGCTCTAAGGTACATATAAAATTTGAACCAAATTTACATTCCCCTCAGAGACAATACAGGCCCTTTGCATTTCCCTTTGGTTCTTTCTCTACATTCGATCTCTCCTCACCATCCTGAAAGAATTATCCTCTTCACTTGGAAAACAAAGTTTAGGCTGTCTAAATTCCAAACTGTAGTCTCATCAAGGAGGTATAAACTGTGATAACACTTAAAACTTCTCCCTTTTTCCTGCCACATCTTTTTTCTCACAATATCATGCCATGTGGAATTGTTGAGCACAAATTGAACTCCACAAATATTTTTTAAGAAACTACAGTGTGTTGGTTCTTTGAGGAAGAAGACAAATGTTTTTTTAAGGAATAATTACAGCTTTCAAAGAAGTTTCAATTTAGCAAAGGACAAAAGACACATGACAAATGAATATAAAAGAAAATGGAATGTGATTGATGCATGGGAGAAATACGAAGTATTTTGAGATTTCTTAAGAAGGAAAGATATTTGGCAGTTGCATAACTCATCATGCATAAAAGCTCTGAAATCCCTTCATGAAGAAGAGCCTTTTCACAAAAGCTCTGCGATGTACCATGGATGGGAACCTGTCTCATGCCTAGGTATCATGGAATTTAAATGCTATTCATTATGACAAGAGACTACTACGTGGACTAGATAACTTCTGTTCAATGCCAGACCACATTGCTCTCTTCTGACACAGCACTAGAGTTATAATTTGAGAAGTTCTATGGAACCATGGAGATCAGGTAAAATGCATCACAAGTAATTGCACCACTGTTCTAGTAGTGGTATATAGAGGCACTGTTAGCTGAGATATTTAAGGAGAAGGAAGGGTGGTGACCACTGCTAATGGATAATTAGACTAGCCACTAATCTTGCCTTGAGGTAGATTTGATTGCATGTGGAGGATAGGTCAGACCCAGGTAAGCCTTCAGCAATAGGGGGGGAATAGGATTGCATTGTCTGAGTTTCTGGGAAGTTTTCCCTTAACTTGGATATATTGCTGTTTGTCTTTTCTGGGTGTGGTGGCCCAGACTCACACTCACAAGGGAGGGTAGCCAGAGAAGTGGAGTGTTATGTCTGTGTATCCTACTGGACATTTTGTGTGTAATAGCTTCACTTGATGTCCACCTAGTTGGTATTGGGGTTGTGGGGAGAAATTTTCTGGTAAGAGCTGAGTCAATGATAAGGCTATTTGATTTGTTTTGTGTTTTTTTTTTTACATTTCTAAAGTCTACATTCCTAATACAGCAATTATTCAGAGATTCTGTGTCATCAGCCTAAGGGAAGGAAGGCTTAAGAGCCACAACAAGTAATACATAGTAAAATGCAGAGCCAATCTCATTTTTAAAAACATGTCTAAGAAAAGGGAAAAATGAAGAAACACCTGAACTAGATCACCCCCATAAGTATCTGTGCTATGCATAGCTCCCTATATGCTTGCCACAGTTTGGTGCATAACAAGTATTCAATCAATGCTATTGACTGATTGATACTAGGTTTTCAGGTGTTTCAAGGCAAAAACTATATTTATTCTCCATCTCTTTCATGTACCACAGCTCAGATCTTGACTCTCTCCAGATTACTTTTCCACCTTTGCCTCATAGCCTTCAGATACTAGAACTGCTTCCACTCCTGTGGCCTCTTCTTCTGATTGGTGAGTTTTTCTTTAGAACCTCCATTGGAGGAACTGACTGTGTCAGCCATGGTTGCCTCTTGCCCAACTCAGCTCTTGACTCCAAAAGAGGAACAATAACACTGAATTTGGAGTTAGAGTTGTTTGGTATGAATCCTAGCCCTACAACTCATTATATGTGTGACCTAGGATAAATCACTTCATTTTTCTCACACTTAAACTTCTCTGATCTCTACAGAATGATCTCTAATACCCCTCAGAGCTCTTCACCTTATGATTGTTTGCCATGGTGATGGGACAAATGGAAATCTAAGTGAATGAGTTGAAATCACTGTCTACATGATTATTTTGGAAAGAAAAGTAATCAGTTGCATTTTTGAGTCATGAACAAGCATTTATTAAGTGCCTACTGTGTACCAGGAACTGTGCTAAGCACTGGATGGTGTCCCCAGCTCTGTTGCTTTAAGTATGTTCTGGGGAGTAGGAGAAGGAAGGGAAAGTTGAGAAGAATTCAACTAGTATGTTTCTTCGGGTCACTAAAATAAAATAAGGGCAACTGGCTGATCTACTACCTAAAATACTAACAAACATCACAAAGTGCTACCCTTATCCCTCTGCATTGTTCTCTGGACCTTTCTCTGTGGGTGGGGGGAGGTGGGGATGGTGGCAGGGGTGCAGGGGACATTCTGTCTCTTAGGGCTTTTGATCTAATGCTCTTGAACGTGTACTGTTTTGCTGACTAACTTTTAGATTCATTATCCTCTTTGGTGAAATTCTGTATCTGCCTTTGTTTACTCTGTTGATTGAGTGAATTTCATTTGTGTTTAGACTGGGTTACCACCCCCCCCCTCCATGTTTGCTGACTTCCTCACACTCCAACTTATTCTTAATCACCACTAATCCCTGACAAAATTATTGGTTTCCTCTATTCTAGAGTAAACAACTCTGCACCTCTGCAACAGTCCTTAAAAAAATGTAAAGGGCCTTACTGGAACTCAGTATTATTTTAATCAAACCATTCCATCTCCTTTGTCCACTAATGAGCTCCTATCATGCCCAATTTGGGCATTAGGGAGGTGCTGGCTTCCAGACAGTTATGGCTCTATCCCATCCTACCAAACTGGAAGGTCAGACAATATAGATTGTATTCTATCTGTTGAGCAAGGACCAGTACCATCATATTTCTGGGTATTCTTTACAAGATAGCTGCAGTGATGAATTTTTGGGCTATTGCAACAATCAAAGATAATGTGCAAAGTCACAGAGGACTTCTGATCTGCACCAGTGAAAGGAGTGAACACTGTGAAAAAATCAAGGATAGTTGTAGTCTGGGAGTTCAGTTCCATAGACATAGCACAAAACCAGGATAATGGACTCTTATACATTGATAAAATAGGTAATAATAATGTAAAAAAAGGTCATGTGAGGACAGCTATCGGTTAGTTCAAAAAAACTGACCTAGAGAAGAATTTTGGACCAAAATTCAGGTACTTTTTTTCTAGAGTGAATGTGCATAGAATAGGCTTATGGCACCAAACTTTAACTTCCCAGGATTGCTAAAGGAGATAGAATATGAATAGAGGCTGTGACTTGCTCAAGATCAAACAGGTAGTATATGTCTGAGGCTAGATTTGAATTTGATGTCTTCCTAACTCCAGACCCAGCGCACTTTTCACTGTACTACTTGCTATAAGGGATACATATAAATTTCATGAAAATTCACATGATTTCTTAAGAATCCCCCATCCATGCTCCAAGATACATTAAGGGAATTAAGAGCTATTTCAAATTTGCAAAACTCTCACCTACCAAACTCCATCTTCCAGACCAAAAAACAAACAAAAAAGAAAAAAAAGAAGAAAACCCAGTAAACCATGAGCTCATTTATTTTAGAATATAAAAGACCATTAGGATAGCCAAAGCTAACATTACAGTCAAATCAGTCTCCAAGATACTAAACTAGGCTCATGGCAAGCTTGAGTTGTTGGTTACAAGGTATTGAGAGAGAATTTTAATTTGTATTTTTCACAATAAGATACTTTCACTGAATAAAAGAAGGACAAAAGAAGTATGGAGAAGGTATTTATTCTCTGTGCTGAAGACCAAGTTTCTAAGACAGTGAAATAAAATTTAGAGTCCAAAGAGAAAAGGAAAACTGTTTAAGCCCCTAGAAGACATGGTACAAAGGTACATTTCTCTACTTTTGTATTTATCAACTTCAAGGCAGTCATGAAAATAAGCACTCACACATATTCTGAGAACTTAAGGAAATTAACCTAGACCTGACCATAATTAAACAGTGAGCATTAAATTGACGTTAATGTTTCTACTTTGTCTCATTTGGGTTTTCATGGGAATTTGTAGAATTCTGAGCAAAGGTATCACTTTGCCTACTGACATGGAAAGGAATGCAGAGTTATGGATTACTAGAGGATCAAAAGGGAATGTGGATAAATAAAGGCTAGTTCACATATCAAGATTCTATGGCTTAATCATTCTTGGCCTAATGATTTCTCAAAACTATTTAAGAGGATGAGAACAATGAAATACCAACATGGAAGTTTGAAGCAATATAGGTTGCCCTGGAGAAATCCAAGTAACAAAATCCTTGTTCATTAAAATAATATAAAATACTTTAGTACTTTGTTGAATCTGTGACCTCATCTAAGGGGACTTCCAATAGTGCAAATTGGGAAACATTCTTGTCCCTTCAGCCAGTGAGGCTTCCTGTCTCACTGGACACTTCCTATGTATGTCCTCCTGAACATTTCCACAGGAAGTACATACAAATGACTGCCAATGAACACATCTTCTGTACATCTGGTATTCTCCAACTCCTGTTCTGGTTCTATTGCTTTTCAATAAGACCTTTTATTATAGTTTTTTAAATTCATTCCTTCATTAGCATTATGCTATAACCTAGTCATGCCCAATATGTGTCTTTTGAGTGACCAATTTTAATCCTTCCAAGATTATGGTGTATGACTTTGGTTAAGTAATACATTATTTGAGCCATTAATATCTCTAAAAGCATATTTGTGTTAAAAAGATTTGCTTTGGGAGGAAGCTAGAGGTCATTGAAGTCAATGCACAATTCCCTAAATGTGATGCATTACACTTTCTTCATCCTATGCAATTCTGAGCCCATGTTGCTGTCTCTCTGCTATGTTGATTCACGGTACATATACTGATGCACCAGCTCTATGGACTGTCCATTCAGCTATAGATCATATTATTAACATTAAACACTCTTCATCCATTTGATTTTTTTCTTGCAAGCTAAACTCTTCTGAGTAATTATGCCTCTCATTTAGTAGGGTTTGTAATGTACTGGGGCTTACTTAAGTTAGCTGATGTCATCCCCAATCAGGAGTATCTGGAGGTCCTCACAATATATAAGAATCTTTCTTCCATTTGTACTTGGTTCTAGACATACTCCATGACCAAAAGACCATAAAATGAAAAAGGGGGGGGCCTATAAAGCATAAATATAACACCTGCTCTTAAAATAAGTGCTAAAACCTCATAGATATAGGAATCCAAAGAATATTCATAATTCAACTCAGTTTTCAGGGAACATTGAGTTATTCAGACATGTACAGTATTTGTCTTTCTTAGTGAGCTGCTTACATATTTAGGGGCACTTAACATATTAAACTACAAGGAAGAAAGGTGTTTGAGAAGGGAGGAGAGGTTATTCTAAGCTTTCTGGCATATCGACTAAGTAGTTAAACTTAAAAGTATTTCATTTATTTAACTACATTGTCCTCACTAAGCATTTATCTCCAAGGACTTCCATAGAAAGTGAATTCACACACCAACTTTCATAGTGCTCCAACATATAAGAGGCAAGACCAGAGGAAACAGAATAATAGTAAAAATAAAAAAACCATGTCCTGCCTTTAATGTAGCCTTCACCTCTCTTTATGCTGAGTGCTTATGAATGTACTATACTAAAGGTCGTGTTTTCTTTCTTTAAAAAAAAAGAGGCAAGCAGCATTCCATACTAAAGTAGAGAATCGTCGAATGTTAGAGCTAAGAGGGACTTGAGAAATCATCTCACTTCTTATAAGCAAGAACTACTTTACATTTCCTGGAAATCTCAAATCTCAAAGTACCACAGGAGAGAATGAAATTCTTATTATTAAGGCCTTGAATGGGCTACAGTGGAGGATGCTAACACAAGCTTTGCCCCTCCTCCTGGATATACCAGAGACAGCATAGTAGAAATCATTGCTGGATTTACAATATAGCTTTTAAAAGGCTTAAAGATCCATTATAGAGATTGAGAGGTTGACGGAAAAGAAAGGATTTTTGAGATCATCAAATTCACCCTCCTTGTTTCACAAAACAGAGAAGTGAAGGATTTTGCCCAAGATCACACAATTATTCAGTGTCCAAGATGATAGTCAAATCTGAGTCTTGTGACTCTGAGTTAAGTGCTCTTAAAGCTCTCTGGCTGCTTCATTTGACAAATGAGAAACTGAGTCCCAGAGAGGTTACATAATATGCCTGGCCTAAACCAACAGTTTCATTAGTGGCAGGGCCAGTACTAGGAGCTAACTTTCCCAGTTCCCAGACATATTTCTTCTCATCAATAAATTGTTTCTACCTGAATGTTAACATCTATAGAAGATTAACTCAGTGGACTCGTACAGAGAAAATGCCTTAAATCTCTTAAAAGAGGTAACCAAACCTGCTGCCCTTAGTACAACCTTGGTAAATACGTATTCCTTTCAAGAATAAATAATTATTGACAACCAGCAAGCAAGAAATATTACTTACTCATCCTACACCTGATGTTCCTTAGGAAACTGGCCAACACTGAAAAAGTACTTAAAATATTTTCCCAATTGGATACATAGTTTTTTGGGTGAATAGAGAAGTAGTATGAAGACCATATTCTTCCTGATCTGTCATTTCCGATTATTTCATAGAACTATATAAATGAGTGTTAGTAAATCCATGCTATGAATTCTGTAGATGGATTTCCATTTTCTAGAAACATGCAAGTCTAACAACAACAAAATCTCTTTCAAATTAAAAAAAATGATAACTGTCGCTGAACAACTGAAAACAGAAGATGTGATTAAAATCTTTTCTAATGAAAGCCTTTAGAAATGGATACACATTGAGTCTAGTTACATGATGGGTTGCAGATGCCTTGTTCAGGTGTAATTTGAATCCACATTATACTTAATAAACCACAGTATGTTCACTTGTCCTATTAAAACTGCATTCTACCTTACTGGGGCTGAATAATTTGTATAAAATTGATTGCTACAGTTCTCACTAGAAGCTCTAATTGCATTCCTGGTATAACTTAAAATGATAACCTTATCTTAATTAGTAGCATACTGCAGAAATGCTTGTGAAAGCCTCTGAGAATTAACCTGCATTTTTAAACAGAAGCCTTGGGGCTTTTTAAATTTTTTTAAATTCATGTTGAACACATGAGCCAACGCTAATTTATCAGAAACAACAATGGAAAATAATCAAATTGTGACAGAATAAGGAACATCGCTAATACCTTCTTTAGTCGCACAGTTTGCTTTTCAGTGGGTAGGACTAGACCCAGCTCACAATTAGGAGCCTCAGCTGTAGTGGTGGTCAGTGATACTCCACGCTGATGGCAGACATTGCTCTTAGTCATTCTTTCTACTCACACATTTATTAATGATATTAGCCCATTATGAGAGTAATGGAACAAAAAGGCTGAGAAGCATTGATTCCTCTCCACTACTCTACACTATCTCTGGTAATTTCCTAAGCTACCATGTAAGGTGCCTATCATAATCGACACCATCTCAGTTACCGCTGAATTGCCCCCAACTTTTGTGATACCCATTTCTGGGTCACCCAAAGTTAGACAAATTTACCAAATACCCTTAAGGGGAAGATTTTCTATGTGACTGTAAAATGGGGGAGGGGGTGAAACAGATGAGCTCCAAAGTCTCTTCTAGCTTGAAATCTATGATCCTGTGAAAATGTTGTTAGCCAATACTAGGGGTTCTTGAGCACTTTTGCATCATGGATCTATCTGGAAGTCTGGTGAAGCCCATAGATCTCATTTCAGAATAGTGTTTTTAAAATGCATCAAATAAAACACCTAGGATTACAAAGAAAACCAAATACATAGAAATAAAAATTTATGTTTTTCCCATCCAAGTCCATGGATCCTCTGTAATCTGTCCATGACCCCAGATTAAGAACCCCTGTTCTACTATGGAGTCTGAATGCAGATCAAAGCATACTATTTATTTTTTGTTTTTTTTTTCTTTCTCTTGTTCTGATTCTTCTTTCACAACATGACTAGTGTGAAAATATTTTTAATATGTTTGTGTATGTATAGCCCATATCAGATTTCATGCCATCTTGGGGAGGGGGAAGAAAGGGAGGAGTAATTTAGAACTCAGAGTCTTATAAAAGTGAATATTAAAAATTAATAATAAATAAATTTAACAAAAAAGAAGCCCTGTTCTACATTATTAATATGGCCATCATTTAAGCAGTAATTTATCAACTACCAATTATAAGTTGAATGATAAGGCATTGTCTACATGCCTACAGAAATGTAAACATACAGTACACAAAATAGGTCACAAGAAATTATCTTAATCTATTTTTAGCAAGTCAGAGGGATCCTAGGAAATTTTTAGAGGAAAAGATTGAATTTTGTGGAAAAGAAGTACAAGTTTATTCATTACACAAGTGAATTTTACATATAATTTTGATCAGAAGATGGAAGCTAGCAAGAATTGGCTTTTCAGATGTACAATCCAAAATCTACTTGGTGGTTCATGACATATTGATAGTTCAATTCTTTAAGGAAACTGCTAGGAAAATGTCACTATCAAAAAGATATTCTTCAAATGTTGGTTAACTGAGGTCTGTCACTTGCCTTGAAATGGGGATACCATTTGGCTACAATTGGTCTCATTAATTAATGCAAATTTGGGTTTTCCTTCTTTGGGAATGGGAAGTTGTTTCTTTGGTCAGAATACTCTTTAATTTACAAATAAATGTAATACAGGCTTGTCTATATGAAGTCAGTCAAAGATAGCTAAATAGTATTATTATAGAATATAGCTATCAGGAATAAATATTAAAATGTAATAGAATGTGGTGAGGTGTAAATGTTTCAAATATCTTTGGTGTTATAGAGACTGCCTTAATTAAAATTCTACTTAGCTTAATTTATATGCACAGAATATAGAAAAATCAAACATGGGAAAAGACAAGTGCACATGAATACTAGTTCTAGAATACAGTCTAACAATTTGCATCCTTAAAAAAAATCATCATTTTCCTCCTTGACTAACACCAATGAAGTGCTCATATAGGACAGAAACACATGCTTTTTATTTATGTTAGTGTTCTCTTATACAAGACATAGTATTTCACAGATGTATTACTATGTATGCGTGTGTGTATATAATATATATGCAAATCCACATTATCTCTGAAGTCCCATAAATGTCTGTATATTGCTCTGCACACAAGCTCTAAAATTCTACTTCTGGGCATGAGAAAAGAGATTAAAGATTTCTGAACATATATTAGAATGGTGAAATGGGATGAGGAGAAGCAAACAGTCTAATATTAACCTGGCATGAAAATTCTATTGCAGACAGATACTTCAATCAACAGATTTTTTAAAAAAAGTAATACTAATCAATTCTATTTAACAAGATCATTTAGGTTTTATTAAAAAGGAGTCTTTGTATAATTTAACTTCCAGCTGATTTTGTAGATTTGACAGTCAAATACTGAGTATATCTCTGAGTAAGAAACCTTTTGCCATTACTGCCTCACCCTCATTTACAACATTAATGTGCTAAATATGGGCTGCAGGAAAATCTTCAATTATTTTAAAACATCCCATTTCATGTTTCTGTTGATTCTCCAGCATGGGAAACATAATCATCATCACCTCGGGTGAGATACCAATACAAATTTTGCTAGCCCCTTATAAATCCATTTATCACTCCTATGAAAGTCACTGCCTGCTTTTAACAAAGATAATGTATGTTATTGGGATTATACCACTGCATGCAGACTCATTAAAGAGAGATAGACCAAAATTTATGGCTAAGCCTTTGGACAGCAGGGCATTATTTTAACCATAAAATCCCGATCTGCAAGGAGAGTGGCCAAGCCAGTGGAACCATTAAAGACTTATAATTAGCATCAATCAATGTGACACTACTGTTGACATCTTTATTACTTTAAATACACTAATCAAATACTTCTGCATTGAGATAGAAAGATTGATAGGCAGCTAGACATAGAGAATGTCCCTATGGAGAACAATTTTAAATTATCTGTTCAAAAGATAACAAAAAGACACTGGCATTAATTAAACAGGAATCTAACGCAAGGACTGAAATGGTAAGACAAGATAGAAATACTGGGTTCCGAGTGGCCAAACCCCAATGTCTTGGCTATCTCTACCCTTTTGTCAAAATTAACACATACCTGCCTCGCTTCTATGCACATCCCAACCAAACTTGCTGATTTGGAGGAGCAAATCACCCAAAGGAACCATTGCTTTAGGCTACCCTCTGCCACAGAAATAAATAGTTAAACACCAGTGCCCAGCATTTACTCATTTCTCGAGCTCTCACACTCTACATAGGCAGAAATGCTGAAGTTAAGAGAGAGAGAACTAGCTGATCTTGGTGTTATTTACATAATTACAATAGGGACTGTCAATATTATCTAATTGCATCAGTGCTCAATTTCATACCACACAGACTCTAAAATATGCTGTTATTATTGCTGCTTATATAAAGATTTCAGTATTAATGAGCAAAAAGCCGTTCAGCATCTTTGCCACCCCTCAGGCCCATATGGTCGCATACCTTAATAAGGGTAATTTTTAACGAGGCACTATTCTCTAAATGGTGCCACACGGCCTCGGTGGTGATGAACAGAAATTCCAAATTAGGGTTGGGGACTTCAATTCCAAATATGAACTGGTTCTGATAAGGAACCTTATTTTGGAAAGAGTTTGTTTTGGTGGTGGTGGTCAGTGCTTGCGCGCGCGCGTGTGTGTGTGTGTGTGTGTGTGTTAAGATAGGCTAAAGAGCTTACAAGGCATCTCCCCAAGGGAACAACTTCATTTCCTTCAAACAGTATTATAATAACAAATGCTTTCATTATTATGGTGATGAGGTCTGATGGTCATTAAGCTGCAAGTTAGGTTTGATTTATAGGTTATCTGACTGATACATCCACCAAGAGGTTTAAAAATATATTAGATTGTCTCTGAATTACACGTAAGGATTTCCCCAGACTGATTCTCAAATAAAAGAAATATGTGCCATAGTCAGAATCTGGATTTTGGTTTTCTTTTCAATTCCCACCCTTCATGGCCTCTTCCAAAGGCAATGGAAATGTGCCCACTGCTTCTTGTGAATTCACTTGGGAACCAATCAGAGGTTGAAATAATCCACAGAAGCATTTAACCCTCCCTCCCCCTACATCCCCCTTTAAGTAATCTGAAACAGCATCAGCCCACTCAACTTCGGTTCAGCTTTTGAATTTAACATTACAGGAAAGAACATTTTCCATTACAACATGATAGCCTTACAGAGGCTAAGTAATGAGAAAATGCAGTAATTTGGCCATTGAAAATCCAATTAGCTTAAGCCAATATTTATCAAATCACTCCTCCTAAAACATTATACTTCAATTTTAAGTGAGTTACAGTACTTTGGATTGTCAAGCCAATAGCTTCCTCCAATGAAGTCATCAAACCTTTCAGGATCTTGTATTCATTTTTAAATGCCCCTGCAACCCCTCTCAAGTGAGGATAGTAACCACTAAGATGAGGTTTACCTGCACCAGAGACAGAAAGTAATATATCCTGAGAGAAAGAAACAGGTACAGAGGCAGCTAGACAGAGACAGTAATGGAAATTGAGATAGAGAGAGGGAAAGAGGGAGATGGAGAGACTGAAAGATAGATGGTCAGAAAGCTACCTTGGGGGAAGCAAGAAGCTTGCCAGAATGCAAAGTTTCTGTCAATATGAAAATTGTCTTACATCAACCAGATAGGAGGCTTCCTTAGCAGCATCAATGTAGGTCTTGTTTTCTGGTACATTAAGCATCATGTGGCTCTTGTTGACGTTCAAGGAATGGGGTAGATTATGCAACATTATATGAGGCTGCCCTTCCCACTTATGGAAAAATTGCCAGTCAGTCAGCCACAAAAAGTCTGTTGGACACATGAGTCAGGGATGGGCACACCAGAATCAGGCTTTTGTGCTGAGTCTTTAACAAAGAGGTTGGTAATAAACAAGGCTTGTTCAGCTGGGAAATGACACAAGAAGGGGTATAGTCACTTCCTGGTCAGAGGACATTGCCTTTGCCAAAAATAAAGACAAAGCTCAAAATGCGTATGCACATCACCCTATCCAAACATGGATAAAAAGAAAAACGACTTCAACTAAAATGATTCATAACTATGAGCCATGAGATGCAAGGCCTTATAAAACATATTCCTCACTTCAGCAATACCTTAGCAACCAGACATACCAAGCTTCCCAGTTGCCCGCTTACATTCAACGTCTATTGCATACAAAATGGAATGAGAAGAAAAGACGAGAGAAAAGGGAAAGCCAAGAGGACAGGGCCAGACATTTGTATACAAAATAGTCAATGGACAAAACAGGTAGAAATGCATTGGTCAAATTAAAAGATCAAGTGGATCACTGATTTAGAGTTGGAACTCCTTTATTTTACAGATGAGGAAATTAAAGCCCAGCAAAGTGAAATGACTTCCTTGAGGTAACACAGTTAGTGAAAGAGATGGTGCTTCTTCTGTTGTGTCATACAGCCTTTCAGGACATACTTCTTATTTTAAATACCAATATTTGTTCATGGCATCATCTCTCAAAAGGCATAAAAGCTCAGCTCACAATATCATTTGATTCCATATTCTATTACTTTAAAACTAATCTAACTTCCTAGTCCATTTGAAGGAAATGGGGTGTTGATTGGTTAGATGCCTTTTTTTAATGCTGACAGGGCTATTTTTCATTATGGTATATATTCCACAATGAAACAAGTGTCAGGAAAAGGAATGAACTATAGAAATTTATTGTATTTTAACATGTAGTTTGTGATAATTAGTAAGCAATATGACAAACATTTAATATGTCAAATAAATTTCCAATTGGTTGAAACCACTACCCAAGTTAGCAATAAACATTACAAAAATCAGTTTAATACTTTTCACATGGTAATTGCAGTGTCATTTTTTTTTCCTGCAATGTTGCATGATTTTATATAAGTGGCCTTTTCCTTTCCTGCGGCAGCATGGTGCTATGGGAAAAGAACTGAGCTAAGTGTCAGGGAGCTGGAGTTTGAATACCTCTGCCATCATGAACTAGCTTTGTAACCCCAGACAAATCACTTTACTTCTCAGGGCCTCTCATGGGACTTATAGCAGATTTTTAAATGCCAATCAAATTTTTAAAAAGTTGTCTTACACACAAAATTGTATGGTTTTTTTTTGAAATGAAGGCAACATAACAGATCAAGTTCTGGCAGAAATTCTTCCAAATCCTACTAATAACTTCATAAGAAGTGATACTAGTTGGATATCAAAACAATAATAAATAAATAAGAATTTAAATGGCACTTTAAGGTTTACAAAGTGCTTTGTAAATATAATTTTATTTGATCCTCACAACCCTGGAAAGCAGGTACTATTACTATTCTCATTTGACATATGAGCAAGGAAGTATATGAAGCCACATATGAATTCAAGTCTAGCACTCTACTAGCTACTCAGCTGCCTCTAAAAAGACCTGGGCCTTATTTACAGGTCTGCCACCATCTCACTGTGGGATATTGGGCACATCCCTTAAATGTTGTGAGATGATATTTCCTCCTAGAAGTAAAATGGAAGGTTGGTTGCCAGTAGAAATTTTATGATTCTACTTCTCCTACTCCTTGGTGGGATAAGATCTTATTTTGTGACCTACGGCACAAGGCCTGAGTTTTAGTCAGTAACAATAAGTAAAAATACCTTTTAGGGATAGATGAGTTTTGAAATTTATTAAAATGAAAGAATTTCTCAAACATTAGAGTGTGTGAATTTACCTTTGTCTATTTGATAAGTAGGACTTAGCATGGAAAATAAAAATTTGTATATTGTGTTGATTGTATTGATTGATTATATTGTATTGAATTGTATTGATTCATTTATTCATTAAGCAAACCATATACATTATAAAAATAAGATGCATGGAGATACTATGCAGCCTAGCTGCTTCAGAAGAAAAAGATTTTCCTAAGAGAAAAAAATCCCTGCTTTGATCTATTTTTCTCTACAAATCAAATGAGGAAAGTGATTTTATAAGTCTGGTTTCTTAACAAATGCATGTATAATGAGAAATATCAATGAGCTAATTCTTCAACATAATATCTGAAGGCAATGTGATCAACACACTACAGGAATACACTATGGCCAAATAGCAATCCAACATTCATTCATTAATTTAGTCATTCAACAAATACTGAGCACCGACTTGTTCAAGGAACCTCAAAATGGAAGGCAAAATTTCTAGGGGCTTTTTTTCTGATCATATAATTTATAAATTCATCTAGGGAAATGAAATTGGAACAGTATGGGCAGGACTCTTCCTCTCATTTATTATAGAAGGCATCTAAAATCTGGACTAGAAGTATATCATATACTTTTACGATGTGTTCATTCCCTTACATGTACTACTTGCTACCTAAGAATAAAAAAAAAAAACTAGGATAATACAGGACCATGAATGAAGAACACATGTCTCAAATAATATACTGCTAACAAAAACGGATATGCAGGAAAAGTTCCACATATCAATGAGAAAAAAGAAGGAATTATTCTCCACTATTCTAAATTGAAGACTAAAATATTTCTGATATGTTTCATTTCCTTTCATTCTTCTTTGCCTTTTCTGCCCACTTTTCTAAATTTCTGAATGTTGCATTACCTGAACAGGCCTTCAAAGTCTCTACCCATCAACGAATGTGTATGTCTTGCACATGGTAGGCACTCAATACAGAATTATGGAATTGTATATGCAGAATTTAATTAATATTGATGCATATCACTTTTAAGCTCTGACAATGGCTTAAGAATTCCTAACTCATTCTTGTGGCAGTTCTGCATTTTTCTCCACTTAGCCAGAATAAGAATTGCAAGTATCAGAATATTATAATTTTAGTTTTTCTGGCCATACCTTGATCAGAAATAACCACCAATTACCTAGAAAATCTGCTCTAATGAGACTTCCAGAGATTACCAGCTCAAAGGGATTCAACCGTGCTCTGGATAATATCTGAATATTTGAATTCTTAAGTACATCAAAACAAAATTTTCAAAACCCAATATAATCTTTGCATTTCTTTAAACCACAAAATGAAAAACTGAAAGTGTCTCAACCAATTGGTTTACTATTTCAAGCTGATTTTCCATTATGTTGGATTTTAGAAGGTACCATAAGAAGCTCAATAATGCAAGTTTGTTGAATTTATTAATGGAATATGTACCACAATCATATGTGTACTACAATGGTACATGATGTCTGATCCTAGTTCAAGAAAGTAGTAGGAGGCACCCAGATGTATATAATTACAGACTGCCCCCAAAAAATACTCAATCACACCTTTTATTCCTCAAGGAATTTTTATGCAAGTCTTCTGTCTGGACTCATCATTATAGAATGGTCTCTATTAAATATTCCTTTGAAATTCAAAACAAAATGGTATATCAGCAGATGCTTTCTACCCAGTAGGAGTTTGTGATTAAAAATAATGACTACAGCCTGAAAAATCAGCCCAACAGAGAAAAATGTTGTAAAAACTCATTAATAAACTAGAAAATTGACTTCTGTTCATATAGGACTAACTTTTGAAGAGTTGACAAGTTTTCATGTTGGACAAGCTGTGACAATAGTGGGCCTGTGGAAACCCTGTATCTTCCAGTTATTGAGGCCTTGAGAATAAGACAAGACTTCAAAAGCTTTTTGGGCAAAGATGTTGGGAAGGAGGGACTAACTTGAGAAAAGGAAAGTTGGGTAGCAGGTATAAAGGTACTAAATGTCAAGAAAGGAGATGTCCCAGAATGACTAGTAGGCAGGTCACAAAGATGGAGTGCATATGGGTTGAGCAGGAAAATGGTTAAAACAATTTGAGTTGTCAGAGTTAGAGTAAACTTTAAGGGGTCATTCAGTCTCCCCTCCTGGATTCAGTGATAACTATACTTACCGATAAGACTCCTAAACAGCATGCATGGCATATCTCAAAGAATACTGGACTTAAGAATTGGCAAGATCTAAATTTGAATCCTAGCTCTGACACCCAGCAACTGAGACACTAAACAAGTTTAATCTTGTCGAATCTTGTTTTCCATGTCTTTAAAGTGATTATAATAATATATGCACTACCTCGTTGTAAGAAAAATACTTTATAACATGAAAATGCTATAAGTGAAATTTGTCATTATTAAACCAATCTGATTGGGGGGAGGGGAGTTTGTAGGCAAGTTGTCATCTTTCATACTCACTAGGAGTCTTTACCTTGCATAGGTTCTTCCTTCAGACTAAGCTAAATCCTAGCCATCAATTGATATCTATCTATATCTGAATATCTATTTCTAGTTCCTGGCCCAAAACTCCATATAACTTTTAGGTATAAAATGCTATATTCTGATCTGCAGGCTGTGTTAGACTGGTCTATCAATGTAACAGCATGAAAGGCAAAAAGGAGCCTTTGACATTTATATGCATGCAAAACACATCATTGACCAAATTGGTGGTGCTTACAAATGAGAAATATTCTTACAGTTTCACACTTGTAATTGTAGCAGCATATCAAGATTTCTAAAACCAAGTCATTCCTAAATCCTAAACATGAAACCAAGGACTTGTGGGAATCCCAAATATCTGTGATCTAGAAGTTTCTGGTAAGTCTGGTTGCAAATTTGATGTACTAAGTTGTAAATGTAAAGGATAAATCTATAATATAATGTGAACTGGATGATCCCTTCCAATCACAAAAGTAAAAATGGAAGAGAGTTCAAGGAACAGTCCATGGAAGTCTTCTCCATGCCACTGTCTCTTTTCAAGTCTCACTGCCCTACAAGGAGCCTTTCTAGGTTAAGCCATCGTATTCAAGAATCCATGATGGTGGAATGAAGGACCTTTGCTTTTATCTGAATTAGTGATATTTATTGCTGACTCATAGTTAACAAGCTAACGGAGAATGGAAGATAGGGTTAGAGGCTAGACCTGCAATTTCACTATCAGGGAGAACTTCAGATGACAAAGTTCCTTCTACTAATGCAGGCTGACACTTTCACTGTCACTTCAAGTCTCAGAGTCTCCAAGAGCAAGCAGTAAGAGGTTGAATGACTTGAGAATATCAGACAGCAAGTAGGATTCAGAGGTGGACTGTGACTCCACTTATCTATGCCTTCAAGCCCAGCCCTCCAGCCACTGTATCAGTTGTGTGAAATGGAAATTTAAATGGGGGGGGTATTAATACACACATAAGGAAGGATACCTATGGGATGTTTATTGACTAAGTTCTAAAACATAATATTATCTATGATTTATTGTATTTTTATTTATTTTGTTAAATATTTCACCATACCATTTTAATGTAGTTTGGGCCGCCCTCAGGAATGTTGTGGTTTGTAGGCTGTATATTTGACACTTTCGTATTATACTATACTGCCGTCATTTGGAATAGTATACATAAACAAAAACAAGAAATAACAGTAATTTTGAAAATGTGCATCTTCAACTTTTCTTCATACTGGAAGAATATTAGAGACAAATTTTATTTAATAGACCTTATTGCCAAAAAAAATTCCTCTATTGGAATGTTTAAAAATTAGTGTTTTTCTGTCATGTCTGACTTTTTGTGACCCCATTTGGGGTTTTCTTGGCAGAGATACTAGAGTGGTTTGCCATTTCCTTCGCCAGCTCATTTTAGAGATAAGGAAACTGAGGCAAAGAGCTCTTAAGTGACTTGCCTAGGGTGACACAGTTAGAAAGTGTCTGAAGACAGATTTGATCTTAGGAAGATGAATCTTCCTCACTCTGGGCCTAGCACTCTATCCACGGAGCCACTTACCTGCCCTTAATTCCTTATATTAAGAAACTGCTACATGATATTTTTAATGGTGAAACACATCTAGAGTAATCCAAATTTCAATAGAAATAGGAATGATCTAGAATAGGAAAAATTTAACAACTATACACAAACATTCTCTCTGCTTTTGTTTTCTCCCATTTGCATTATATAATATATACACGAAGTATGGCATTGTGGATAAAGTTTTGCAATTAGAATCAAGAAGATCTGAGTTCTAATCCTACTTCTGACAATTGCTAGCTATGAGACCTTGGATAAGTCATTTGGCCTCTTGAAGCATTAGGCAGCCCTCTGACCCTGTAGTATACAGAAGAATGGTGATCTTTGTGGAAAGGGCTTTTATATAAAGAGTTCTCAAACTTGGAAAATCATAGTCCTGGATATAGAATATAGCTATAGGCATACAGGTATATCATGAGTGCTTACAACATGTATGCATACACAGAAACATACGTATAAGATAAAACAAAAAAACTAAAATATTCTTGCTCCATATAACATTGCAAAAGGTACATTATTTTAATATAAAGGTATATATACTAAGAGATATTGTGGTACAACATAATTATATCATTGCCTATGAGCTTCTTAGTGTTTCTTTAGTTGGTAGTTTCTACTGTAATTAGGTTTAGTCATTTGAAGGTCTGCACTTTCCATGTTTGCTACTCATACTGATATATTATCCTTTCTGGCCACAACAAATCGATACCAGTATACTTGGGCAACCACAGCTGGTAATGCTATTCTAAAGTATTTTGGTAAGGAACTAAATGTCAACCATTACAACTAAACAGATTTGTGATTACAATGCCTACTCAAGGATATAATGAGGATTTCTATGGGAGCAGTAGTATAGTTTTAAAAAAAATTACTGAATTGGGAATCACACACTTGTATTCTAGTCCAGCTCTGCCACTAACAAACAACATGGCTTTGAGCAAATCACTCTATCTCTCTAAGCTTCTTATCAATCAGATCAAGGAGTTAAACTACAAGCTCTCTCAGGGGTCTTCAATCTCCAGTATTCTATGTAATACATTTATTATGTCAGTCAACCTAATTCCTGGGATTCTTATGTGGAAAGACTAAGCTTCTATATTGAAATAAAAAAGAAGTATGATGTTCCTATCAATTTGTGAGGCATTTAAATTTCACAGTAATTGCCCTTTTATATGATTGTAATATTTAATGAATCTCTGAGGTCAGCAAAAGCTTACATCTCACCAGAACTATCAGCATTGTTCAAAGATTTAAATTCACAAATCAACAGCACAGTGAATTCATTGCAATTTGTGTTGCAGAGCTGTTCCAAATGGAATGTTGCACAATCACCTTGTTAGTAATGTTCGTGATAAAGCTCTTCAACACTGACTCAAGTGATCTAAGTTGACACCTTTAATAGCATACACAAGTCTCCAGCCATGAAGACTACATTATTTCAAGTTGCAGAAATGAAAGGAGCAGCAATAACTCTTCTCCGGCCTCTAGTATAACACAAAGACATCTTCACGTAAAGGTTCCCACATGTTGGTTAAAAGACTATGTTATGTTAGCTAAGGGTAGAGGATTGTTTTATATGTATACTAGGGGGCACTGTAGTATAATACATTATTCTGATTATAAAGAATTTCAGAGCTCAAGCAAACACACACACACACATACACACACACAGCTATTGTTGTTTACTCATTTTAGTCATGTCCAACTCTTCGTGATGCCATTTGGGGTTTTCTTGGTAGAGATACTGAAGTGGTTTGCCATTCCTTCTCCTGCTCCTTTTACAGATGAAGAATCTGAAGCAAACAGGGTAAAGTGACTTGCCCAGGGTCACATAGCTAGCAATTGTCTGAGGCTAGATTTTAACGTAGGAAGATGAATCTTCCTGATTCCCAGCCCAGTGCTCTATCAAGCTCTGTGTCTGTGAATGTATATATGTGTGTATATACATACGCCTATGTGTGTGTATATATATATATATATACATATATATATACACATACACACATATCTATATATATGTACATATACATACACAAATCTATATATACATATACACATACATATATATATATATATATATATATATATTTTTTAAGTAGTTCCTCATTTTACAGATGAGGAAAATGTAACCCAGAGAGTTGACTAGTCCAAGGTCACACAGGAACTAGAAGAAGCAATACTACATACTCCCAGAACAGTGCCCTTTTCCACTATACCTATCTGCCTCACTATTATGCCACATGACCTTTTTTTGAACTGGCTAAATGATTTTTTCCCTTTTAAATTCCGTAATTGTTGGTGTAGGAATTTCCAAAGTAATTTTTTTCAGTATTAAAGTTCAGTCTTTTTGATGACCTGTTCATACTTTGTTGCAGAAACCCACAAAAGATATGGCTAGAACTCTATTACTTACAAACTCTAAAAGCAAAGCTTATATTTTAAACTGGATTCTTTCTTAGCAGTTGCCCTCAAAGTGTTCAACAACATCCCTTCTAGCCTCCAAAGCTATTGAAAAACTAAGAGCAGCACTGTTTCTCCAACTCACCTACTATTGTACAGTATGCTCTTTCAGAAAAACTGGAACAACAACGACAAAAATCCTTCTGATTAAATGGCACAACTTCCAACATCTTCCTCCAGCTTTCTTGCCCTCCATCAAAGAGCTGGCCTTTGCATCTGGCAACCATGTGCAGTAGAACAGTCCAAATATGGCTGATAAACTTGGCGGAGTTATATCACATGACCTGGAGTAACAGCCAACAGAGAAAGTTGCTAATGTAATTTTAGCTCCCAAACGAAAACTCTTCTCTTTTTCACTAATAAATTTTTATAGGTAAAATATTATTCCTAGGCTTTTATCAAAACACATACCCATTCCACACCAAGAATGGAATGGGTGGAAAAAGCATTTGACCATGAATCAGAAGACCTTGTTTCCTGGCTAGGTTCCTATAACCTTTCTGTGCCTCTGTTTCTTGTGTCTATAAAATAAGGGCTTGGCGTAAGTAATCTGGAAACAACTAGAAAGGCCTGAAATTGTATGATTCTAAATAAAGGGAATAAGAAAGCAAGGTATCCAAAAAATCATTATGTTTTTTTTTTTTTGCCAAAAGGAAAGTCAACATTTAGTAATGGCTAGCCTATGGAGGAAAATGATATAACTGAACAATCTGATGGACTGATTCATCACAAAAAAAGAGCTGCCTCATGAACATCTAAGTATTTCCGTATTTCCTATTGCTGCCTTTGACAGTTGGAAGGAGCCAGGGTTGGCAGTGGTGTAATACAATGTCGGATTTGAAGACAAAAGGACTACATTCAAAACCCAATCATATTACTTTTTATATAACTTCTTTGGGCCTTCATTTCTCACTTAGAAACGATAGTACTAGATCGGCTCTGTGGTGCTTTCTTGCTCTAAGGCTGTAACCCTATCATCCTATCGATTAGAGAGTGCTAAGTGGTGCAGTGAATAGAACATTGGGTCCTGGAATTATAAAGACTCAAGTTTCAATTCAGCCTCAGACACTCACTAGTTGTGCAACCCTGGGCAATTCACTTAATACCTGTCTGCCTCAATTTCCTCAACTGAAAAATGAGAGTAATAATAGCACCCACCTCCCAGCGTTGTTGTGAAGATTAAATAAGATATTTGTAAAGTACCTACCACAGTGTCTGGCACATTATAGGCACTTAGTAAATCTTTTTTTCATTCCTTTTTTCTTCCTTTTTCCCTTCTTCATTTCTTCCTTCCTTCCTTCCTTCCTTCCTTCCTTCCTTCCTTTCTTCCTTCTTTCCTTCCTATTAAAGTCTGCCTAATTCAACATACTATACGAAGACAAATTACACCTACAAAATCCCCAAGTGGTTGTCCAGCTTTCATTTAGCACTTTCAGTAAAGGGAGAACCCACTACTTCCCTAGACAGTTTGTTTTTACTTTGAGATAGCTCTAAGTGATAGGAAGTCATTCTATACATCAAATCTAACTCTGCCTCCCTGAAATATCTACTAATTGTGCAACATTCAGCAGATAGTCATTTTGAGAGACAAAAACTTTCCTTCATGGTTGATTCAGTAACCCTGTCTTAAATTTCAGTACTATATCTAAAATCATCTCAAATTTTGCTGCTGTTATTTGAAATTGAAATCAAATTCAAAAGGCCATTATTAAATGCCCAATACTTGTAAAGTATGGTGCAAGACATTGGGGATAGGAAAATGAAAAATAAGATGTTTGTGGTCCCAGGGATCTTACAGTAGAGAATGCAACATTTACGCAAATAAGCAGTATATCAATGCAACATGTACGTAAATAAGCAGCATATCAGCCAGAATATGATGAGAACAACAACCAGAAAGGTGCTATAGGAAAACTTGAGTAAAAGGGGAATACTTTGAGTTGGGGTGATTAAGAGAAGGCTTCATGGAGGATGTAGAAGAGGAGTGGGGAAGTCTGGAGGAAAAGAAAGCTTTCCAACAGGTGGAGATTAGGAGAGAGTTTATTCTAGGCAGGGTTGCTGACCAATTCACAAATATGAGAAAAGACAACACCAGTTCCTAAAACAGAAGTCTAATTTGGATGGAAGAGAAAGCACAAAGGGGAATAATGTAAAATAAGGTTAGAAGAGCTATTAAAGCCAATGTTTGGGGAGCCTTAAATGCTATGCTAAGGAGTTGTATTTATCTACAGGTAAAAAAAAAATTAGAGATATTTGAGCTGGGAAGTGACATCAGTCTATCAATCAGTAAGAATTTAGTAAGCACCTACCACCTGTTCCACATGGTTATAGTCTCTGATAATACAAAGACAAAAATGAAACAGTCCTAAACCTCGAGAAGCTTTTATTTAATGGAGAAGACAATATAAACATGTATTTGTACAAACTAAGTAAAGTCAAGGCAATTTTGGACAGTAGCATTAGCTACTGTAACCATCAGAAAAAGTTTCTAATTAGAGGGAGGGTTTGATGTGGCCTTTGAAGGAAAATCAAGATTCCAAGAAACAAAGGTGAAATAGAAATAATTGTTTCTCTTATACTAATATTCAATTATTTAATTAGGACCAGGGTTTTTTTCAGAAGCCTGTAGTGTGTTGTCTCTGAAGGTCATTGTTGATGGATGAGATTGCCCAAATGCCTGGGATACATCCTGGGTGTGAGACCCCATCCAACTTCACAGACATTACAAAGAATTAATCTCAGGTGAATTCCAGCTCATTATGTTCCACTCAGTCAGATCTAAGTACAGGTTTTGTCTTGATTGCCCTAGGCAGGGATAATCTAGATAAGGGATGTCTCTTTGTCCAAGGCTGAGTGATCAGTCATGTCCCCCAGCCCCTCATTATAACAGGTCCACTTCTCCTTATAACATTCATTCTCTCATTACTTGTTAACCAATCTGAGTTGATTGCCACCTTCAGGAATACCCACTGTTCCAAGGGCATAAAAGCATTGAGTGAGTTCCATGAGGGGTCTTTGGCATTCAAGAGTGTTATTGATGCCTTTTACTAATTATCTGCTAGCAATGATGAATAAAATGATTACCCATAATCTATGTCTCTCAAACTTTTTATACACCACAATGAGGAGGAAGTGTATTCCAGGTATGGGGAATAGCCTGCAAAAGGCATAAAGACAGGAGATAGAATGTCATGCATGAAAAAAGGACACAGTAGAAAGAAGGCTAACTTGGCTAGAATGAAAAGAGTGTGAAGGAGGAATGATAAGTTAAAGAAATAGAAAATGTAGGTTGGATCCTGGCTTTAAATTATTGTCAGAAGAGTTTGTTTTTTAAGGCAAAGGAGCTTATTGAGTTAGGGAGTGACACGGTCAGACCTTTGCTTTAGGAAAATCACTTTGGCAGGTATGTGGAAGAACGTCTGGAGAGGGAAGAGGCTTGAGGCAGAGATATAACTTAGAAGGTCTAAATGAGGGATGAAAAAGGCCTGGGCTAAGGTGACATCTGTGAAAGTAAAGAGTAGAGAATGGATGAAAGAGATGCTGTAGAGGTAGAACTGACAAGACTTGACATGTCAAAAATCTGAATGAAAACTGAAAAAAAGCCTCAAATATCTAGGTATTTGAAAATATCTGACTCAGTTTTCTAAAATCACTTCTTGGTATTTAGCTAATAGGACTATGTGTATTTTAAAGAGGTTTTCTTTCTTGCCTTTTTAACTAGACACTTAAACCATAATATGTTCTAGAAAGTTTTCTGTTATATCAAACAAAATAGAATGATTGTGTTACTTTGCCTGTTAGGCATTGTTAGAGTGATACTGTTAGAGCAGAGTGATACTGCATCATTACTGAAAAGCAATCCTCTGATAGGATTTGTATGCAATCAAAACAATTTTTCTTGGATTTTTCATTAAAGACATTTTTAACCTTAGAATATGCATTGAGAAATAAGTACATTCATCTACACACGTTATGCAATAAATAGAATGTAGGTCACTACTTAGGGCAGCTAGTGGTACAGTGGATAGAGTTCTGGGCCTAGAGTCAGGAAGACCTCAGTTCAAATCTGGCCTCAGATACTTACTAGCTGTGTGACCCTGGGCAAGTCACTGTTTGCCTCAGTTTGTCATCTGTAAACAAAAAAAAATGAGCTGGAGAAGAAAATGGCAAACCCCTTCAGTATCTTTACCCAGAAAATCCCAAATGGGGTCACAGTCAGATATGACTTAATTAACTAAATAACAACAGCTCACTAATTACATATGCAATCATAAAATTCTAAGCCACTGGAAAAAATACAGACATTTGATGAATCCAAGGCTTCATGCATACTTTTTATGTCTTACGTGCATTAATGAAAGAATGCAGCTACTCAGGAGGCTGAGGTAAGAGGATCTCTTGAGCTTGGGAATTCTGAGCTACAGTTAATGCCAATCGGGTATTAACATTAAGTTCAGCATTAATATGGTAAACCCCAGGAACTCGGGGCCCAAGGAGGGACAAACCATCCAAGGTAAGAAATGGAGCAGATCAAAGTTCCAATGCCAATAAGAAGTAGGATCAGACCTATGAATAGACCCTTCACTTACAGTCTGAGGAAGATAGGGAGACCCACCCTTATATCAATAAATAGTCATTAATCATTCAGTTTGTGCCAGTCACTATGATGTGTTGGGCATGCAAATACAAGAGATAAACTCAGTCCTCGAGATCTGTATATTCTACTGCTTCTGGTCAGTGGTGGTCATTGTTGTTGACTTCTTCTTGCTATTCACTTTTTCCCAACTATGGGGACACTGAAGGAAATCAGATAGCACACTAGTGAAAGGTACTTCACACTTCATGGGATGAATCCTGAGATGTGCTTCATGTCTCAAAGTTCATCATCTCTTCCTGGCTGTGCGGCAAATGGAGATTTATCCTGAGAGTTTCTCGGGATTAGAGTGTTATAATGGTACTGGTTGGGAGAGAAATTTCATGCTAAGCCCACATTCAATCACCTACAGTTTTTTGCTAATTAGGGTTTTCCAAACAAAAGCTAAAACTGAATTAGCAAGAGGTCCAATGAGTAAGGCCAATTATTGCTAACATGGGTTTCACACTATTCAAACTATTGTGGAAAATATTTTTCAATAAGGCAGATTTTTAAATAGAAAAGAAGATGACTTAGGAAGGAATAAGACAGAGTTACAAAGACCAGGTTTTAGAATGAGGCCACCTTCTTGAGGAGTACAATTGTAAAATTAATGATCTCTTCAAAACAAAATAAAACATTCCTGACTGGGAATTAACCAAATTTTATTCTCTTTGCAACCAAATTGATTGACGCTCCACTTCTCACTCTTTTTCACCTACCCCTATTTGGGGAATCCTTTGGACATCAAGAGAAGAAGATACACATACTTCCACAGAATTTCAACGCAATACACATATCATCCCCAAATTGGAGATTTCTTTATTCACATTTCCTGTTTCAACTTATACTTTGTTCTTCAAGAAATGGTTCTTTCTTTTTTTTAATGATCTCTGTGGAATAAATGCAAAACCGTTTTCAAATATGATGGTGGCAAGTGACTAACTGCTATCGAGTAATGCTGATTCCATTTATTTTATTCAAAATGGCAAAATTTAAGAGCTAGAAGAGACTTCCAGAAGCTAGCACAGTACCTGGTATACAGCTGGTAATAACTATTTGTTGACTGAATGAGTGATTTTGTGAAACTTCTCTTCTACAACATGCCCAACAAATGGGCACTGCTTAAAGACTTCTAATGATCAAAAAGCTCCTAAATGTTGAGGTAACTCATTATACTCTTACATGACTCTGAACTATTAGTATTCTTTACACGATGCTACAATCGATCTATGTCGAACTCCCACCCACTATTCCTAGTTCCACTCTATGGAGCAAAGACAATTTTAAAAAAAGTCCAACACCTCTTTTCTCTTCTTTTCCACAAACACTTGGAGGAAGATATCACATCCCCTCTTAAGTCCTTTCTCCTTCAGGTATCCCTAGCTCCTTGAACTGATACTCACATGACATATTCTCCAGTCTATTTACCACCCTGATTGCCCTCCAGGATCCTCCAGATCCTCTGCCTCTTTCTTAACATGGTTACTAAGCTACCATTGTCACTATTAATGTACCATCTAGTGGAATGGTTAAAACTAACTGTAGGCAAAAACCATCAATGTTTCCCAAGCAAAACAACAATAACAAAAATAATAAAGCTCTATCCATTTGACGAATCCAAGATTCACTCCCATTAGCAAGGATTAAACCTCTTCATTTACACCTTAAATGGTATGATCTAGTAGAAAAAGCTTTGCCCTTGGAAGACAAGGAGATACAAGTTTGGATTTCTGTTCCATGTTACCAGCTTTGTAATCCTGGGCAAGTCACTCAGCATTTCAGAGTACCCATTGCTTCAACTGTAAAAGAGCACTAATACTTTTACAACTCACTTCACAGAGCTTCATGAGGAAAACACTTTGTGGATCTAAAAATGCTAAATAAATTAGAAAGGTGTGTTCCACCTTTCAAAGGCACGAAGACATGGGAGAAACATAATGGATCTTAGGAAAGAAACTGGCCTTGAATCTCACATTTCTGTAAACGTGGGTTGCTGCTGTTGTTGTTGCTATCATCACTATTACTGCTGTTTTATTAGTTAAAATCCTAAGAATAAGCAACAGAGACACAGAGAAAGAGACAGACAGAGAGAGATGGACTGAGAGACTTGAGTTATTTACAAGACACAGAGATAGATTGAGAAACTCGACTGGGCAACATAGAGGAAAGGAGAAAGGAGAGAAGATATGGCTCGGAGATTGCTCCCATGATCATCTTCCCCTTAGATTCCCCCTATTTCCTCTCTCCATTTTTCCTGATCACAAGATTCCTATAAACATGGAGATTCCATTCAGCAAACATGGAGATTCCATTCAGCAAACATGTATTTGGCACAAACAGTGCACTCAGCAGTGGGGATTAGGAATTTGTAAATGAAATAGCCCTTCGTCCTTAAGGAGTTTGCATCATCCTGGGGTGGGAATAGGAGAAAGGAAGGGGTGGCTATAATACACATATAAATAAGAATAAAATAAAGTTAGGGAGTCAAGGGAGCAAAAAAGAGATCAAAGTGCTCCAGGAAAAATTGAAGATGGGAAAAAATAGTTGGAAGAAAAAGGAAAGATAGACAGAGGAGGGAACACCTGAACAGAAGTTTGAAGGAATTTTAAAGAAGAGAAGATGAGATCAGAGCGTATTTTGACATAGAGAGAGAATACTTTACATATATAGTTATAGATGCACATACACACACACACACACACATATATACACACATATATGTATGATGTAGGAAAAGACATTTCAAGTTCTTGAAACAACTGGCAAAGTCAATTGTAACTTGAATACAGAATCCATGAAGAAGAAGAATTTTAAATAAAGTCAGAAAGGTATAGTCAATGATCAGGGGGGGTTTGAATGCCAGACAAAGCAATTTGTATTTAATTCTATGGGTTATAGGGAAACACTAGAATTTTATCTAAAATGGGTAGGTTTATAGCTTAGGAAGATCATTTTGGCAACTGTGTGAAGGATGGACTAGACAAGGGGAGGGAATGGAAGCAAAGAAACAAATCAGATCTTTAGAATCTATTTTCCTAGAATGATAATTACTTCCTCTATTAGCTAACTCCTAGTCCAAGTAGGAAAAAAAAAATTGTTAGCATAGGCTAAAGGAAATACTGGGGCTTTACACAATATGCAAGTTCAATAAACACTCAATTGTATTTGTGGTGAGTGTAGACTTCCAACAATTTTCATTTGTGTCTCTGTGGAATTCTGTAACACAAGATGATAAATCAATCCCTTAATCAGAGTGTGTCTTAACAAAACCACTTACATAGAAAACTCTTCAAGTGCATCATATTGGTCATATGTAATTTAACACATATTCCAATATTTATGAAGAAGTATTTACCTTTTTATTCTTTTTAAAACATACATTTCATCAACAAAAGGAGAATTAAAGGAAGAAGATTAAATTTATGATGGATGACAGCGCCAATATATTTTATGAATGAGAGATTGCCAAATAACACCAAAAAGTGTTTGCTAATGCAACCGCATTAAGACAGTGCCTGGTGACCTGTTTTAATTTATATGCCAAAGAAATGCATTACTTTGCTTGGTATTACATGTCCACAAGCTATATTGGAGGAAGATAGAAAGCAAATGCAGGAATATGCCAATTTAGATACAACAGTTCAGATTATTGGTACAATTTAGATCAGCATAATTTATTACAAGCATATGTAGAAGTCCCATGACTCTACAGAACAGAAGAGAATGTGCAAACATAAACATTTATACCAATAAAATGGCAATAACTTAATAATGTGTCCACAATGTAAACAGAAATCTTGGTTAACCTGCAGGGAATAACACATTAACTTAGTTCAGAGCGTTTTGAGGAAATGAAACATTCAAAGAGCTTTTTGTGACATTGTCTGTGATGTGCTACTGATAGTTACTGTATCAAAAACAAGAATCCAGGTTCCAGACACTAAATTCAAGGTTTGCAGACAACTTCTCCTTACATATTCTCTCTTTGGCTCTGTTAATCATCATAGGGAGCCAATCTGGCGGAGGAGAGATCACAATGCTACCTTACTGAGGAATCAAACAAAAGAAAAAGCTCCTCATTGGAGCTTTTTTATTCATAGTCACCCATGAGATTTGTCCTGCATTAAATAGAGCACTTACTGTGTCATCTGTTTACCATAATCTGGTTTCTATCAAACACCAAATGAGTCATTTACATGTAATGCTACAAATGCACTGTCACATAAAAGAGGGGCGTAGACTTAGTCCAGGGCAAAAAAAAAAGGGTCTCACAATCCCAAGGACTATCCCTTAATGTTGGACTGGAAGCATTTCTAGTCATTTTACGCAAAATGTTATCACTGTGTCAAGTTCTCATCTTACAGCACTCTTAGGAATTCCACAAGATGAGAAGATGTCCAACAATTTGAATGGAAACATTATATTTAGGGAGTGAGCCTTGCTTACATAAAGAAAGAGTGTGATTTTTCCCCAGAACAAAGAAGATTAGAAAAGTAAATTTCCCAAAGAAAAGATATGAGAAGACAGCTCTCATTCATTTGCGGAGATGGAGTAGAGGTGGGGTGGGGGAGAGCACGGATGCAAAAATGCATTTAAAATCCGGCAGGGTTTTATATACGCATTGATTTTGCTATTTTTCTTCTTTTTTTAAAAAAAAATTGTAATGATAGCCCTCTGGGAAAGGAGAAAGGAGTACAGGGGGAAATCTAGGTAATGTAAAAACTAGAGATATCAATAATTTTTTTTAAAAAAACAAGGAGGAAAAAAGTAAATTGCATCTCCAAATGATATTTCATATCCATGTTACAACAGCGTTTTCCAAGCTATCCTCCACATGCCTGAAGTAGGGATGGGATCCTGAGATCATGTGGGTCCATACAGTGCTAAAGCAAAAAGGGGTATTTGTTCCTTGCGTTTCTCACAAATTGCTACTCAGGTTATTAGTGTACCTACTGCTTTTGTTATAGGTATCACAATCATCTTCCACCTGGTTTAGATTTCTTGAGTACTTGCATGCTCTGTGCCCATAATCCTGTCTGCCTGATTAAAAGTGTATCAGTGCTCATGATAGGGAAGAAAGCTTCATCTGCCTTCCCTTGATTGCATTGCCTCTATCAGAAAAGTTAATGCCTGTATTGAGAGATGACCAGACATGGTAAAACCCTGAACCAAAGGCCCATATCTTTAACATCCAAATTCTTCCAGAGATGCTATACAGTTACAAGTCACAGAATACAAAATAATAAAAAATCAAAATTGTAGCAGATCACCCAAAAGGCAATGAAGAAATACACAAGTAGGAATAGGGTACGACATGCTATCAATGAAGAATTGCCTAAAAGGAAGAGTTTATCACAATGATGATAATAAGAAGAAATAATAGTAGTTTAATGTTTACAAAGTGTTTTTAAAAGATTATTTCATTTGATCCTTTGATCATTCAAGGTAGGTACTATTATTATTCTTTCTTTATAAAGGGAGAAACTTAGGTAACCAACAGCCAAGTGCCTTTGCCCAGAGTCACACAGTAAATAAGAATCTAAGGTAAGATTCAAATTAGGTCTTTCTCACTCCATGCCTATCCACTCTGTCACCTAGGTGCCTATCTGGGTGATGTTTAACCTCATGAGGAAGTAGACCATTGATGAAACAAAAGTGAACTAAAATTGAAACCTGTCCCATGTACTCCTTTGTATCCACAAAATATTAAGAGACCAAGAGGAAACCAATGAGCAACTTATGTGGATTTTCTATGGTGGGTGTACACAAAGGCATAGATAAGCTCCTCACATGATGAGAAAGTGTAGATGAACTGTGATTTACAATGCTGGAGGGATGATCCCCATGGTTAAAATCACAGATCTATTCAAGTAAGACTATTTAAGTAAGTAAATAAGTAACCACTCAGATCAGTGAAATGTGGAAGAGTACAACCCAAGCACATATTGAAATCAGTCTAAATAATTTAAACAAACAACAAAGTTAGCACTACAAACATTTATATGGAAGTAGCATATATCCTTCAACCATAAAGATTAAGGCTTAAGAGTTATCTCATTTACCAGACCTTTTATAAAAAGACTTCTTTTTTCAGCCTGATAGGGAATTGAGGTCAATCAGCAAATGTATTTGGCCTTAACATATAAATGGAACAAAGAATTCATGACCTTAAATATGTTCCATATTTTTTCTACAATAAGCCCAAATTTCCCATCCAACTTCCCAATCAACCAAAACAACATAGACATGTCATTCAATATAGACAGAGACAGGGTAGAATGGGCCCTAGCCAGAGCCCTTTAAGGACTAGAATGATAATTTCAGAGATGCTACAGACTAGGTAGTTTCTACTTGGCCATTTATCCATTTCTGGTTAATAGACCATATATATTTATTATCCTTATCTACCTCTAGCACTTTTATCTCCTCTTTCCTCCTCCTTCCAGTCAAACCAAAGCAAAAACAAAACCTGTATCCCATATTCTCAAAGTGGCTTTGTTTTTTCTGCTTTCTGAACATTTTAAACTTAATTTGAACAGAATGGTTTCATTTTGATTTTTTAAGGAAAAATTTTTGCAATGATTGCTTTATATTTGCGTGCTTGGTTTCAGCATCATCCTAAAGGCAATGAACAACACTTGAACTGTCTAGGATATTAAAGAAACTTTCTAATCAATCCAGTTTGTGCATACATAGCAATTTTACTTTTAAAATTATATAAATATGAGAGCAATTCCACTTAAACATCTATATATGTCATAGAAACCTCACTGAGTACATTATTATGGAAATCATCTCCCTCTGTGCTAGGTTTTCAGAGTTAAAAACTCCAAAGACCCTTATAACTTTAATTAGCATCTATACTAGAAGATGCTCATCTAACAAAAACTACCTAACATGATAACCCACTGATCAGTGTTAGTCTTTTTATTAAGCTCCTACTGTGTGCAAATCAATTTACTAGTTAACATAGTAACAGGAATTCCTCTAGTCTTCTGAAATAGTCAGTAATACCTGCACATGTTAATATTGACTACATGGTAGCCATATCCATGATTTGGCTAATAGTTTCTCTCTAAGCTTCTTCCTACTTCCTAAGTTAGATATAGCATTAGTGGACATATATAGCATAAAATCTGTCTTTTTTTAAATCATGCTTCTGCTGAACACCTGGGGCAAACAATGATATAACCTTTCTAATCCTGAACATTCCCAATGAAAGCGGCATTGACTGCAGTACGTTTTTATTTATGGGTGCTTTTAAGTCTGTGTAAGGACCATGCATACTGACTATCCATTTGATTAACTTTTCTTGTAAGGCCTATATAGAGAAATTAAATTAACATAGAATATGCTTTGAAAAAAGAAGAATGATCATTAAAATGAATGTTAGGATTCTTAAGTATGTCTTGGGGCCAATTTCTTTTCTCATGGCAATGTATGTCAGAAGCTACAACATAAGTCTATATGAATATGAAATTTAGAATCCAAATTTTCACTTTTGACATAACTTTTTATGAACCTACATGATATGAAACATTATGTTAAATTTCTATTTTAAAATATGCCTTTTACTATTATAAATGTTCATATTGCATATTATTTTACAATTGTGGAAATTACATATTTTCTATCCTGCCACTCATAGTTTCACAGATGTAAAGCTGGGAGAGGCTTTAGTGGCCATCCAGTCCAGCCCTTTCATTTTACAAATGAAGAAACTGAGGCCCAAAGAGAATAAATGACTTGTTTAGGGTCATATAACTAGAAAAGGTCAGAAAGAGGATTTTAATCCTGGCCTTCTATATCGCCAATGTGATACCCACAGCGGCTGCTATGAATACGCTGGCATATTCCCAGGTTTGAATCGCAAGATCTAACAGCCTGTCTTCATGGGAGATGGAACCAAAACATTTATTCAAAATACCAGAAAGCCAAATCCATCATAGCAACAAAGAAATCTATACACATTATCAGTGCAGGGGGCACTGGCATCCCCAAGCTTTCCCTCGGTCAGGTCTCCCCACAAACGAACTCCCTTAAGCAAAATCACTCCCTTTCTCACTCTGGCTAGCTGCTCTGCTCTCTCCTGCCTCCTCTCTCTCTCTAAGCTCCAACTCACTCCAACTTCTTGCTCCACCCATTCAGCAAGTTCTTCCCACCACAGGCTCATGTGACTCAGGCCTCCATGTGACTCAAGCAGGTCACATGGGCCTATTAATGGATGAGAAAGATCTTCCCATTCCATAAACAATACACCTTCCTGACTCCAGGTCCAGCACTTCATCTAATGCATCACTTTGCCTCTTGATTTAAAAATCAAGGGGACTTCAAGGGTAAAAACTTTAACATGATTTCTAATTAAATATTCATTGGAGATTCAGTAAACTCCCACATTTATAATGTTTTACAAATAGAGAAAGTATAGTAATGTTTCAATACTACCCATCGATAGATTCAATCAACTTATTGCCATTTGCTACTTATTGGAGGCTTCTTCAAGTGATGGGATCTAACCCAAGGTCAGAAGAGTATCAGAGACATATGAGTAGCCATATGTTTTAGCACATGCTCATATAGCCTTTGTTTTGTTTCTATACCATTTTAACTATTTTGTTCTACGGAAAATCCTGGCTGCCCCCACTTTTCATTTTCCCTGATAGCCTGCCATTGCTGAAAACAAAAAGAGAAACGAGCCTTACAACTAGTTCACGTAGTTCCCCATCTATTTCATTAAATAAAGGAATATTGTACTGCTTCCAACATATGCTTCATGCTGATGTTAAAACCACTCCTTAGAACTCTATTACTTAAGATTAGACGGCGAACTCACAAATTAACATGTAGTTCACAAAATAACATAATTCATTTTTGCCACTCATTGGTTTCTCTCATCTTACTACTCAAATGGAAAGAAAATCAATATTTTCATCAACAAAGGGATTCGTTCTTAAGAGATTTCTTTATCAACAACTGAGAATTAGATAAAATTCTTCATCATTTCCAAATACTTATGACATCATCAGTGTGGGTATCCTTTCTGCTGACAAAGAATGTAACATCCCCAAGTCTTAGCAGATGTTTTAATGAGTTGTGGTACAAACCTTTCTCCCTCCCCTCAAAAATAGTGCCAACCATATGACCTGGTGTCCGACCTTCTGGTGGTGAGTCTACCCAAGCTTAGCTGAAGCTTCTGCCCAGGCGAGTGACAATCTATGGCTGAGCCTTTCTAGATTTGTAGAAACAGTCACGACTTTTGCTCAGCAGGCATAACCTTCAGGAACCCAGAGGTACCTCCACAACACCATAAGATATTTCATTAGGTCTTCAGGTAGGGGGATTAGTTATGCATTACAATAATACCACTTTGAATTTATATATGGCTTCCTACCGCTGACTCAAAGTAATTTAACCATAGAATCTAATTTATTATCACTATCCCGGGGAGAGGGGCTGGGGAGGAACATGAAAATATTATCTTTCATGCCCTTGAAATGAAGAAAAGACAAAGGATATTTGGAGAAAGCCAAGAAGAGAAGCTCAGCAGCTATATTCTTACAGATAAGGAGTATATTTTAGAAATGACTATGGTGCAACATTTCTGCATTGCTCTTTGTATGACCTTTTCATGAGCACGGGCATTTGGAGGTAACAGTTGTGCTGCTTCTAACAAGAAGACTGTAGATTAGCACACAAAGTAAGATTAAGTTTGTTTTTTCCTATTAGCAGCTTTTAAAAGTATCTTTAAACATCTGTAAAAACAAACAAGAAAAAGTTGCCACCACCCTCCTAATTTCCAGACATCTCATTTCCCATATCGCATATTAACATAGTTATTGTTTTGTGAGGAAGGAAGGAAGGAAGGAAGGAAGGAAGGAAGGAAGGAAGGAAGGAAGGAAGGAAGGAAGGAAGGAGAGAGGGAGAGGAGAGGAAGAAAAGGAGGAAGGAGGGAAAGGAGGGTGGAAGGAAGGAAGAGAGGAAGTAGAAGGGAGGGGATGTGGAAGGGGGGGAAGGAAGGAGGCAGAAAGGGAGGGATGAAGAAAGGAAAAGAGATAAGGAGAAAGGGAAGGAGAAAGGGAGGGGGAAAGAAAGATCTAAAGTAGATGAGAAAGAAAGAGGAAAAATTAGACAAAACACCACTATCTTTAGTTCCAATATCATGAAAGTGTTAGTAATGGTGTCTTGCAGTATTATACATGAATTACCATCTTTTCATCCTATCAAGTTCCACCAGAACACCAACTGAAGTACTAGACCTAATATTGAATATCAAATGCAAAAATAATGTTATGTATTCTATAGACAGCTTGACTCCATCCTCAGAGTAATATTTAAAATAATGGATATTAGCAATTATTTCCTTTGTTTCCTTGCATCTTCAGAGCCCAGTACCGTTCCTTAAACCCAGTGATTGCTAAATAAAAGCTTCCTAAATTGACTTGAATTAAAGTACAATTTCTTAACTGCATTTTGGGGAGAGATAACCCTCTATATTCACATTCAGAAAGATTCACATGCACATATGAAATTTTAATATTAACAGCAGTATTACACATGTCTGAATTTATAATTTTAAGGAAAATTATGCAAGTATACCTTTACACATTTTTGCTATATTAAAGCATGCCAATGAAATAAACTATTTTTCATTTATATATCACTTGACCCCAAAGGCACCTTCCAAACTATATCATTTTATTATTTCAACATCACAAATATTAATTAGGGTGGATAGATGTGAAAAGGAGGTCTAGCAAATGTAAATGACTTATCCAGGTTCCCACAGCTAGTTAGTAGCAGAGCCAAGAACATAGATGCCCAACATATCCAGATCCTTCCTGGTAGACTGCCTACTGTTATATTCAATATATATGTAACCTCTTATACCAATTCTAAGTAGAAGTCATCATCCATTTGAGACAGTTAATAGACATTCATGAATGTAATCATTCACAGCCCTAAATCAGAAGTCGCTATGTTTTCTGGGGACAACACATAAATAAAATTTATGGATTTTGATCATTTTTTCAGAAACAAGACTTATTTTATAACTGATTTTATTTCCATTTGGGACAGGGATATTATTTTTAGTCTTCTAAAAACAGGTCAAAATCTTCATTCTTATCACTCTCCCAACAAACACGCAAAACCTTCCTATTTATGATGAAATCTCACATATTTACAGAAATTAGAGAAGGATACTCTAATAAGATCTAGAATTCTATATTGGAATATGGATTTCTCATTTGTCATGTTCATGTGCCTACCAAAGTCCTACTTTATTCCACTTCTTCTCATGTGGTATCAGAGTAGTCCTTTCTCTTTAACAGTTACAAATACACATATATCTTGGTGGTGGTGGTGGTGGTGGTGGTGTTCAGTCATGTCTGACTCTTCATGACCCCATTTGGGGTTTTCTTGGCAAAGATACTGGAGTGGTCTGCCATTTCCTTCTCCAGCTCATTTTTCAGAAGAGGAAACTAAGGCAAACAGTGTTAAATGACTTACCCAGGACCACAGGGCTAGTAAGTATTTGAACTCATGTCTTCCTGACTCTAAGCCTGGTGCTCTAGGCATTACGCCACCTAAATGCCAATATATGCATCTATGTATTACATATCCTGAGCAGTTTGCTCTGAGTAGTTTTAGGATTACAATGTTTGAAAGAACAAAATCATTTTGAAGTGAAATGCATGCTTCCGTTTTTATCTAAGCATGGATGCCAAGACTTTATGTGATAATGTTTAAATCTAATAGCCTTCCACTTCAATAAGGAGGAAAAAATAATTGCTGCCTGTGAGACATGGTACAAGGATAAGTACTGCCAGGAGCATGCTGGTAAATGTTTAATAACTGGCTCTCTTTAAAAAAAAAAGTATGCATTGCATGACAAACTTTTAAGTTTAATCTGAATTGCTAACGCTTTCTCCATCACTTTCCTAAATCTAGGCGATCAAAAGAATAATAAATTAAGCTCTAATTGGTAGCATTTGTCGATTTCCAATAAGTAAATGTTCACATTGAAAATTTAACAGTTGACTCTAGAAACTGATTTCGACTCACCTTTGAACCTAATCCTAATCGTGCAAGGAATTCTATGAAAGAAAGAAGTCTCTCTTCTGAAAAGCAATTGTTAGTATAGCGTAGAGAGAAGAAATCATCTGATCATAGATTTAGAACTAGAAGAGACATTAATGGACATCTAGTCCAACACTTTAATTTTACAAATGAGGAACATGAGACAGAGTGCCACAGTAAGTACCAGAGATGGAATCTGAGCCCAGAATACCATTCTAAAATATGTTACTGTCCACCCCCTTAACTTTATGCCATTAATTCCTTTTCTAAAAGGAAAAAGAATATGAAGTTCTGGATAGTCCATCGGTTATATTCAATTTCAAGAACATATCCACTCTCGGACCTTCCTTCCCTCTGACCTGTTTTATTTTTACTGTTTTATTTATGCAGCTGTATTTACTTAGAGACTACAAGTCTATTAAAGAAGTCATCGGCTGTGCTCATTCTTTTCACTCACAGTTTTCCAGCATATTCACTGGATGAGAGGTTTATTTATAGTGACTCAGGCAGTGGTGTGCCAATTAAGAAATTGAAGAACCCCATAAAGAAAAGAGCTTTTGTGCAGCATGTGAATTGCCACAGAGAGACTAACGTGTTTATTAGCTTTGACACAGCAAACAAACAAGCAGCACCAAGCCTTCAGCTCTGAAGAGAAGTAGTGCCTGACATCTATAAGAGGTGGGTCATATTTTTATTCCAAGATGGAATTTTACACTGGCTGATATGTATAGACCAGGAGTCAAAATTCACGGGAGTCTGGAGTATATCCAATCTCTGATCGAGCATTGATTTCACTTTGTGTTAATGCAGAGTAAGACAGAGAAGCAGGCCAACCAATGATCCAAACATGTATTTTCTAATCTTACTTCCTTCTGTTCTTATTAGGAGAGGATTTTATTGAGTGAAGTCAGGCCAATTCCTACTGTTCATACAAAGCTGAAATTAAAATGACCAAAAGGACCTCAGTATGTATAAGCTTTCTTTTGGTAAATAACCTTTATCCATTCACCCTCTTATTCATCATAAATGAAGGTGGCAGTGGCATGAGTCTCCTGTTAAATGTGCTAGGAGAAGAACATAGAGGTTGACTTGGTTCAGGCTTAACTGGATATTTAGTCATTTGTAGATATTCATTCTTTCCACAAACCTAGTCGGTATCAGTATATGTAAAGTTTCTAACCCTTCCAGCTGGGGAATACCTCATGGAGGAAATATGCTTTCCTTAGAGTTTATAAACACTACTTTGTCTAATTTTTCCTCAAGGTTTTGTCTAGTTTGATTATGAGATTTTTTTTTCTTGGAGCTCATCCACAGCAGCCTGCTTCTCTTAGGTAGCCCCATGTTGTCAAAAAGGGAAACATAGATTTTTTTTTTAACTTCTTGGGAGAAACATGCAATGTGATGGGCATATTATCAAAGGGGTGGCAGATCATCAGAACGCACACACACACATTCAGTCACTCACTCTCTCACTCACTATGGCAGAAATCCCTAAGGTA
>CM053622.1:169393358-169435481 GCA_028646595.1 Phalanger gymnotis | reverse complement strand
CACTCGGGTAAGCCCGGCTTCCGCAGCTTCCTGCCTCCACAGCTTCTGGCTTCCGCAGCTTCTGGCTTCCACACCTTCTGCCGCCGCCGCCGCTGCTGAAGTTGTCTTCCGTCTCACCCCTCCTCGCAGCCGAGCTTCCGGCGTTCTCAAGCCCCGCCTCAATGACCAGAGACCATTGGTTCCCAAGCTGGCCCCTCCTAAGTCACCAATCCACACCCACACAGGTTTCACACCTGACAGGGCCCTGGGCCTGAGGCTTAGCACTTAACAGCTGAAAGTACTTCCACTCAAAAGAAACAAAAGCCATGCTAATGAGACAATTTTGCTTAACAACACAGAAGCCTAAGTCACATGTGGTAAAAGGAGCTTGCTAACAGGAAAAGAAAGTGTGTCACAGGAAATGCAGAGAGAGCAGTTAGAACTGAGGGAGAGAGCAGATGTGCTAGCTGTGCTGTGCGTGATTGTTGGTGGCAAGGCCCCAGCAGGGAGGCAGAAGGCTGATGAATTGGCTAGGCTCCATACTGTGATATTGTGTTTTAAGTTCCTTGCTGTTGTGATGAAGTGGGCTTATTGGTTTTGAGAGTTGGTTGCTACTTGGATGAGTTAGATTTATTGGTTATAGGATTTGGTCTTCTGGTGTCTTGAATATATGTTTTACTTCTACCTTCTATATGGAGAATCCCTCATATTTTGTGATACAGAACCACAAAGACATATTGACAATTATCACCTATATTGTGTTTATTGCCTTGCTAACACAATTAATAGATTAAAATCATATAGGAACTGCATTTTAATCTGATTTGGTCAACACTTGGGAGTATTGTGGGCTGCATGCAGCCTGCCATGTGTTTAACACCTCTGCTCTGAAAAGCAACTTAGTGTCCCTTCTGAGCCTACGTGTAGCTTAATGGAGTCCCATCATTCTTTCAGGAGTTTAAAACATTTAAAGCCTTTTAGCGTTATGCTGGTGTGGGGGTTTGGAGAGGGGTAGGCAAGACTATATAATTCCTCATAATGTCATAGTCTCAGGTGACCTCTTTCCTCTACTAAACTCTTCTTTAGCTCAGAGTATGTCTTCCTGCTCAGCTCAACCCTCTGTGGTCTAGCTCCCAATCTCATCATTCAAATAAATATGTTTTCCTCAAAGTTACCAATGATCTCTTTACTGCCAAATTTGATAGCATTTTTTAAGTCTTCATCCTTCTTGACCTCTCTGTAGCATTTAAAGCTTCAAGGATGCAGCTATGTGCCAGAGTTCATGGAGCAATGGACTTAGAAACAAGAAGATTTGAGTTCAAATCCTGCCTGAGACACTTACTACCTGTGTTTTCCTGGACAAGTCATTTAACCTTTCTCAGCCTCAGTTTCCTTATCTGTAAAATGAGGATAATAATAGTACCTACCTCCCAGGGTTGTTGCTAGGATAAAATGAGATAATATTTATAGTGTTTATAAAGAACTTTGTAAACTTTAAAGCACTATATAAATGCTAGCTATTATTATTATTACACCACCCTTTCTTCCAGAATTCTCCTTCCTCTCTGGGTTTTTGTGACACTCTGCTATATAGTGATTATCCTATATCTCTGACTAACCATTTTCAGAATCCTTTGTTGGATCACCATTCATACTGTGGTCCCTAATTATGGCTGAACCCCTAAGCTTTCTCTTGGGTCCTCTTCATATCTCTTTTCCCTATCCTCCCCTGTCTTGTTCTCTTGCAGCCTCCTCTTTCCCCTATCTTTCCTTCTCTTTCTCCTTCTCCTTCTTCTTCTTCTTCTTCTTCTTCTTCTTCTTCTTCTTCTTCTTCTTCTTCTTTTCTCTCTCTCTCTCTCTCTCTCTCTCTCTCTCTCTCTCTCTCTCTCTCTCTTCCTTCCTCCCTCCCTCCCTCTCATCACTTCAATCATCACCTCTTTGCAAATGACTGCAATATCTATCTATCTAGGCCTTTTTTCCCTCCTGAGATATAGTCCTACAACACTATTTCTCCATTGAGCATTTCTAAGTGGATATTGTATAGGCATCTCAAACTCAGTATATTCACGATAGAAATTGCTGTTTTTACCCCTCCCCCACAAACTACCCCTCTTTTGAGCTTCCTCATTTCTGATGTACTTCTTGTAAGCTGTCAGCAAACTCAAAGTCATCACAACTTTCCATTTCCCCTCACCACACAGATCCAGCTATTTATCAAATCTTGTTATTTCTGCCAGTGCAATAGCCCTTGTATCCCTTTCTCTCCACTCACACAACCACCACCCTAATTCAGGAACTTACTCCCTCTTTCCTGGTTACTGAAATAGCTCCCTAATTGGTGTCCCTGCCTCCCACATATCCCCTTTCTAATCCATCCTCCATTCAGCTACTGAAGTGATATTCCTAAAACACTTATCTGACCATGTCACTCTCCTGTTCCGGTGATTCTCTAATTAGTTCTGGGATGAAATACAAACTCTTCTACTTGGCATTCAATTGCCTTCATGATCCAACTCTAATTCACTATTCTGGCCTTATGATACCTTCCTGCCCTTCTCTCACAATCTAATCAACTTGACCTTGCCATTCCTCACACACAATCTTCCATCTCTTTTTTTCTTAATTTTGTCCAAACTGTACACTATCCTTGCAATCCACTCCTTCCTCATCTCTATCTCTTAGAATCGTTAGTTTCCTTCAAATCTTAATTGAAATATCATCTTTGACATGAGGTCTTTCTTGATCCTCCCTCCAAGATTATCCTGAATTTAATACACACACACACACACACACACACACACACACACACTATATTACTTATGTATGTACATGTCTCCCCCCAATAGAATGTAAGTTCTTGAGGGAATGATACAATTTTCTCTTTCTCTCCTCATTGTCAGATAGCTAGAGAAATGAGACGAATAGAGACAGACAGAGAAAGAGACATCTGACACATCAACCTGGGGTGTATGGAGTGTTCAGGGAGTGCTAACATCTATGATAGGAAGGCTGCCAAGCCTTTTTCAAGCTACTCATCCACATTTGGTGTCCACCTTCACCCAAACCTCACCTGTGACTCCAAGAAGCTGTAGCATGCTCAGTGGCTACAACATAGTAAAAATCTCTGGGCAACAGGCTAAAGTAGGTTTAGAGTAACTGACAGGCCTCAAACCCTTTGGTGAGTTAGGGGATATCTACCCCAAGCATGTGAAAGCTTCCCCCAAAGGAATGGGTGGATAAGAACAATTTGTTCCAAAAGCCAGGAAGGTGGCTGAAGCAGGTGCTATGGAGTGCATAGAGCTTGGTCAGACATGAAAGACATTAAGGTCATCCGCTGCATCCTGGGCCATCGCAAGTCATCCTGAGTTTTGTCTTGCCATTTGGACTTTGATGACTCTGGAAGAGAGAGGGAGGCTGATGACCCTGTGCAACTCTGTTTCCCTTAAGTTTAATTCACATGTGAGTCAAGACCCCACCCTGTGATGTCATTGGTCCTCTTTGAAAACAAAGAATAGACAACAACAACTATGAAATACAGATACAATTTTAATGGAAGAAGGCAAGACTTAAAGTAGATGTGGAAAGAGGGCTCTAGTACTCTCCCTTGGATAGTGAAAGATGGTGGGGAGGCCTGGTCCCTAAGAAAATAAGTAAAGTTCATCTACTGGAACCAGATAGCCCAGTCATTTTTTGTTCCGTATTGAAATATGTTCACTTATGCCTATGGGGACAAGGGAAAACATCCAAAGAACAGTTTATACCTCTTACCAAATCCCTTAGACACCTGAATTCAGACTCTTTCCTGTTCTGCAAGTACTGCTTTTTGTATATCTGAGAAAACTATATGTATGTATGTTTATATATATATATATATATTATATATATATATATCGGTGTGTGTATGTGTGTGTATGTGTGTATGTGTGTGTATGTGTGTATCTGTGTGAGAGAGAGAGGCAGCCATGCCATGAATAAGTGAACATATTTCAATATGGACCCAGGAACAGCCCTGTTATCTCACAGAACTATAGTTCCTTAAGGAAATCTGCAAATTAAACTTTAACAATGACCTCTGGTGCTTTCTCTCTCTTCTTCTCTTAAAAAAAAAAGTAGTCAACAGAGCCAAGATGGTGGAATAAAAGCAGGGACTTGCTTGAGCTCCCCCACAAACCCCTCTAAATAACTGTAAAAATGACTCAAACAAATTCTAGAGCTATAGAACCCACAAAATGATAGAGCAAAACAATCTCCAACCCAAGACAATCTAGAAGGCCAACAGGAAGGGTCTATCACACCGGGCTAGGAGCAGAGCACAGTTCAGCATGGGCTGCACCAGCACAGACCAGGCTGGAGCAGGGCTTAGGTCATGGAATCACTAGCAGTTGTGACAGTTTCCAGACTTCACAATCCACAAACGCCAAAGACAAAGTAGAAGGTCAACGGGGAAACTGTTGGACCTGGGTGAGAGAAGACTGTGGTCTGGCCTCAGTCCTAGGGCAGTGGAGGTGGCAGGGGCAGCAACAGCTCCTTCTGGAGCTTCAGGCCCACAGGTGGTGTGGGAATCAAGCGGCTGATCAGAGGGGGACTACAGGGATCTCTTTGCTAATGCTGACGCAGGATTCTCTTGCTTTGATCTACTTGGATCTGGGTTGCAGACCTGGGTGGAAAATAACACCTTAAAAAATAAACTAACTCAAATGGCAAAATAAGTCCAAAAAGTAAATGAGAAGAAGAATGCCTTAAAAAGCATAATTATCCAAATGGAAAAGTAGGTCCAAAAGTTCACTGAAGAAAACAGCTCCTTAAAAATTAGAATAGAGCAAATGGAAGCTAATGACTTTATGAGAAATCAAGAAATTATAAAACAGAATGAAAAAATAGAAGACGTGAAATATCTCATTGGAAAAACAACTGACATGGAAAATAGATCCAGGAAAGATCATTTAAAAATTATTGGACTAGTGAAAGCCATGATGAAAAAAAGAGCCTAGACCTCACCTTTCAAGAAATTATCAAAGAAAACTGCCCTGATATTCTAGAACCAAAGGGTATAATAGAAATCAAATGAATCCACCGATCACCTTTTGAAAAAAATCCCAAAAGGAAAACTCCTAGGAATATTTTAGCTAAATTCCAGAGTTCCCAGGTCAAGGAGAAAATATTGCAAGGAGTCAGAAAGAAACAATTCAAATATTGTGGAAACACAATCAGGATAACATAAGATCTAGCAGCTTCTACATTAAGTGATCAAAGGGCTTGGAATATGATATCCCAGAGGTCAAAGGAGCTAGGATTAAAACCAAGAATCACCTACCCAGCAAAACTGAGTATAATATCGCAGGGGAAAAATAGATAGCCAATGAAATAGAGGACTTTCAAGCATTCTTGATGAAAAGACTAGAGTTGAAGAGAAAATTTTACTTTCAAATACAAGAATCGAGAGAAGTATGAAAAGGCAAAAAGGAAAGAAAAATCATAAGGGACTTACTAAAATTGAACTGTTTACATTGATATATGGAAGGGTGATATTTGTTAACTCATGAGACCTTTCTCAGTATTAGGGTAGTTAAATATAGTAAATCATCTCACATAAAAGAGGCAAGAAAAAAGCTGTTACAATGGAGAGGAAGAGGGGGGAGGTGAAAGGGAATAAGTGAACTTTATTCTTATCGGATTTGGCTTAGGGAAGGAATAACATATACACTCAACTGGGTATTTTACCCTACAGGAAAGTAGGGGGAAAGGGAATAAGAGGGGGGTATGGTAGAAGGGAAGGCAGATTGGGGGAGCAAACACTTTTGAAAAGGGACAGGGTCAAGGGAGAAAATTGAATAAAGGGAGACAGAATAAGATGGAGGAAAATACAGTTAGTCTTTTACAACATGACTATTATGGAAATGTTTTGCATAACTACACATGTATATCCTATATTGAATTGCTTGCCTTCTCAATGAGGGTGGGTAGGGAGGGAAGAAAAGAGAGAATCTGGAACTCAAAGTTGTAAAAACAAATGTTAAATAAATTTACATGCAACTGGGAAATAAGATATACAGGCAATGGGGTGTACAGGCAATTTATCTTGCCCTAAGAGAAAGTAAGGGAGAGGTGGTGACAGAAGGGAGGGCAGACTGGTGGAAGGGGTAATCAAAATGCATGCCAACCTGGGGTGGGGGTAGGGGAGAGAGGGAGAAAATTTGGAACTCAAAATCTTGTGGAAATGAATGTTGAAAACTAAAAATTAATTAATTAATTAAAAACAGAGAAACCAAAAGTGAAAAAAGTGGCCCTTAATTCCTTATAATACAAGGAAGAATGTGATTAAGTTCTATAGGAAAGGCTTAAAGAAAATGCTGTAAGTGCAATGAGATAGAGAGAAAAGGACATATTATATTCTTATTCTTAACTTTTATGTTTCAATAACTATTCCAGCATGAACCATCAACTCAGAGAGATATTTAATGCAGAAAGACAGGTGATCAACAGTAACAGAAAAGTTAAAATCAGAGAACTAGCTAGACCTGTAGGCCACCCAATTTTCACAGTAATCAAGAAGTGCTTTAAATAGCGACTAATCTTAAATGGCTGAAGATAGAGAAAATTGTGTGTGATTCCCCTTCGTTCTTTACATGCAAATATTTTAAGGGGATATCTGTTATTTCTCCATATTATTCAGCATCCAAAATGTCCAAAAAATAGTATAGAAAAATCAAAAGATTCAGACTTATGCCTTCATATTTGGATGGATTTGGGATTGCATTATGTGTGTGCATTTCCTAGACCTTGCTACAAAGAGAATAGAACCTCTCTAAGCCTTCTCATCTATTATAATTCTTGTCCACATCTTTCCATGAGACATGTATAGACAAATAGACCACAAAGTTGACTGTGATAAAGTCAAAGAAGTGGTCTAGATCAGAAGCATCAAAGATATGCCTCACAGGATATATTGTTACCTGAAACACTTGGGAGTGCTGCCCAAAACAGATTAAATTATAATTGGGAAATATTTAACCAAATAAGTAAAATATGATAGAACATAGATAATGCTACTATGTGGTTTTCTAAATCAACATGTGGCCCCCTGCCCCAAATCCTTATGTAAAATTTAGTGGCCTTATTCCTATGAGGGTTTGACATCACTTGTCTAGATGGAAGACTATTAGGAATATGAACAAAGAAGGATCACTTTCACCTGGGAGCGATCAGGTTAGATATATTTTAATATAACAAGAATATCAACGTGGCAGTTGGGTTGTGGATCTTATCTCTCTAATTCTTGCCAAATGGTCAGCCTACTTTTTTCCCAGTGTGTCACATGTCCTTGATGATATTCACTGGAAGTATGATTTAGAAGACATTATCTTCGACAACGTAAACAAGTTTCAAATAAGTGAATCACAGCAAAGGTGATCTAATAATTTTCAATCATGATAGTGATCTTCATGTAACTGATTTAGAGCAGCAATCAATATCGATCATGAAGATTGAAAATGACTGGATTGGCTATCTTGTGGTTTGGCAGTCAGGCTAGCCCCAAGGCACAATGATATTGGTAATATTATATACTACCAATGAGCTTTTAGTGCTAAGTTGGTAAATAAAGTAAGTCAATACAGTAAATTAAAAATATAAGGTGACTCAAAGAAATAACTTCTAGCATGTACTCAGAAGTATAATGGACCAGTAAATCATGGCCAACACTGCTGTGATAAAATTATAATGATAAAACTCAGTAATACAGTTGTTCCACTTCATAGAAATACACAAAAAATGTATATGGAATAACCATGAACTATTTAGCAGAGTTAAAATAATTGTAGAAACTGTGAGATATTTCTGATGAGATTTCAAGACTTTCCATATCCTTGCCCCATCAAAGCTTTATAACCAATCTCGTTTCTTTCTATTGTTCAACATACACCTTCTCTTCCACCATGGCTAATATCCTTGATATTCCCCACAATGAAATCTGTTTCTCTATTTTGTGCCTTCACTCATATATAGCTGTCCATTTTTTATACTCATGAAGTTTTTCCATCCTGAAATTGCCCCCCCTCATGCTATCTATAAAAATCCTACTTTGAAGGTCCAACTCAAGTCCCATGTCCTTCATGAAGTGCTCCCTTAATGATACCAGTCATCACTGATCATTCCTTTCCCTGAATTCCTAGAGCATCCATGTATAATCCCACACGGCATGCTATTTAATTCTCCAATTGTAATATGTGTCAAAAGCATGGACCGTGGTTTATCTTCTTTGCTTTACTTTCCCAACAATTGCTTGTATGTTTGGGGAATACAGAGAAGTATCTGAATAAATTGACTAACATGCCATTTAAAATCAGTAATCTCAGTAACCGAAGAATTTTGACCAGCTAGACATCTTAGAGCACTAGGAATCTATAATAGTTTAAGAGTACAATGATAGGGGCAGTATACAATAGCTCTGTTAGATACTGATAGAAGACAAGGATGGCACTTATGTTACAGGCTTTTGTCACTACTGTTCAGGTACACAGAGAACATGACTTGCCATGTATTCAAGTGTGTGTGTACACACACACACACACACACACACACACACACACACACACACACACATTTAGTAAGAGTGAATCCATGACAAAGTAAGTGAATAAATGAGTTTTACTGTACTTCTAATCACTTGCCCAGCATATTAAAAGTGGGTTTGTATACTAATATTAAATCACAAAAATAAATAAATGAATGAATATTCCAAATACAGTACAATAAACTTCATGCTATACAGCTCATCTGAGCAGTAATAGTAGGTTTACCAGAGTGAGCAAGATTTACCTGAGGCATTTTGATATGTTTTATATCAAAGACTCTCAAATTTGGAAAAGGCCTCAGACACCATCTAGACAAATCTGTACTGAGTATGATTCCTGTCTAAAATGTACCAAATAAGTGGTCAACAAGTCATTTCATTTTTGGAAACTTCAAGGTAGGAAAACCTACCACTTGCTGAGGAAGAACATTCTCTTTTAGGATTGCTATGACTTTTAGGAAGCTTTCTTAAAAATATATAAACCTTAACACTGGGGAATGGCTAAACAGATTATTACATATTAATGGAATGGAATATTATTTTGGCATACGAAATAACGAAAGGGATAGTTTCAGAGAAACCTGAGAAGGCTGGTATGAACTAAAGCAAAATGAAATGAGCTGTACCAGGACACCAATTTATCCAATAGCAGCAAGACTGGAAAGACAAACAACTTTGAAAGACTTTAGAACTCTGGTCAGTGCAATGACCAATCACAATTCAGACGACTATATCACCTCCCAACAGAAAGGAGATGGACTCAAGATGCAAAATGAAACATATATTTGGATGCGGTCAATTAATGAATTTGTTTAATTGGACTATTCATAATTATTGGAAAAGTTCCCACCCACCCTACCATGGTTGAGTAGGGAGATGAAAGAGAGAAAAAATTAATGCTTATTAATTTAAAAAAATTACACTATAAAAACACACCGAGACAGAGAACAAAGGTAGCAAAAGAATCATGACACTTGTATATAGACCTGGATCCTGAAGGGAAACCCATGTTGATTTGACCTCATCTTTAGGCTGCTGTGTTCCAGATGTGCTCCACACATGTGGTTAAGAGGAAAAATGGCTGATGCAATAATTTGCTGCATATGTATCTTTTTTTTTTCCAAATGCCAGATTTCATAGAAAATCAGCAGAGTTTTTAAACACTCAGTATTTCTCAAGTCTACTAAAATGACAAGTAATCTCATTATTTTTTTTCAAGTCTGCTCTTTCTCTTCAGCAAAGGTTGTCCATTTGACATTTCTGTCATATAAACCTTGGTTTATAAAGCACCTTTCTTCATAAGAGTTGAAAGCATTTTCATATCCACTTTAAGATTACTCAGTTGCAGGGACTCCATGAGATAAGGGGAATGAGTCATAACTGTCCTTATTTTATAGAGGAGACAAAGTGATTAAAAGATGAACACATGATCACAAGGAATGGAAGCTCAAACTCAGAACTTTGGCCTCCTAGTCCAGTATTCTTTTCCTATGCTGGGCTTCTTAGCATGCCCAGAGCATGCTCAGTGTGTATAACATGAAGTTTGTTCTATCCTCTCTGCCACATGCATGGGGATAACCTCCTTTGATTGTCTATATCTTTAAAACTGGAGAGACATAGTTTTTGCTCTTTTCTGCCATTATTTTGTTCATCGTGTTCTTTTTAGATAATACTATCTGATCGGCCTGCTATGAACACCACGAACTGGAAGGAAAATCATTCCCCACTCTTCTTCCTTTGCTCCCGGCTTGGAAAAATGAGCCTAGGGATGTTTGTTTCTGTTCCATGTTATTGGTCCTCAGTTTCAGGTACCAGAGCTGATCTCCACATACTGGGAGTTTGAGCCGTGGTAATCTTGAAGCCAAGATTGCAGGCGGGGTCATACACCCAGCCAGGCTAGCATGGAACCCTGAGAAGCCAGGGAAGTCGGGACTCAAGTCTCAGGAAAGATGAAGATTTGGAACTGGAACTGTGTTCTATAGGAACTGAGCTGAGCTATGAATGTAACACTCTTCCCTTTCCCAGAGATGAAAGGGAATAGAATTATGCCTCCCATGTGTTGAGGGGATTAAGTTTGTATAATTATTAGTGTACAATTTGAAGTAAACATTCTTTTGTTTTCTTTTGGTTTTTTGACAATTGGGGTTAGGTGATTTGCCCAGGGTCACATAGCTAGTAAGTGTCAATCATCTGAGGCTGGGTTTGAACTCAGGTCCTCCTGACTGTAGGGACAGTGCTCTACCCACTGTGCCACCCAGCAGTCCCCCTAAACATTCATTTGTAAATGGTCCTTAGTTACACATGGAGCCTTGTCTGGGATTAAAATTGGACCCTTTGCTTTTGTGGGGATCCCTAGAGAGATTCTTTGCCCAGGACTTTTGAGTTTTCAGATACCCTAGACTGCAAGATCCTAGAAACAAACTGATAAGATTTTAGGCTCTAAATGTATAGTTACTCTCTCCCTCCATACCGTCTGCTCCAAGTGTTTCCCCACAAGTCAGTTCCATGGCTATAATTCTGTGAACTTTTCCTGAATTTTAAGTACTGATGCTTTAGGTTTTATTGAATTCTGCATAGGATTGGTATACTGATGTGTTCTAGAGAGTGAGTCCTATAAAAGTACTAGTATTAAGTTTACTGTGAGAAATTTGGAATCATTAGACTGCTACTATCTGGTAGAAATGTTCATATTGTTACTTTTGCATTTAAGGATACATAGATTCTTGCCTTCTGTGAGGGCAAAATGACCTACAGTTATGTAGGGTAAGAACATCTGCGCCTTAAATTTGCAAGTTGCTCACATTCAGGGAAAGGGAATTAGGTTCATTGCCTAGCTGGGTTCCTACAGATCCAAGTCCAACCCCTCCCCTCTTTCCCCAGGTACAAATCCTAGGTAGCCAAGCTTCTCAGGGTTTCCATGACAGGCAGGCTTGACTGTACCATTCCCTCATTCCCCCTACAGTCCTGGCTCCAATATTGCCATGGCTCAAACTCCTGGTCCTATGGGAATCACCTCTGGCCACTGAAACAGAGGAGAACAAACAGTACAGAAACAAACAACCCCAGGCCCATTTCTGAAGTGGGGATAAAGGAAAGGGAGCAGGGGAAGACAAGTTCTTCCCCTCTTACTGATTCAGTTCCTGAAGTCTACACTGGCAGCAAAGTTGCTAATAGGAGTCACTGACAAAAGGGCAGATAAAGAGACTGGCTAGGCTACATGAAGCTAATCACAAGAGGCTTCTACCCACATGGTAGGGGACATGGCATGTTAGACAAACTGAACACGCTAGAGAAGCCCGGCTACACACGTAACTCTGCTGTCTCATTAAATCTTGATCCACTCTAGTTTACCAATTCACAAATTCAGAAAGGTCATAACCAACTTAGGAGCATTGTCATCATAGATTACTGTTTCTGGGATGGTTTTGATCCAATATATTGAGGGGGGCAGGAAGCAAAGGGTCTCTCAGTTCTAAGTTCAAAGAAAACAATTCTCTCTTTATTCTCTCATAGAAGAAAGGTACTCTAATTTTATTTAACATATGAAGTTGAAAAGGTATTAGAATAAGGCCTAAAAATAAAGAGGAGAAGGAAGAGAAGATGGAACATTTGAGGAGGACTGCCTGACAACTCAACTTTATTCCTTACATTGTTTTCTCACAAATTCCCAGAGCACATCACTAAGTTAAATGCTTCAATTAAAATATTAAATAATTATAGCTGAGGGAGAAAGGGAATTAGTTGATTTCAGCAAAAGAGTAAAGAGGTTTTCAAATGAGATTTTGGTGATGAAAGCACCAGCAGATGAAAATAGCTGCATATTCAAGTGTCTGGATTGATGGAATATGTGCCCTTCTGATGATGCTGTGGACTACAAAAACTTCTTTCAGGGGATAAAAACAAAAACCAAATGAATTGACAATACAGAACTGTTCCTCATAAGAAATTATATGATAAGCAGAATTACAACTAAGAATGGAAGAAAAGGGCTAGGAAGCAGAATTGTATGTAACAAGGCTCTCTAGTAAGTGAGAAAATAAAATATTTAAAAATTAATAGCCACTCTTCAGGGAAGCCTTAAAATCGTTTTTGTTTTTTTTCACTTGTCTTCTGATTCTTACATTCATGGCACAGAGAAATATAACATGCCATAAAAGGGGATTCCCTCCACTGGATTACTCAGTTTGCCAAAATGGAAGGCAAAACACGAGAATGGCCCCTCTTGCTAAGTCTGCTTTGGTTACATTTCCTATCTCCAAGCAGACAGGATGTGTTCTCAGACTCACAAAGAGGCAAGCAGAAGCCAGAGCTAAAAGTAGATGCTTCTTATACTGAAAGAACGGAAACCATATGGGGGTCAAGTTGCTTTTCTGCTTCTTAAAGGCTTCAGGTGACTTCAAATTAAAAGGAAAAATTTTCAACCAAGTCCCCATATTCTCTCACTTTCTCTCCCTCCCTCCCTTTCCAAATGCAAGTAGTACTATCCCAGTATTTCCATCCTATTAAGTATACTATTTTCCATGTTTTGTGACTTAGAGGTGAAAATTCCACAAAGAAATAAGTTTACTATTTTGTGTCTCTGCTGGGCATGGTGGATCATGCCTATAATTCTAGCTACCAGAGAGGCTAAAGCTGAGAGAAGTCCTGAGTAAATCAGTAGGCTAAGCTGATCAAGTTTCTGATTAATATGGGGAATTCCTCAGGAATGGGGGGCCACTAGGTGGCCTCTGGGCTGGCCTAAGCCAACCAAGGACAGAGAAACATGACAGGTCAAATCTCTTGCACTGATCAAAGTAGGGCCAGGTCCTTGAGTAACTCCTGCACTTTCTGGTTGGATGAGATAGGAAGACCCAGTCTTATAAATAACAAAATTAAATAATATTTTGTCCCTACCCAAATTTCTTCTGTTAATACAGAGATCATGCTGCCTTAACTATGTTCATATTTTCTTTGGATGGTAACTATCATAACAAAATGATGTCTCAGCCTCCTATACCTTTGTCTTGTTCAGAGTCATTTTGCATCACGTTGGGAATATTAATTGCTATTTGCCCCCATGTCACCACAAACACATCCAATTCAATAAGATCCATTGCATCTGGAAATAGATTGTGTTTCTAGAAAATGGCATATGACATGCTAGGATAGCATATCACCTTAATACTGAGTCTTCACACCAGTGCCACCACTGTGAGTCTGCCAACACCACCCAGGCACTCAATCCTTGGATGTTCATATTGTTACTTTTGCATTTAAGGATACATAGATTCTTGCCAATCCACTAGGTCTCAATCCTTTATCTGTTAAACTGGAAGTAATGCTGAGCATTCTTAACAGTCTTGACTTCTGTAAAGTCTGGACGAGTTAATATGGCCCCTGAAGTGCATGAAGACTCATTTCAGCATTGCAAGAATGTTGTCCTCTAAGGGCTCACCAGGTGCTACATGTAGCAAAGAAAGACATAATTTTTATCCTTAGGGGACTACTGGCCAATACGTTTGATGAGACAGAGAAGTAGTCTCTCTCTCTCTCTCTCTCTCTCTCTCTCTCTCTCTCTCTCTCTCACACACACACACACACACACACACACACACACACACTTCCTACTTCTAAGAAGGGAGACCCAGAATGGTATGGTGTTTCATACAACTAACTCTAACCTGTTTCACCAAAAATCCACCCCTGAAGGAAATGTAAGTTTTCTTCCCACTATGGGTTTTGGGATAGAGTTTTCCATTTTAATATAAATAACATTCTCTCTTCTCAGCACACAGAATACCAAACAAATGTCTGCATAAATGTTGCTCTCTCAAGAAACATTTCAAATATGTGTTATTGAAGAGAGAAGCCAAAGGTCAGAAATGGGAAAGGATAATATGGCACGGGGACCTGATTGCCTCTGACATTCACATTCTTTTCCAGCATTCCTTCTCTCACCCATTATCCCTGTCATGAGCTCTGAACTTCCATCAGGGGAGAAGGGATGCTGCTGAGAGAAGATGAGTTTTGAAGGCAGAAATGGTTAGCGACATCAGGGGACTGTTTACTGTTTACCAGATACTTGAACAGTGACTTAAATACAAAAATGCATGCCAAGAATAATATCGGCAGGAAAGACTAGCTGTACTTATCCATTTAAACAATATGGTGATAGGGATCTTCAGGCTTCATTTCACGGATTGGTCAATTACTTTGGTGAGAAATGAGTGGTTTTTGTTGCAATTCAATTCACTGGACAAGACCTGAATTTTACAAGGGAAGATTAATTTAGAGGTACCAAACTCAACTTCCTTCTTTTACAAACAAGGACATTGAGGCCCAAAGAGTTTAGATGATTTGCCCAAAACTACACAGGTATAGTGGAAAAGCTAGGATCTAAACCAAACTTTTCATGGCAACATGCTGGGATGAAGATTGCTTATTCAAGTAAGAGCTCTAATTTATTCCTGAAAACTATCAAATCTGACCAAGAAAATAACATCTTACCATAATGCAGGCTCAAATATCAGATTCCCATTCCTTTCTACCTCCAGCTCTCCACCCGATCTCCATCTCTACCCCATAATGATGGCATGAAATGTGAGCAGATGTTGATGTATAAGTCCTAGCATAATTTTTCAGCAGTTGAATTTAAATGAATTAAAGATTCTCAGTTCTAGAATGTGTTCTGGATCTAATAAATGATTCCAAGAAACTTTTTTTATAATCTAAATTTGTTCATGTGTGAGACAAGTACAATGGAGAAATTCATTGAGTGATTCTGTTCCTGGCCCTGTTCCTGACTTTCTGGATTTCAAAACCTTGCCCTCTCTATTCCTGCCTCATTCTAGAACTTTTTTTTCATGCCCAGAGCCTCCTCTCCCTGGAATAACCTACTAACATTTTGGCCTGTTCACTCTAAAATACCCTTTCTTAAGGCTCATCCCACCCCTCCCACTGAAAGTACCTCTAGGAGCTTTAATTTTGTGGAATGGCCCAAGTTGGCCTACTTTCATTCTCCTTCTAGCACTATTCCTGACTTTCTGAATTTCAAAACCATGCCCCATGATGAGAAGAGTACCTTCATTTCTTACTCCCTGCCCACCCTCCCAACCACTTTTAGCTGCTTTTTGTGTATTGTCTTCCTCCATTAGAATGTGAGCTCCTTCAGGGCCTATCTTTTGTTTTGCTTATATTTGTAGGTCCAGCAAAAGCTTAGTGCTAGACATATAGCAAGCACTTAAATTCTTCTTTCTTTTTCTTCCTTTCTTCTCTCCTTCCTTCTTTCCTTTCCTCCCTTTCCTCCTCTCCCCCTCATTCCCTCCCTCCATTCCTTCCTCCCTCCCTTCTTCCCATCCTTTCTTCCATCCTTCCTCCTTCTATTCTTCCTCTCCTCTCCTCCCCTCCTTTCCCCTCCCCTTCTCTTCCCTTCCATAGAAGTTATGGCTCTGAAAACCGGTACCCTAAATCACAATAGACTATTTAATACCCAGAATTTGTGTCACTTCCACTGATATTATCTGCCAATATCTACTCACTCAATAATCTTCACCTAAGTAGTAAGTATCATTAATGACTGGTGTTGAATAAAACCTGCTCTATATGTTTTGTTTTATATCCCTAATGATAACAATGCCTTTTTGGAAGACCTTAAATTTGAGAAAAGATCATCCAGTAAAATATGACAGTGGTACATTTTAACCCTTGAAGAATTTCATTTTAGTATCAAGATGAATACTGTCAGTATTGTACTTTATACATTTTATAGGTGCCAAAACCCGATCTGTGACATTCTTGAGACACGAGATGACCACTGAATAATGTCATCTAACAATCTGAGTCCTGAGAGTAGTCTTTGGTAAACTTTATTACTTTCTATTACAGTACACAACTTTCCAAAGGGCCTTTCCCAAATCTTATTTTTCATTTGTGTTGCTACTCACCCCTTAAGGTTTACATTTGATTTACTCTTTTATCTCAAAGCTAAACTTATCTAAAGCCATCAATGTTTGACAGGCAATTATGTGGTACATTGGATAGTTTTGGAGAAAAGAAAACCTGAGGTCAAATCCTGCTTCATATACTTTCTTAGCTGTGTGACCCTGAGCAAATCATTTAAACTGTCTTTTGCCTTTCTTTGTATCTAGAGTGCTTAGCACACTGCCTGAATAAATGTGCTGAATAAATGCTTATTGACTGACTGAATTATTTTAACAGCCTCAGTTGTGAAATGGCTTCAGTAATAACTACAATCTTCACAAAGTCATTTTGAGTGAGGTAACACAAGAAGTGCTTTGTAAACCTTAAGACCTTATAAATGCTAGGTATTGTCATTTTTATGTTTAAAAATAGCCTGATGTTCTGTCCAAGTCTTGAGGCTTGGTCTAGTCTTACTCTACAGCAAGATGAGCTGCATTGTAAATATTGTGGCTACTCCAAACCCTCTCAATTTGCTATCATCCACATTTTCTCTCTTGTCACATTTAGTGAATACATCAGCTCCTCCAAGTTCAGCATGTTAACATAACAGGATGAGGGCCTGATAAATAGGGAGTAGTTTAAAAGGAAATGACTTACACCAACATATGGAAAGGGCAAAACACAATTAGGACTTCTCCAGCCTCTGTGATAGGCAAAATCACCTATGTCTGACTTCTGTGTCTCCTAAACTTTCAGAAGGTAAAGTCTTTTTCTCTCCAGTGTCCTCTGAACAAGGAGTCCTGTGAGTGTTATCTTCTAAACCAGTGTTTCCCACAGTACGAAGCAGGCCTCCCTGGAAAAGTTCCAAACGAGTCTAAGGAATATTCTTATTTTCCTTGAGACTTGCCAAAACCAGACAGTAGGATTCAACAGATAATTCAAAATACTGTATTTAATATATTGCTCCCTGGGAGAGTGTAAAGTAGAAGTGATCCAGTAAGGAGGATTAGATCAGACTGCCTAAAGATACACATTACTCAACACTATACTATGCTAATATACAGACACTTAAAAAAAAAGAAAAGCAATCCACTGTCTTATTGATTACACTATTCTGTGTGGATCTGTTGAATAGGCGCCACGCTTTCCTTTTATTTTCTCTTTAAAACTCAAACTGTCCTTAAGCAGCTGGTAGGTAAATGGCATTGTCCTTGTTTTGCCTGGCTGAGAGAGGGAAATGATTTTTCTCACAGGATCCCAGGAAAGCAACAGCAGAGTCACAGAGAGAGCCCAGAAAGGTCTTTGACTCATTATTTTGTTCAGTCATTTCAGTCATGTCCAACTCTTCATGACCCCATTTGGGGTTTTCTTGGCAAAGATACTGGAGTAGTTTGCCATTTCCTTTTCCAGCTCATTTTACAGATGAGAAACTAAGGCAAACAGGGTTAAGTGTCTTGCCCAAGGTCCGCAATTAATTAGTAAGTTTCTGAGGTAGGATTTGAACTAAAGAAGATGAGTCTTCCTGATTCCCAACCCAGTGCTCTATGCACTGCACCATCTAGCTGCCCTGCTCATCATTACATCATGAAAAACTGACCAGATTTGATTCTGGTCCTTTTAAATTAAATCAATGTAGGGAAGTTTTATTTTCCTCTCATATACAAAAGGAAGGGGGAAAAAGACTAAATTCAAAAAGTACTTACCTGTGTAAAAAAGAAGGGTAAAAAAGCACATCGCAAAGTTCTGATACATATCTGGTCTCCTCCCTCACCTCCATTCCCTTCCTTCCCTCTTCAATACATCTTCCATACAATTGCCAGAATCTGCCACCACCCTCTCCCCTCTAAACCCTCCCCAACCCCCAACAAAAAGAACAATGGCTCCTTATTGCCTCTAAAATAAAATACAAAATCTTAAGCCTAGAATTTAAAGCCCTCCACAGTCTGGCTCACATCTATCTTCCCAGTCATTTCATAGTAGTCCCTACCTTCCTGTGCTTTTTGTTCTAGTCAAACTGGCCCACTTGCTGTTTCCTGCTCGTGATGTTCTATCACCACTTCAATGTCTATCTGAACAAACGGGCCTCGGTTTCTGGAATGTACTGCCTCTTTCTCTTAGATCCACAACTCAGGAGTTATCAATACCCTCTCCCTCTTCAACCTACATGGTGCTACTCTATATTTAAGTAATCATATATTACATCCTCAAATGTAAGTTCCTTGAGGGTAAGAACTGTTTTATTTTGTCTTTGGATCACCAAGGAGTAACATGGTGCCCTGCACATAGTAGGGTCAGATAAATAGATATAGAGAATGAAATATAGATGTAGATAGGTAGATTTATATGTCCTCACACATAAAGATATATACACACATATAGACATATATACACACATACAGAGATATGTATACACATATGATATACTATATATACATATTGTGTATGAGGCATATACATGGCACATATGAGACATATTTGCATACGTATATGTGGCATATATTTATAGATTATATACAAGACACATTGTACATATAATATATGTACACATATTTATGCATGTAAATTTAAAATATGTATATATAATATGAACACAAATATTATATATAACATATACATATACACCTATATAAAATACACGTGAATGTCATATGTGTATCTATGTATTGGCACACATATATACAAACACATACACACACAGGTAGATGTATTATATGCATATATTTTAGATTGAGTTATATGACAAAGAACAGAAAAATTTATATAAATTTTACTCTAATGTAAAACTCTCATTTTCAGGATCCTTGCTATTAAAAAAAAAACTGAATGCATAACCAGTCTTTTCATTTTGATGCCCTGAGAAGTTCAGGCCAGTTCCAATTTTGCACCAGTATCAGCAAAAGAAGTGTTGAGATATTACATGAGAATCTATGGTTCTGAAATTATTACTGCCGAGGGGAAGAACCAGAACTTCACAAATAGAAACAGACTGCCCTCATGAGGCTGACAACCCTTTCGGCAGATTCTGGGAGATGAGCATTTGAACTTCTAGACCAATAGCCATCCTGAACCTAAACTCCAGGCCTCCTCCATTTGGATACTCCTGATCTAAAAGATGGATATTTATATCCATCTCATTCTATATTCTAATATTCACAGATGTGCCATGCCATGAAGTAATCAAACTAATCCCCTGCCACCCCCATCTCAGCTTTCCTTCAGCTACTGATCCAAACACCCTAATGACAACTGCTGTGTATTAAAACCAGATTTGATTTCAAAGCCAGGGACTCATGAAAAAAGCAGGTCAGATCTGTCAAAGCATTTTTCAAGACAGTATTAAAAAAGAAAAAGTATTGTTCTTTTGAGTTTCTCTTAATGCCATTAATGCTTCCAAATGATTTGTCTTCTCTGGTTTTGGTTTTCTTGGCCTCTGGAGTAATCTCTCCTGTTCTGCTGGTGTAGAAAAACATGTCTAGGTGATACACCATGATAAAAGGAAGAAAAAGAGAACCAGTGTTTAACCTCATCAAGCAATGTAACTGTTACAGATTATAGGATCTAGAAACAGTTTGGTCCCTAAATCCACTTAATGAAGTGAAGTTATCAAGATTGTGCTATATTCTTCCCACCAAAATTACTTCTCTATCAGCAGTAACAATATTAAGAAAGTAAAATCAACTTAACCCCAATTGCCTTGCTTCCCCCTTTCAAAAAAAAGTTTTTGAAAGTCAGAAGGACTTGAGTTTCAATCCCAGGTCAGCTACCTATGCTCTGTGTGACCTCAGACAAAACACAAAACTTTGTGATAGTGCCATTTTTCTGACATTGACTTTACCTAGATTCAGCCTTATAACGGCCCTGCAATGTCATTATCCCTATAGGAAACAAAGTCAGAAAGATAAAATAACTTGTACAATAATTACACAAATTGTTAGTCCATATTCACAAAACTGTCATTGGAAATGGTGTTAGTTTTTGTCAACTTTTGCTAAACTTTCACCATGAAGAATCAATTATTTCCTCATTTGGTCTTCACAAAATTCCTGTAACATTTAAAGAAGTCTTACTTCTTCAATATGTCAGAGATTCTTGAGAGGTATGGGTTCTCCTTTCACCAACACAAATCACAAGTCCCTATAAGTTAGGAATAATGATAATTAATATTATTAATACTGTAAAATATAGAATCAGTAATTAATATAATAATCGACTATAAGATTTATGTAGAACTTTAAGGTGTGCTACATGCTTTACACATATTATCTCTTTTGATCTTCAAAGTAACCTTGGGAGGTAGACACATTTATTATCTCCATTTTACAGATGGAGAAACTAAGGCCAGCAGAGGTTAAGTGACTTTTCCAAGGTCACACAGTTAGTTAGTGTCTAAGGCAGGTTTTAAAGTAGATATGGCAAAAAAAAACACTCTACTTTACAACCAACCTGGTAATGGGACTTTTCAGAGCAAGCTAGGCTGGTCCTCACACCCTAGAAACATAGTATATTACTGAATATATACATTACATATACTAGGGTTGTTAAAAGGGTCAAACATGATAATATTTGTAAGCAATAATAGGCACTATATAAATGCCGGCTACCATCACCATAGGCAGCTGGGTGGCACAATAGATAGAGTGCCAGGCCAGGAGTCAGGAAGACTCATCTTCATGAGTTCAAATATGGCCTCAGATACTTACTCAGTGTGTGACCCTCAGTGTGTGGCAATCTTGTTTGTCTCAGTTTCCTCTTCTGTAAAATGAGCTGGAGAAGGAAATGGCAAAACAATCCAAGTATCTTCACCAATAAAACCCCAAACGGGGTCACAAAGAGTCAGATATGAGAGAAATGACTGAATAAATCATCACCATAATCATCAGCATTGAATTTCTGGCTTGGTAAGACCTGCCAAAAGTTGATACCACCTAACATCCATGGCATGGCATGGCATGGCATGGCATGTTAGGATGAAAAAATCTGTACACACATTAACTCTTCAGTCACATTGGTGGTAATCAAGGCTGAGAACCTTTGAACTTGGACTACCCCAACCACACTATTATTAGATCTAGTGATAAAGAAAACAACTTGTTTGCAGAAAACCACTAATTGAGTAAAGGGGATTCTTACTCAGGACTAGATGGCCCCAGAAGTCCCCTCAACCTCAGAAATTCTGCAAATCGGTGATTTTGAGAAAACAAATGAGAAAGTATGTTAGCTATCTTCTTCTTCTTTAGTTCTGCCTTAAAGAAACACAGCTGTGAGAGGCTCAGGCTTTGAAAGTATGATAAGATCCAATACACAAGAGTTTTGCAAGTTTGCTGCACTTTTTGCATTTCATTTTCATTTCATATTTTGTCTTTTCGGGGCCTTTAAAACATAATGATAGCTGAGTAGCAAATTTAGTGATGAAAAAAGCTATATATGTGCCAATTATATGTAGATTACTGTAAATGTATACTATATGGAAACTCAGTGAGGGGAAAATTCCACAAATAGTAAGAGTTTAATCAATGCTTGGTGACTAATTAAACAAGGAAGCAATCTAAAAGGAATGTTTGTTTAAAAACAGGTAAAATGGAAAGAAGACATGACATGTTTGTGGATTTTTTAAACTCGTTGCCCAATTTGCCTCCAAAAAATCTCAATAGAAAGAACTTTGGCTCTGGAGTCAGAAGGCCTTTAGTTTCAATCCCAGGTCAGCTACCTATGCTCTGTGTGATCTCAAACAAAACACAAAGCTTTCTGATAGTGCCATTATTCTGACATTGACTTTACCTAGTTTCAGCCTCATAACGGCCCTATGATGTCATTATCCCTATGGGAAACAAAATCAGAAAGATAAAATAACTTGCATGATAATTACACAGATTGTTAGGAGAAAGTTGCTTCCATCTATTTCCTTTTACCCCATTCTCCCATTTACTCCATCCAAATCCTGAGAAAAAGACTCTTGCTGATCCATTCTATCTTAACCTGTTGAAAATACTGTCCATGCTTCAAGGGCCAGCTCCAGAAACTCCCTCCTCCATGGAGCCTTCTCTAATCTCTCTAGCCAAAAGTGATTTTTCTTTTTTTTTTTAAATTAGACTTTTTTTATTTTTAGTTTACAACACTCAGTTCTACATGTTCTTGAGTTTCAAATTTTCTTCCCTCCCCTCCCCTTTCCCCTCCCCCCCCCATGGCATGTAGTCTGATATAGATTCTATATATACACCTTCACATTAAACTTATTTACACAATAATGCAAAAGTGACTTTTCTTACACCCAGGACCCTGTATGGCTCGTAATATCCTGATTGGCATTATAGTTACTGTATATGTGTCATTTCCTTTTCTGTATAAAAATAAGGGCAAAGATTACATTTTATTTCATCTCTATCTCTTGGTTGCAATGCTTCATTAATGTTTGCTGACTAAATGAATGAATGGTTTCATTCACCAGACGAAGGTCAGGTTTGCCCACCCACTGACAAATGTTGCTCCTGCCTCAAAATTCTCGAACTTAGAAAAATAAATTTTACCATTTGTAATTTTGTTAGCTTTCAAATGAATGTCTTGGACGTTTTGCTTAAAAGAGTATATAACCAAAGGGTCAGAACTAGAAGTAGGCAAGATATACAGTTACCTGGGCTTTTTTAAATGGGATTTTAAAAATATTACTTTCAAAATAAATACACCTATCTTAATCCAGAAAATTCCACTCTCCATGGCACATAGGGATTTATTTTGTGATAAGCCAATGTTATTACTCTATTGAATCCTGACTCAGTGCCTTCCAGGAGGCACAGTTAACACACAGGAATAACAGATATCAAATTGAAGAGGGTAAAATTGTCAAACTCTGCCCCCCCCCAAACAAAAGTCATGGTTTCATAGGATTTAGAGCTGGAAGGGGCCATTGAGAAGAGATTGCTGCTTAGCTCCCTAAGTTTACCTTTAAGGAAAATGAAATGTAGTTTGCCTAAGTTCATGCAGGTTTCCAAAATTTGGTGCTCTTTTTACTATATGATCTCCTAAACTGTTGTTGTTCAGTCATTTCAGTCATGTTTGACTCTCCCTGAGTCAGAGGTTTTTGAGGTTTTCTTGGAGTGGTTTGCCATTTTCTTCTCCAGATCATTTTACAGGGTTAAGTGACTTGCCTAGGGTCACACAGCTAGTTATTGTTTAAGACCAGAATTCAAATCAGAAAGAAGAGTCTTCTTGATTTCAAATCTGGCACTCTATCCATTGCACCACCCTAGCACCCTCTACATTCACACAATTCTTCTGATGTTCTGAAAAGATAGGTTGTGTGAAACGTTACCTCAACATAGTTGCTCAGAGCCACCAATAATTTTGGATATGTACCAATAACATTTTTATCAGCTTTTTTAAAGCTACCATATAAACTAATACCTCACCATTGGTTGGTACCTTACATTTTAAAAGCCCAATTACTTGGAGCCTTAAGATAAACCCTCTAAATTCCCACACAACTTGTTAGTTACAATAACAACTTTTTTTTGGGATGGAGGGAGAGGGTCTTTCTCTGCAGTGTCAGTTCCTCCTTCACCTTAATCGCCTGAAGTGTTCACATTTTCTTCTCTTTTATTCCTTATTTAGTCTTAATTTAAACTTTTTCTCCTTTTTACAATTTCTAGAAACTTACTTTTTTTCTCCCCTGTCCCCAGGAAACCAGCTAGTGTTTTCCTGTTTACTATCTGAAAGGTGTAACCTAGCTGCTTCCATCGCAGGGTGAGCATAAAACATGGCTTGCAACAAGCAAAGGAAAAAGGAGACCAGCTCAAGATTACTTGATCTGATAGAGTGGACCTGAATGGTCCTGGAACAGTGCAAACCTGTTCAAAGTAAAAGAGACAGAGACAGAGACAGAGACAGACAGAGAGAGAGAGAGAGAGAGAGAGAGAGAGAGAGAGAGAGAGAGAGAGAGGTAGAAAGAAAGAAACCGGTTTCTCTTACTGCTCTGTAGTGAGAGCACCGGTCTGTCTAGACAAGGGTAACTTAACACTACTAGCTGATATGTGGAGGTGTGCACTGATCATGTGAACAAGCCATGAACGCCCATGCACCTGCTCCAACGGTGGGAGTACAGCCTGTGGCTTTTCCTTGATTGATGTTGGTCTAACTGCTTCACAGTCTCTAGGGGTAAAGGGAAGTGGGCTCAGCTCAAAGCAGTTTGTGGCCCTAGCACTTCCACCTCATATCACATAAGGAATAGCAAGGTACAGAGAGATGTACGCATATGAAGATACCCTGTACCCACATCGACTCAGAAAAAGTACCCAACCTTAAAATAAAACAAACAAAACCAAAAAAACTCTTTTAGAACCAAGAAATCAACCAAAGAAGGAAGCATCTGTCACTGGCTCATCAGAAAGACCTACCTAGACTGATCACAGGCAAAAAGACAATTACAAGTGACCGTTTATTACATTGACTTAAGGTTTTATTGGATCCCTTTGATTTTTCTTGACCAGGAGCATTTTCTTCTCACCCAAGATGCAAAATGATTTGAGAATCATTTTGATTCAGTAAAAAATGGAATGTGTATAACCTTAGGCCTTCTTTAAGTAAGTCGATAAACTTATCTGCCATTGCTTTAGAGTCATGCCCTTGAAACAAAGTCTATGGCCAGTATCATTTACCTTTTGTTCACATACATTCTATCTCTTCAACTAGATAGTTATTTTCCCCCTCAAGGGCAAGAACTATGTCTCACATATCTTCATGTATGTAGTTAGTACATAAATGTCTAATACATGCACATGTAAGCACTTAAAATGTTTGCTAATAAAGTTCCTGATAAAGACCGGAGTTAAAAGAATGGTGAAGAAAAACAAATACCAAGAACCAACAACTTAAAAGGAAACAGTCATAAAATTTCACCTTGAAAATAAGTACCCACGTAAGGTAAAAGACATGCTTTATATGAAATCACTAGCGGTTCTTATAAATCAGTCATACACCATATTATGACACTTGGAGAAATTCTCATAGAGAGCAAGACCTAACAATTCTTTTTGCATAGAGTTGAATGTAAGACTGAGTTTGACTGATTTTTGCAATACTGTAAACTAGACCAGTTTGTCTTTCATATCATCGTGCCTATCTACTGTGATCCCCATCTCCTTGCTTTGGGGTCAGTTTCCAATGCCTTGTTATACTCTACTATGGTGTCAACTGGAATCTGCCTTCTAACTCACTCCAACTGGACTTCAACTCTAGAGGTATCCATACAACTTTTTCATCATTTTTCTAACCCTCTGTTCTAGAATAAAAGCAGTCTCATAAAGTATTTTTTCCTGACACACAAATGTGTTCTCTCTCCCAAGAATATTTATACTTAATATTTTACTTCTGAAGACAAAGCATGTAATTCAAAGTAATAATTCCTCAATAGTTAAGTCACAGAATAGTGGAAGGAGAATTTTTAGTTAAATCGATCCCTTCCTGGCACCCTTTAAATCATACCACACCTGTGTACAGGTAAGGCCAGCATTCGCCAAGAATTTATGGTCTAAAACATGAAGCAAAAGAAACTCAGCTTCTAAAAAATATCTCTAGTTTATATTCCATTTCCTCTATTCAAGAGTCTTCCTCCCTAATGGTGACATTCATTCATCCAAGATGGATTTAATACAAGTCAAGATTATAATGTTTCAACACATAATTGGTCATATGCAAACATCTAGTTTGATTTTCTGCTCTATAATCAACATTTAAAACCACTTCTTACCTTTCATATCTCCTCCTTTATCCCCTCATCCCCCAAAATGTCTTCAGTCCGTAACATTTTTAAGCAGTCTTTTCCGCCTTCTAAGAAAAAGAATTTAAGGAGAACACAAGCAAAAGTTTCCCAGTAACAATTTCCTAGTTAACAAATTAAAATTATGCTGAGAAAGTGAGCTACATTGTATACAACATTCAACCCCACTTTTTAAAAAATGGTTATCCTTTGACGCAACAAAATAAGTTTATGGGATTTAGATAACTTCCATTCCTAAAGCAAACAAATCTTATGCTTAACCACAAGTGGAGTAAATGAAAATATACGGAGAGAGCTATACTTCATAATTCCATCTGTAAAATCTAAGAAGCAACCTGATCTGGAAAGGCAGCCAAATGGAAGCTGGCAGGCTTTGGATGAAAGTCAGAGGTTGGGCATGAGGAGGTGGAAAGATGCCACTTGAGTATGTTAATATGGAAATAATGTCCTTTGAAATTTCAGTGAATCTGCATGCACAAATTATTGATAGGCTGTCATGCTCAAGATAGAACTGCAAACTCAATGAAAATTAAGTTTAACATAGTTTAAGGGAAAAATTTAAAAAAGACTACTTAGATGGCTGTTTTCCATTTCTGCACCATTTCTTTTACAAAGTATTCTAATTCATTCTATTCCATTGGTTTACTTCCACTTTGATTTCGATTATATCCTACTGGGGCATGAATAACAGCTTCTCATCCTCTAACTCCCCAAACTTTTCTTCACGACCCTCCTAAGATCATGTTCTTTACATTTAAATCTGGTCATTCATCTCTTTTGCATAAAAACTTTCAATGGCTCCCGTTTTGACAGTTGAGTAAGATAAAAATTCATGAGTTTGCCATTCAAGACCCCACCAAATGTAGTTCTGTCCTACCTTTCTAAACTATTCTCATATTATTCCCCTCCTTGTGCTCAATGTTCCCACCAATTAAAACTACTCACCACTCCTACCCCCATATTTTTTCTCTCTATGTGTTTTGGTTCATTTTGTTCCCTATGCTTGGAATGCTTTCTTCATCATTCTTGTTGAATTATTACACATCTTTCAATGCCCAACTCAGATTTCACCTTGCCACAAAGCCCTTTCCCACTTAGTAATGAACTTGCCCCAACTCAGACCTCACACAACAATTTTCTTATTTCTCTCTTGTGCATTCATTGTGAATCATCAGGAAAGGGCAAACAGGGATATGTCCACTACCCACTTCATAGGGTTGCCTAAAGAAAAGTGCTTTGTAGCCTTTAAATTTAAATTAAATTGTTATCATAACCTAATTGTATAAAAAGCCCAAAGAACTTTGATTTTGGAGTCAAAGCACTTGGATTACAATTCTACCTCTGTCAGTTAGTACCTCTGAGTCCTTCAGCCATGCACATGTAACCCCTCTGAGCCTCAGTTTCCTCATATATAAAATGAGGGGATTGTATTCAATGGCCTCTCAGGGTCCTCCCAGCTCTAAATCCATGATTCAAATTCAAAGATATATATATATATATATTCATATTAACAGTATCCATATCAAAGCCTCCCTGTAGCCCTAAAATCCTAGCACCCTCCTAAAACTCTGATTAGTGTCATCCACATTTGAAAAACAATTGCAGAGAAATAAATAATTTTGGTCTTTTTCAAAAAGAAGTATTTTAATGCTTTGAAAATCTGTGGCTTCCTTAGTGCAGACATGGCCTGCCCTGTTGCATGTTACAGGCCTTCTACACCTCAGTAGATGGTTTTGAGTACCTTTGGCTGAAGAACTCTTCACCTGCTGGCCTCCCTAGTAACAAAGCACTCTAAATGCAGCCCGTCAGTAGGTGTGGAGTCAAAGGCCCTCCAGATTGTCAGGGCCTGCCAGAACTCGAGCTCCTCTGGCATAGCTCTCCTGAACCCAGGCTCACCTCCATGCTGCCATGAGGCATCAGAAGATGATGTCAGTCAAACAGCCACATGTGATGACATTACAAATCATCTCGTTCTGCACTTTCAGACCCTGCAACTGAGCAATGTGTAACACAGTAGAGGAAAAACAATACTATCTGTAATAGGAAAAATATGATCAAGAGACAGAGTGAGTAAGAGACAGGGAGACACAGAGACAGAAACAGAGATAAAAAGAGAGAGAGTGCAAAAGAGACAGAAAGTGAGTGAGTGAGAGACAAAGGGAGAGGGCGAGATGGAGAGTGAGATAGAGTGACAGTGAGAGACAGAGCAAGAGACAGAGACAGACAGTGAGTGAGAGAGAGGTAGACACAGACAAACACAGAGACAAAGAGACAGAGAGAGTGCAAAAGAGACATGGAGAAAAAGACCGAAAGTGAGTGAGTGAGAGGCATGGATAGAAAGTGAGAGAGGGTGAGTGAGACAGAGTGAAAGTGAGAGACACAGAAAGAGACAGAGACAGACAGAGACAGAAACAGAGGAAGAAAGAAACAAAAAGTGAGAGAGAAAGAAGAGAGACAGAGAGAGGTCTTGAGTAAAACAGGCTCACAATTTGTCATCTATATAAACTATTAACAGTTTTGCAAAGGTAAATCACAGAAACCAAAAGGCCTACAGGAGGAGCCACTATCCCCTTGACCTTCCTTGCCTGTCTTTCCCCTTCAAGTGTGATGCTTTGGCAGTGCCAGAACTCTTCTGAGAAGAGTCAAGATTCACTGTGCCAGCCCCAGCTGTTCCAATCGCAGCCCAATCTGTTCCTTACAGTTGGCTATGTTATAACAATAACACGGCTACAACTTCACCTTCCTTTGCTGCAAAGATCATTCCCTGTCCCTCTGAAAGGAATGATACTAAAGAGAGTATGTGCCTGAGGCATAACAAATAAAAGTCCCTAAGGAACATTGCTCAAAAAAAGGCAAAATTGTGCCAACATGCCCACCTGACGTTCTCTAGCCAGCGAGGGAGGAAAGAAATAAGAGCTGAGGTGGTGTAGAAAGAAAGAGATGGAGGAGAGGAAGGAGTGATGAGGGAGAGGTAGGAGAAAAAGCAAAAATCGGGGAGGGTTAAACCTACGTGTGCATACAAGAGGGATAGAAGGAAAGAAAGGAATAGGAGAAGAAGTAAAAGTGGTAACCAAGATAACGAGTATTTTGCCACAGTGATGCAGGGGTTGGCATGAATCAACATGTCCATTATCTTTACAATTCTGACACACAGAAGGAAAGAAACTTTGCAATAAATAATGAGAATTATTACACTATTAAAAAATAAAGCATAATCCCATGCAAGGGCTTGGGAAATTTCATTTTAATGCTTCTAGAGATTCACTTGTGCATCTAGGGACATGTCTGACCTCCCATATAAGAGAATCTTTGGTAACATGGTTGAAGAGGACAGAGCTTTTTCTTCATTCTGGTTCATACCTACATTAGCTTACCTCCGTTTTTTCCTTCCTTTTTTTGATATACATTTGAATTTTTTTCAACCCAACCTGACAGTATCATTTTTGCATTTTGTCATTTTTTCTCATCCTGTCTCCCCAAGAATTTGGCAAAAACCAACTAGCAACTTGGAGCCAGACACTTATCACTGGCTCCTTTTTTAATCTCTATCACCTGTGTTTCATGGAACACCAACAAGAATTATGCATTTGGGGTGATACAGAAACATAAGTTTTCAAGATATAGGCACCATGATAATTCAAGAATGTATACTCCTATAATTTTACCTAAATTACTTTAATTTTTTAATACTAATTGTTCCAAAAATCAAAAACTTCCAAATTTTAAACAGCTTATGGTCAGGCAGCAAAATACCTCTGAGATATCTTGGGGTTCAGATTGCTGCTAAAGATACAATAAAAGCTTCTAAAAACACTAGGAAAAGTACCAGAAAGCAAAGACAATTGATTTTCATTTTACACTTAACTAATTCTTTTCCCTTTCACCCCATTTCATTCAGAAAGTAGTCTTTGAACATATCCCAGACTACATTTAATGCTGTTTTGAATAAAAAGCATCTCTTGTATAACCTGTGTTGCTTATGGAGTAGTAGCCAAGCCGAGATTTCTAAAATGCCATTCAGACTTGAAAACCCTTTCATGTTGCAATTACCATAATTATTCCTGCTCCACTTAGTGATAAGATTTAACTGAAAAATCTGGGTAAAGAGGGGAGCAAAAGCTAAATCATATATCATACTGGCAACTTGCTTAGTACTACTTGACTACCTATCAGAATTCATTATAAGTCAAAGCAGACATGGAGCCTATCCAAGGGAATTTACTTACTTAAGTAGCAAAAGTACACATTATGAAGGAGTTCATTTGCACAGTGGCGCCATGGTATGAACCCCAATGACTGGTATAGTAAGACTCCCTCCACCCTCTCCAGTGAATAGATCAGTGAAATGCTAGCCCTGGCTGCACCTAAGGAAACCTATGCACACAGCACACACACACACCACAGACACAGACAAGGACACAGACAAGGACACACACACACACACACACACACACAAAAACACACAATGGAAACATCTAACTCTATGGAAAATCTCTTGTTCTTTCCCAAAATCAACAGAAGTCAGTTTGAGAAAAAGCCAGGAATTAACCCTTTGCTAAATGGAGACAAATGACTGGCAATCCCATCAGCCACACCTGCAGACTAATTACCAGCCTTTGATGTGTTCTCTCATTCCCTAGCCAAAAAGCTCAGTGGAGTCATCCTGACATTTAAAATGCAAGGTAAAAATAATTCATTGTGAGGTAATTTAGTGTAAGCTCAGGTCATGTCTCAATCTTGCCAAACCAATCTAAATGCCAGGGATCCTTTCCTGTTGCCTTCAGACTTCAGACAGATGTGGTTGCTCACCTGGTTGGCTGCCTTCCTCCCATTGATCCCTTCTTATTTCCTTTAGGTTTTAAGTGTGTGTGGTGGGCTGGGAGAGAAGTCTGACATGCTCAGCCTCTTTGGCTGCTCCCAGCTCCTTCCTGGCAGTCACACTTGGCCTCGATAGCTCCTGGGAAGAAAAAGAAAAAAAAATAATCACAGCTCACATTTATATAGGGCTTTAAAGAGCAATATTCAGCAGGCAGAGCTAGATCTGTGACTTCCAAGTCGGAGAAAATATGACCTCCCCTATCAGAAGAGCGAAATAGTCTTTGAAGCCTAGACCAGGTCTCGCCATCATAGACTCGTCCCAATCTAGTGTTAATAGCAAACCATATCAACTACATTTATTGAATGTGGGTGTAAAGCAATAAAGGAACATCACAGAACTTTATGAGAGCAGGGGTTGTGTCCTAGCCAAACTATATCTCCTCTAGAAATATTCTACACATAGCAGGCACTTCATCAAAGTTAAATGCGTTGAAATGAGAGTGGATTGGGAGAGGGTTTCCATCTCATGGCAAAATATGTGTGTGTATATGTATATGTATATGTACATGTATATGTATATGTATATATACAGATATACAGGAGATATACAGAATAGGCTCAGATAGAAAGAAAGAAAGATGAATGTACCTGTATGGCTACATATGTGTGTATATGTATATGTATATGTATATGTATATGTATATGTATATGTATATGTATATGTATATATGTGTGTATATGTATATATGTGTATACATATATACATATGTAGCCATACAGGTACATTCATCTTTCTTTCTTTCTATCTGAGCCTATTCTGATGGTTAGCTACATGGTGCAAGGATAAACACTGGACCTAGAATTAAGAAGACCTGAGTTCAAATCCAGCCTCAGACACTTACTAGCCATGTGACCTTGGGCAAATCGTTTAACTTGTGGCTCAGTTTCTTCAACTGTAAAATGGGTGTTGTAATAGTACCTACCTCACAGAATTGGCCTGGCACACAGTAGGTACTTTATTAATGCTAGTTCCTTTCTCCACTTTTCATGAATAAAATTTAAGGCTTCAGTGCAAAAGTTGTGTCTTAGTCATCTATTGTTGACATAAATTATCATTTAACTAAGAAATAATCTGATCTTATAGTTTTGTAAATCAATGCCAATACATTTTCTCATTCAGGGAAAAAGATAAGCTAGGGACATTAATTTAAGGTGGGGGTGGGGAAATGGTCATGGGGAAGGGAATGAAAGAAAGATATTGGATCCTCTTCATTCTTTCCAGGTCAACTGCAGATGTTTTTCCTAGTCCTGAGTCTCCAATCCCAAGAGCAGAAAATACCTAAATCTGCCAAATAAAGATAATACATTGAACAACAATTCCATGCTAAAGATAGTAACATCCTTATGACCCCTGAATAATAGAAAAAGAAAAAGCAATAATTGGAATGGCTGAAAAGAATGAAAGAGCAAAAATGACCAAGAAAGACAGAAGAGGATTTCTGAAAGATAACATTTATAGGATTCAACAGTAGATGTTGGGAAAAGGCAGATCATTCAAGCACATATTTGTTCCCAAGAGACAAAATCTTGCCACCACCTACAACTACTGTATACAATAAATTTTGGTTTTTGCAGTCCCAAATTTGCCCCGAAAATGAAAGAAAAGAAGCATTAAATAATAAAATATGAATAGATGGGGGTTTGTTAGCTATTTTTCTTTGCCTGCCAAGAATGACGTATGTGCTCCTTAAGTGATTCTTTTGGGCCGGCGATAGAGTTGAAAATAATATCTCAGAATCATCCTCTAGTTTCTCTGAATCTTAGAACATTGTGAACACTTTTCCAGTTTCAGTTCTGCCATACTTGTATTTTTTAAGTGGCCTGCCATGTTTCTTTTCTACAGCTCACTGTCATGTTTAGGGAACCAATTTGTTTGGATAAACAAGGTTAGCACTGGCACTTAGTCATTCCATTCTAGTCATGAGTATCAGAACAATATCTCATCATCAGTATGAGTGTGTTTCTTCTGTGACAGGGAATAGAAAGTTGTTAAGCTCACTCTGCTTCATGAAGCTCCTGACTTACCAAATTTAGAGGAATGAGACCTCAAGTTAGCGTTCCTTAAGAAAATAAACCCACACCTGTGCACTTTAGCCCTTCAGAAACAGAAAGACTCCATAATTTTAGTTCTAACATTTGGAGACTAGGTATATTTTGTAATGTTAAGAACATATTTTCCAAGTAAATATGATGGGCACAGACTTTCCAGTTTGCCCTACTAGAAAAATAATGAACGCTATTTATCAGCAGTTACCTGTCAATTATAGGCCTCATGTTGTTCATGATATTTGTGATTTACTACAGAAGAGACATTGATTCCCCTAATGATGGTGGAAAATTCTGCTGAATTTTGTATAATGTAATTGAAAGGACAGTAAATCGCAACTATAAAATATCCTTCATACTTATCTCAGATATCTCAAAGTTTCTTACAGCAACAAACTTTTCGTTGTCATATCACACAATTTTATGAGCTTCTCAGGATCTGCAAGTGATTTAAGTGTGTTCACAGTAACATCCCAACACATAACACCTAATTAAGCAATTTGGGTTCTTTTTAAAGGAAGAGTAACCTTGACCTACAGTCTTATGGAGAAAGGCCAGTGAAGAATCTGGAATGAAAAAGCATTATGGATAGGTGACTAGTGATGGTATGGTAATGCAAACTGGAAAATCTGAAGAGTGTATGCTTTGTCCAAAGTAAGATTTTGAGAAAGTAGTATCACTTTTAGAAAAATTAAAAAAGAAGATGCCACGAACAAGCATCTTCATTTGTATCTCATTACTGACAGCATCAATCGAGTATGAAGGGTGTTACTCAGAAAAAAAGAGAGGAGGGATCAGTTATTTTTCATTAATTTCTGACTCTTCATGACCCCACTTAGAGTCTTCTTTGCAAAGCTACTGGAATGGTTTGCCATTTCCTTCCCCGGGTCATTTTACAGATGAGGAAACTGAGGCAAACAGAGTTAACTGACCTGTCCAGGGTCCCACAGCTAGTAGCTGAAGCCAGATTTGAATTCAGAAAGATTAGTCTTTCTGACTCCATGCCCAAAACTCTATCCACTGGACCACCTAGATGGACTACAAAAAAAAATAATACCACCCACTTAGAAACTAGAAGGTAGAATAGGTAAGAAACCTTTGGGTACTATTTGGTTGAGTTTTCTTGTCCCCATTTCCCCACTCATAGTAAAGAGATTCAGTTCCTCTTACTATAGAAATTATAACTGGAAAGGACATTAGAAATCATTTAGTTCAACCCCATCCTTTCACAGATGAGGAAACTGAGACCCTGATGAGGCAAATCATTTGTCTAAGGTCACAACACTATTTATTGGTCATAGGAGGAATAGAGCTGACATCTTTATACCCCCAGTGCCTAACTCCTTACACTAAACGATGATGATGAGATAAGATACAAAAGAAATTTTGAAATTTGAGAAAATGGTTATTATATGGCAAACAGGTATCATCATGGTAGTTGTTATTAGCAAGTCACAGTCTTAAATTTTTCTTAGGCCAAGAATTTGAAAAAAGAGAAAAGAAGAGGGGTAGCTGGTTGTGCTTGGTTACCATGTCCTAGCCTTAGAGAGTAAAAGATTCTGAGGAAGAGTTATCTTCAAATGTGAAGGAGTGCAGATGACCAGATAGAAAAGATAAATAAGCTTTTATAAATCATCATAGGGACCACGGAGGCATCACAAATCACAGCCATGAAGCTCTAGTCACTTTCAACATACTGTATAAGGCATCTCCTTTAGTTGCACTATTTAATCTTCCCTAAGGTTTATTTTTCCATCATCCCACATTCAGACTAAAGTCCAGGACTAAAAATGGGACCTTATGCACACAAGCATAAGGACCCTCATATGCTCCAAATTTTTATGGCAACTATGCCCAATTTAAACTTTTCCTGAAGAAGTCACCAGCAAATATTACTCCCTTCCCTATCCCCACATCTTCTGATTCAATTTACTTCATTCTCCTCTAGCCTTTTTTTTTACTATGTTTGATACTACATTTCATAAGTTCAACCCTCAAAACTGGCAATGACTTATTAAATAGTAATTAATGGAAAAATATGATAAATTCAGGAATGTACACACACATACACAATCATAAGTTGAATTCAACAAAGATGACGATTCCCAAAACATTGATCAACAAACATTCACTATGCACATACTATGTACCAGGCACTGTTCTTGGCACTGGGAACAGCAAGACAAAACTACGAAGTAGTCTCGATCCTCCAGGAATTTTCATTCTATCATGGAAGACAACATTCCACATAAGTACATCTACAAATAAATACAAGACAGTTTAGGGGTAGGGAGGGAGAATTAGCAAAGACATCCTACAGAAGGGGGTACTTGAGTAAAGTTCTAGAGGAAAACAGGAGCTTTTTCATTTGCAGGCGTTATTTCAATATATGGCCTCAGAGGTCAGGTGATCCTTCCGAACATCTTCCTTATGAAATTCACTACCATGAAGTAAGAGTTCCAGATGAAGTATGACATTAGAAGGAGCAGGAGCATGTTAAAGGGATGCAAAAGTGGTGATTTTGATTGGTTTAAGTTCTAGCTATACTACTGTGTTTTTAATAACATTTTTTCCAATTACATACAAAGGCAATTTTTAACATTCTTTTTCAAGAAAAATTTGAGTTCCAAATTTTCTTTCTTCCTCACCTCTCCTCTCCCCACAAGACAGTAAGAAGCTTGATATAGTTTACATATGTGCAATAATTATACTACTGTTTGACATTTTGTTAAACCCAGAACAAAAGAAAAGTAAAATTACTTTCCTTTAATCCTCCACCCATCTGTCTACCTAAGTATAGACATAATCACAGGTTTAAAACTAGAACGGACCTTAGAACATCATGTCCTCCCTACATATCTTCATTTTACAGATGAGGAAACTGAGGCCCAGAAATGTTAAGGGACTTAACCAAGGTCACTCAGCTAGTAATTGTCCTTGATGGAATTTCACTTGAGCCTTCCTGACTCTAAGTCTAGTTTTCTTTTCACAACACCTCTCAGTAGGGGAGATAATGAGTAATTCAAACTTCAGAGGGCTGATGTTGAAACATATCTTCCTCCTCTTGGCAAAGAAATGATAGACAATAGGTGTAGACTGGCTTGTCAGGCAAGGATTTTACATTAGTTTGCTTTGCTTAACTCTACTTTTTCTTTTTCTTTTTTTTTTTTTTGTTAAGTGCTTAACAATCTCAGTTTAATTAAACATACATATATCGTTCACTTAATTCAGGGGGAAAATATCAGCCCCTGAACTTCAGGGCAAATACAAACAGAAATTATGAGCATACGTTATAAACAGATCACATAACACAAACCAGTCTATCCTCTACTTTTTCATTATAAGGACAGAGTCTTTTGGAGAGCTATTGGGTGTTGTCCTTGTGAAGAGATGGCAATGCGCAAAAACACAAAAAAAAACAGTTGTGTTTTGATTTAAGTATCTGGTGAGAGATTCTGAGGCTATAAACAACCTGAAGAAAGAAAACTCTTGTGCTCCAACACTGCCTCTGCCAAAGCCTGGTCATTTATATGTTTATTGGGGGGACCAGAAACATAATGCATAACAAAAGCTATTTAGTATAAGAACTTTTCTTCTTGACATTAAAGATCTAAAGAATGAAAGGCTTATATCCCATTCCCCACCTGATTTTCTCTAATAGTATAAAATTAACTTAAGAACTTTCTCTAAAAACCTACAGCTAAAATTACCTTTGTCTGTGACCAAAATAACTAGAAATTAAAGAACGGGAAATATAGAAAATGAAATGTAAGGATTTTTTTAATAATAGGATAACAAAATAAAAGGGTGACAGATAAATGCTCAACTAATACCTCCATTATCTCTTCTGTGAAATGAAAAGGTTGGATTTGATAAGCTCTAAGGTCTCTTCTAGATCTAAGTCTCTGATCCACAGAGCAATATATAGGAGGGCAATGGACAAATTCTGAGCTTCTGTGAGAAGCCTTGTGTTTTTTCTAAAAGAACACTTTAAAATAGCTAAAATACATTAATAAGTTAGGGTCTTGTCATTTTCAAGCTGTATGTTCTCCCTTCTCTGACAATTGTCACGTCTTCCATCACTTAGTCCCTAATCTGCCTAGTTTAGGTACCTTGCTACCTAAGAGTTAGTTTAAAAAATAGCAGTCTGAATCTAACTCCACGAAGACCCCTGAACTTTCAAGGCTGGATAAAAGTCACAAAAAAGTAGTCTGCTACAAGTCCTCCACTTTTTTCCAGGTTTGTTATGACCTAGTCATTGAGAAACACAGAATCACTTCTGTGTTACCACAAGGATTCTAGTGAAGACTTTGATTTTAGATTTTATTCACTTTTACCTTTAGTCATAATTCATACATCTTCAACATGTATTAAAAGTTAGAGAATACGTTGCATTCAATTAAACAACCCAAGTTATTGAATTCAGTTGGTATTTGAACTAATGTACTTAAACAATAGCTAAAATAAATTGCCAGGGTCTTGTAAGGAACAATAAGTATTTCTATGTCAAATTCTCCCTTTTGATAACCTAGTGAAAGAAATTGGCTCAAATACAATATAACTTTAAAGTTGAAGGGCAGATAACATTTTTTTCAGGGAAAAATTACTGACACTACATTACAGGCGACTGAAAGGACAATGATGAACTGATATTTGGAAGGTATACCAATATTGCTAATGATGACTTGCATGTGGGAAACGGCTTTAGAAGTATAGACAAATTATAGAACCAACAGAGATGGCAGATAGAGGGACAATAAAGACCATAGATAAAAAGATAGATAATAGAGACAGTAGATAGATACACACATATACATACAAACATACGCACATACATAGACAGATGGAAATGAATGAAAAAGGAAAAAAAAAGAAATAGGCCAGTAATATAGAGAGGGAGACAGTAGATGGACAGACTGATTGCTGGACTACTCTTCAAGTTATTAAAAGTAGAAGGCATTCAGTGGTTCTCTACGAAAGGTTATACTGAAGGTCATAGATGAGAATCAAATAGTATGTAGTATGAATGGGATGAAACAGCAGTTATCTACAAACTTACAAAGAGTACCTTTACTGACTGTATCACAAATTCACATGAGAAAAAATAATGAAAAATTAATATACTTATGATAAATAGCATAAATACTGGATCGTAGATTCAGAGCTGGCAAGGACATCAGAAACTATCAAGTTCAGACCCTCTCATTTTATAGATGAGGAAACTGAGGCCTAGAGAGGTTAACTGAATTACCCAGAGTAACATAGGCACCAAGTGTCCAAGGTGGGATTTGGACAGAGGTCTCCCTGATTCCAAGCCCAAAGTTTTGTTACTTGAAATAGCCTTTTTTTTGTAGAAATTCTCAACAAAACTCACATTTATTAAAGCAACTTTACTAATTTTTGAGGTGAGCTTGAAGAATTACCTGACATCTATCTTACTCTAAATGGTCTTTCTTGTCTGTCATGGCTCTGAGGTGGATTTCTTTACTGATTATTTTAAACAATCTTTAAACACCATCAATCAGGCCACATTCCATACCTCTCAAAAGAAAACAAAACAAATGATTGTGCAGACTAGATGGTGTTCTAGACCTGTCGAAAGACAGAAAACATATAAAAATACATCAGTAACACATCTGGGATGTGCCTAAGTTGTCAAAAATCTATAGTCATCATTTACGAGCTCTCCTAAATATAATCTTAAGAACAACACATTTATTGGGATATTACAATATCCAGATTTAATAAATCAATGAATATCTATTTGGTTAGAAGTTACCATGTGCCAGGCACTGTGCTAAGCAATGAAACTACAAACACAAAAATTAAACAGTTGCTGCCCTCAAGGAATTCTCATTCTATTGTGGGAAACAATTTTTTAAATGTATTATATATACATATATGTACATATATTTATGTATGCATATGTATACATTTATATACACAAACACAAATATATGCACATATGTAAATAATATATTTTGGTAATTTGGGAGGACATTAGTAGCTGAATCAGGAAAGCCTTTATGAAGAAGGTGGTCCTGGAGCTAAAATTTGAAGGAAATAAGGGTCTCCAACAGGTGGGCGTAGGGAGGGAGTCCATTACATGAGTGGGAAATGGCTAATGCCAGGTCATGAAGACAGGAGATAGATCATTAAACTCAATAGTTATGAGACTCCTAGCAACAAGGAGAGGTTTCAGTGTCTTAGTTCTATATGGTAGAGATCAGTGTTTCTGAATAATTCTAAGTTCCCAGAAACCCTTTTAAGAAACTGAAATATAAAGGCAAGTTCAAAGCATCTGGAGTAGGAAAATTGACCTGTTCCATTCTATTTTTATATGATTAAATACGTTGAGAGACAACGTGGTATATTGGATGAGACAGAGAGAGCTGACCTTGACACTGTACTTAGACTCATATACTACCTCCAGCACAAACTGACTGTGTGTGACCCTGGATAAGTAAGTCACTCAACCTCACAGTGCTCAAGGCTGCTCTTTAAGACTATAAATTGCAGAGGAAGTACCACCCTGCAATGAAAGAAGTTTCCTCATTCAAATGTTCCCTAGACCAATAAAATCACATATTCAACCCCTATTTTCCAGTTTATGTGATTAAATAAATATATATTAAGTACCTACTACATGTAGAGTCTATGCTAAACACTCATGAGAAACATTTAAAATAAATATAACCTGGGATTTATAGGATTTGACAATTGAGTTGCCCAAATTACTTGGGAGGAGCAAATTGGAGGTATGCATTGGGTACCATATTAAACCTACCCACTGACTGGTGCGAGTGGAGGTAATATGGTATAACAACAATGTTACTAGCAGCTGTTGTGGTGGTGAAAGACCAATAACACCAGTACACAAAAAGGCTGCTAGCACAGGTCCTTTGATCAGCTTTTCTAAGGAAAGCAACTTTTAGGGGTTAACAATCTTACTTTAATTAAACATACATATACCATTCACTTAGTTCAGGGGGAAAAGTCAGCACCCCAAACTTCAGAGAGTATACAAACAGAAATTACAAGCATATATTATATAGACAGAGCAAATAACACAAGCCAGTCTATCCATAGCAATACATACATAGTTGCCAGAGACAGAAGCAATAACATCTAGGTTTTTCAAAGCTAGAGGTGTTCCAATGGCTACCCATAGCCTTGCCCAGCCAAACCGCTAACACTCTTCCAGTGAGTGTGCTCCCAAAGGCAAAATGCTAACCTCTGAGTATATATACATTTCTTCAGGGTCAAAGCACATCACAACCATGCGACTCAAACCCATGTGAACTAGGCCTTCCCTTGACATAAGCAGGTCATCAAAGACTCCTGATTCAGTCAAGGATTCCTTAGTGCTGAGCAGAAACTCCAAAAAAAGACAACAAAAAGTCCACTTTGCTTGCCATTACATTTGAAAGCCAAGACTCATCAAAGGTACTTGATTACCTCAGTGCTGAAAAGAACACCAAAACAAAAAAACAAAAGGGTCCCACTTTACTTATCCTATTCAAACAAAGGCAAGACTCATTAAAGGTGCTTGATGGCCTTAGCATTCCAAAAGAGAAGAACAGCAAAAAAAGTCACACCTTAATTACCATAACATATGGCCCAGTGGGAAAAGTCCTTGACTTAGAATGAGAAGGTTAGGGTTCAAGTACCTAGCCTGCCACTTTCTAGCGCTTTCTTTTCTTTTTTTTTTTTTTTTTATTTGTTTTTACCTTTGTGATCTTGGGCAACTATTCTGGATCTCAGTGTTTTCATATGTAAAATAAGGCAGTTGAACTAATTAACTTCTAAATAAATCCTTTCTGGCTCTAAAGATATGGATCTTATTATTATATAATTGTGAGACAACGTGTTTTTTTTGGTTTTTTATTTAATATTTTTAGTTTTCAACATTGATTTCCACTAGATTTTGAGTTACAAATTTTCTCCCCATTTCTACCCTCCCCCCGCCCTAAGATGGCATAAATTCTGATTGCCCCCTTTCCCAATCTGCCTTCACTTCCATCATCCCACTCTCCCCATCCCCTTCCCCCTTCTAGTAGGGCAAGATAGATTTCTATACCCCATTGCCTGTATATCTTATTTACCAGTTGCATGCAAAAACAACTTCTTTTAAACATTTGTTTTTAGAACTTTGAGTTCCAAATTCTCTCCCTTCTTCTCTTCCCACCCACCCTCCTTGAGAAGGAAAGCAATTCGACATAGGCCACACATGTATCATTATGCAAAACACTTCCATAATAGTAATATTATGAAAGACTAACTCTATTTTCCTCCATCCTATCCTGTCCCCCTTTATTCACTTTTCTCCCTTGACCCTGTCCCTTTTCAAAAGTGTTTGCTTTTGACTATCTCCTCCCCCAATCTGCCCTCCCTTCTATCATCCTCCCACTCTTATCCCCTTCCTCCCTACTTTCCTGTACAGTAAGATACCCAATTGTGTATGTATGTTATTCCTTCCTTACATCAAATCCGGTGAGAACAAGATTCACTCATTGCCTTTCGCCTTTCGCCTTCCATTATAACAGCTTTTTCTTGCCATTGTATCTTTGAGATAGTTTACCCATTCTAACTCTGTCTTCTTTCTTCTCCCAATAAATTCCTCTCTCATACTTTAATTTTATGTTTTTTTAGATATCATTCCTTCATATTCAACTCAATCTTTGCCCGTTGTCTATACATATGTATACTCCTTTCAACTACCCTAATACTGAGAAAGGTCTCATGAGTTACAAATATCATCTTTCCATGTTGGAAATGTAAACAAAATGGTTCAAATTTATTAAGTCCCTTATGACTTCTCTTTCCTGTTTACCTTTTCATGCTTCTCTTGATTCTTGTATTTGAAACTCAGATTTCCAATTTAGCTCTGGTCTTTTCACTGAGAATGCTTGAAAGTCCTCTATTTTATTGAAAATCCTTATTTTGCCCTGAAGTATTATACTCAGTTTTGCTGGGTAGG
>CM053622.1:169374264-169393258 GCA_028646595.1 Phalanger gymnotis | reverse complement strand
ACAAAAAGACTCCAGGCCCAGAAAGCCCATTTCACAAGGGCAACCAGGAGGCCACAGAAAAACAAGATAGTATCTAGACAAATCATGTTCACTGGCCTCACGTTCCTGCTCGCACTCGGGTAAGCCCTGCTTCCGCAGCTTTCTGCCTCCACAGCTTCTGGCTTCCGCAGCTTCTGGCTTCCACACCTTCCGCCGCCGCCCCTCCTCGCAGCCGAGCTTCCGGCGTTCTCAAGCCCCGCCTCAATGACCAGAGACCATTGGTTCCCAAGCTGGCCCCTCCTAAGTCACCAATCCACACCCACACAGGTTTCACACCTGACAGAGCCCTGGGCCTAGGGCTTAGCACTTAACAGCTGAAAGTACTTCCACTCAAAAGAAACAAAAGCCACGCTAATGACACAATTTTGCTTAACAACACAAGGTGATTCTTGGTTTTAATCCTAGCTCTTTTGACCTCTGGAATATCATATTCCAAGCCCTTTGATCCTTTAATGTAGAAACTACTAGATCTTGTGTTATCCTGATTCTGTCTCCACAATACTTGAATTGATTCTTTCTGGCTGCTTGCAAATATTTTCTCCTTGAACTGGGTACTCTAGAATTTGGCTACAATATTCCTAGGAGTTTTCTTTTGGGGAGCTTTTTCAAGTGGTGTTTGGTGGATTCTTTGCACTTCTATTTTACCCTCTGGTTCTAGAATATCAGGGCAGTTTTCCTTGATAATTTCTTGAAAGATGATATCTAAGCTCTTTTTCTGATCATGGCTTTCAGGTACTCCAATAATTTTTAGTTCTTTCTTTTGGATCTATTTTCCAGGTCAGTAGTTTTTCCAATGAGATATTTCACATTGTCTTCCATTTTTTCATTCTTTTGGTTCTGTTTTATAATTTCTTGATTTCTCATAAAGTCACTAGCCTCCACCTGCTCCATTCTAATTTTTAAGGCAGTATTTTCTTCGGTGGTCTTTTGGACCTCCTTTTCCATTTGACCAATTCTGCCTTTCAAGGAATTCTTCTCCTTATTGGCTTTGGAGCTCTTTTGCCATTTGGGTTAGTCTATTTTTAAGATGTTATTTTCTTGAGTATTTTTTTGGGTCTCCTTTAGCAAGCTGTTGACTTGTTTTTCATGATTTTCTTGCATCAATCCCAATTCTCTTCCCAATCTTTCCTATACTTCTCTTACTTGATTTTCCAAATCCTTTTTGAGCTCTTCCATAGCCTAAGACCAATTTGTTTTTTTCTTGAAGACTTTTGGTGTGGGTTCTTTGACTTTGTTGACTGTTTCTGGCTGTATGTTTTGATCTTCTTCGTCACCAAAGACAGCTTCTATAGTCTGAGTCCTTCTATGCTGCTTGCTCATTTTCCCAGCCAATTACTTGACTTTTGACCTTTTTGTCAGAGTGTAACTGCTTTCAGACTGGAGAGTGCTTTTTTCCCCAAGTTTTAGGGTCTAGGCACTGCTGTTTTCAGAGTTATTTCTATTCCCAGGTAATATGATGCTCCTCTCCTGGCCTGTGTTCTGGTCTGTGAGTGCAGGCACTCCTTTCTGCCATCCAACCATGAAGAGAACTCCCTCTCCACAGCCAACACAAAGCTCTGCCACACCAGTGCTCCTCCTCCCCCAAGAACCATCAACCAGAACTTCGACCCAGATCCATGCAGGGCAAAGTAGGTGAACCTTGCATCAGCAGCAGCAAAGCAATCTCTGCACTCCTGCTCTGATCAGCTACCTGATTCCCCCCCACTATGTGGGCCTGGGCCCAGGAGCAGCAGCTACTGCTGCTGCTGCTGCCACCACTGCTGCTACAGCCACCTCTGCCACCCTGAGGCTGCAGCCTGACCACCCACTTCCCTCATCTAGATCCAGCAGTTTTTCCACTGACCTGTTCTGTTGTTTTTGGCATTTATGGATTGAGAAGTCTGTTAACTGCCATAGGTGAGTGATTTAGGGCCCTGAAGCCTGCTCTGCTCTGACCAGCCCACTCCATGCCTGGTCTGTCCTGGCATGGCCCATTCCCAGCATGGTGTGATAGACCTTTCCCAGCGACCATCCAAGCCATTTTGGGATGGAGACTTGTTTCCCACTGTTGTTTCGTGGGTTCTGTATCTTTAGAATTTGTTTAGAGTCATTTTTTACAGGTGTTTGGAGGGATTTGGGGGAGAGCTTAAGCAAGTCCATGTTCCCAAGCTGTCATCTTGTCTCTGCTAGAACAGTATATTCTAAAGGATAGCTAGGTGGTGCAATGAATAGAGAGCGGGGTTTGGAGTCAGGAAGACTCATCTTCGAGAGTTCAAATCTGGTCTCAGAGACTCACTAACCATGTGATCCCGGGCAAGTCATTTAACCTTGCTTACTCAAGTTGTTTCTTTCTGGCTGCTTGCAGTATTTTCTCCTTGATCTGGAACTCTGGAATTGGGTGACAATATTCCTAGGAATTTTCTTTTTGGGATGTTTTTCAGGAGGCGATTGGTGCGTTCTTTCAATTTCTATTTTACCCTCTGGCTTTAGAATATCAGGGCAGTTCTCCTTGATAATTTCTTGAAAGATGATATCTACGTCCTTTTTTTGATCATGGCTTTCAGGTAGCCCAATAATTTTTAAAATAGCTTTCCTGGATCTATTTTCCAGGTCAGTGGTTTTTCCAATAAGATATTTCACATTGTTTTCCGTGTTTTCATTGCTTTGGTTCTGTTTTATAGTATCTTGATTTCTCATAAAGTCACTAGCTTACACTTGCTCCACTCTAATTTTTAAGGCACTATTTTCTTCAGTGGTCTTTTGGACCTCCTTTTTCATTTGGCTAATTCTGCCTTTCAAGGCATTCTTCTCATTGGTTTTTTGGAACTCTTTTGCCATTTGAGTTAGTCTATTTTTTTAAGATGTTATTTTCTTCAGTATTTTTTGGGTCTCCTTTAGCAAGTCATTGACTTGTTTTTCATGGTTTTCTCGCATCACTCTCATTTCTCTTCCCAATTTTTCCTCTACTTCTCTAACTTTCTTTTCCAAATCCTTTTTGAGCTCTTCCATGGCCTGAGACCAGTTCATGTTTTTCTTGGAGGCTTTTGATGTAGGCTTTTTGACTTTGCTGACTTCTTTTGGCTATATCTTTTGGTCTTCTTTGTTACCAAAGGAAGATTCCAAAGTCTGAGTCTGAATCTGAGTCTGTTTTCGCTGCCTGGCCAAGTTCCCAGCCAACTTACCTGACCCTTGAGTTTTGTGTCAGGGTATGACTGCTTGTAGAGTAAATAGTATTTTGTCCCAAGCTTGAGGGGTTGCGCTGTTGTTTTCAGAGCTATTTCTACACAGCAATCTCTGCCACACCAGTGATCCTCTTTCCCTAAGAACCGCCAACCTGGACTGGACTCAGATCTTAAGCAAGCTCTACACTCCTCCTTGGATCCACCACTTAATTCCTCCCACTGGTGGGCCTGGGGCCAGAAGCAAATGCAGCTGTAGTTCTGTCCTCAGAGCTGCACCACATCCACTGCCTGCGAGGCGGTGGCCAAACCACCAACTTCTTTCACTCTGTCCCTGCAGCTTTTCCCACTAACCTTCTCTGTTGCCTCTGGTGTTTGTGGGTCAAGAGGTCTGGTAACTGCCACAGCTCACTGATTCAGGGCACTAGGGCCTGTTCCTCCTCGCTCCCAGTCTGGTTGGTCCAGGTGCAGCCTACACTGGGCTCTGCTCTGCTCCTACCCCACTCCCTGTGATAGGCCTTACCCAGTGACCATCCAGGGTGTCCTGGGCTGGAGCTCTGCTTCCCTCTGCTATTCTGTGGGTTCTGCAGCTCCAGAATTCGTTCAGAGACGTTGTATAGGTTTTTGGAGGCACCTGTGGAGGAGCTCACACAAGTCCCTGCTTTCCAGGCACCATCTTGGCTCTGCCCCCCACTTAACCTTTTTTGCCTCAGTTTTCTCATCTGTAAAATGAGCTGGAGAAGGAAGAGGCAAAACACTCCAGTATCTTTGTCAAGAAAACTCCAAATAGTGTCACAGAGTCAGACACAACTACATTACAGCAAATACTATTCTAAACTTTTGAAAGGCAAAATTTTTAAAAGCAGGTTTATAACTATTTAAAAAGCAGGTTTATAACCATAATGCAAAATAAAAACTGAGAAAAAACCCTGCCAAACAATATGTATACCTACCTATCAATCCAGCACACCGGAAGTGTAAAAGAAAAACCTGTTCCTGGTAATATATCAACTAACACCAAAGTGACTTATTCAAGAGATAATAATTATATTGGAAAGGTATACAGGGCCATAAATAGTTTTTATACCACTAGTTAAATACCAGTAGGAACCTCATGCAATAGACAGCTCCAGCAATGGCTCACCAGAACCCTACAAATAATACATTTGTTATAAAAAAAAAACAGAGAAAGGTATTCTATTAGATGCTTCATTGTGGAGGGTTTGGGTTTTTTTTTTAATTTGTTTTACAAGCAACATGTTTTCATTAAGTATATTCTGGAGAAATTGTTATTGTTGTCCTTTTTCTCTTGAAGAGAACCAATGACATCCTTTTCTAAGACCTTCAACTAACAAGTGGCCATATGCCCCTCCTCTGGCCACCTCTTCCATAGCCTCCCAGCCAGAAGCCTAACACTCTACACCAGAGACCACACCACCAGGCAATTTTTGTCCTGGGGCACTTCTCAGATGGTAAGAGCTTGGCTTTCCTAGCTACCATTCTTCTACTGCTACTGTTTCCCCTTCATTAGAGTATAAGCGACTTGAGGGCAGGGACTATCTTAGTTTTTATATTTGTATCTACAATGCTTAGCTCTGCGCTAGAAATGGAGTGAGAGTCTAATAAAGGCATTCTGTTTATTTATTTTTAAATATTTTAAGAGGACTTGTGTAGCACTCCCTTTGGTGTTTAACTATTGGTATAAAAGCTGTTTATGGCCTTGTATACCTTTCCAACATAAACATTTTCTCTTGAGTAAATTACTTTGGTGTTAGTTTATGTATCACCCTACATGGTTTGGTCTATTACTCCTCCTGAGGCCTTGATTGATAGGTATGCAATTCATTTGGCAATGGTTTTTTAAGTTGTCTGTTAATTCATTTATTTTTTCATTTCAAGCATGTATTCAAAGATGTTGTCTAAGCCAACCAACCTCTCCTCTCTAGACCAACTCCTACGCAGAAGGTAGAGATTCTATGGAGCTTAAAGAAACAGCGATGCCCCTCAAGGTTTTCAGGGGCACAAGTACCCTTGGTTGTATGGTCATACTGAAGAACACCAGGACATAACCTTTGGGGGTATTTAATAAAATAGAAAGCACTTAATAAAATATTTTTAATTTATTTATTCCCCCCTAGATGTTTGTTTATTCTAAAACATTAAACCTAATTCTAAGAAGGAAATAAGACACAGTTAGAGAAAAAGGTTTGGAGCTTAAGAGATATTACAGGGCTTTAAAAAGAAATGTGAGTAGGGATGTGCTGGAAAATGTTTAACATTCAGATATCAAAAAAAGGAGAAGGAGGAGGGGGAGGAGGAGGAGAAGGAGAAGAAGAAGAAATGAAAGTATTCATGACATACTTTTAAGTTTAATTTGCACTATTTAACATTTTCCACATCATTTTCTTAAGACTCGAAAACCAACAAAACAATAAATCAAACTCTGATTTGCAGCATTTGAAGATTTCAGAGGTGTAAATACACAGAAATTTAACAATTACTCAGGAGCCAGTCCTAGCTGCTTCTAGCTAACCCCAGGATCATTTGATACTGATCTGCCTGCAGTGGTAGCTGAAGGTATAGGAATGAATGAGTTGGCAAAGGAGAAAAGTGTATTTTTAAAGAAGGACCAAGGACAGACTCACTCCTTCCCTCTCTGAGAGGGAGAAATTACCACTCTCATCTTTAAAATGCTGTAGAATAGTGTTTCCTAAGTTAATTTGGCTACAGAACAGCAATGGAAGAGCACATGATCTTAAGTCAGAAGCTCTGGGTTTGAATATTAGCTCTGCTACTTAGTATCTGTGAGACCTTAACCTTTTTCTAGGTCCCAATTTCCTTATCTGTAAAATGGAACACTGGACTGGATGACCTACCAGGTCCATTCTACCTATAAATATATGATCCTATGAGTAGTTTTGGAGAAGGAAATGGAAAACTGCTCCAGTATCTCTGCCAAGAAAACCCGAAAAGGGATCACAAAAAGTCAGACACAACTGAAATGACTGAACAACAAAAATTTAACAATTTGGAATTGGAGTCTATTGATAAAACCCATAAACACGGGCCCAAGATGAGGGGGCAGGAAGTATAGAATATCCCTGAAATAAAAGATGATTAAGAAAATTTTGAAATGAAATAGATAAAAATGTTGACTACTTGTATACAGAAAAATATTTGCATATCAAATCTTTCACCACTCCAACTCTATCCTACATGCTGCTGCCAAAGCAATGTTCTTTCAGTACAGATCTAACCATGTGACTTCCTTAATCAATCAACAATGGTTCCTTACTGTCTCTAGGATGAATAATATGTAACCTGAGACCCAACATCCAAATGGTATGAGATTCTCTCCTCACTGGCGAAGATCAATGCCCTGAGCCTGTATTGGGAGGCAGGAGGGAGTTGCCAGAGAAGAATACCAGGCTCTCAAAAATCTCTCTCTCTTTCTCTCTCTCTCTCTCCCTCCCTCCTTCTCTCTCTCTCTCTCTCTCTCTCTCTCTCTCTCTCTCTCTCTCTCTCTCTCACTCCCCTCCCCACCTCACTCGCAATGGGAGAATTCCTTCACTCTGTATTGTCTAATACAACAGTCTCCTATGTACACTTTATCTGTTTTGCTATCAACTTGGATAAATGGGTTTCATTGCTATTTATTATGTGTGTTCATTGTGGAACTCATATTTGGTGGGAAAGGAGTTAAGCCTTGGATATAAAGCTTGGTGTCTATGCTTCCTCCAATAATGGACAGTAATCGGAAATGTAGCTTGAACCTAAACTAATCCCCTAAACTAATAATACTTAAAGGGAGCAGATAGATATAATTCTAGCCCAGTATCCTTTCTAAGAAATAAGGGACTGATGGCACTAAAAATTTAAGTGTGAGGCCCGAGGTCACCACACATGCAATTAGGAGAACTAGGACCTACATTTCCTTACTCCTAATTCCAGTGCTTTATTGTGTTATGTTGACTTTGTAAGAAAATCAAGGAAAAGGAAAAAGCATTTATTAAGCATTTACTATGTGCCATTATGCTAAAGACTTTTCAAATATAATCTCATTTGATCAAGAAAATAGAGAATTGAGGAAAAGCAATATGATGTTGGAAAAAAGTGGTTTATGATGACAGAAATGTAGAAATACAGGATGACATGGAACAAAATATTCTATGATGAGACCTTCTTACTGCTTGCTAATAGGTCTCACTTCTGTAGGATTTACCACAGACCACCAATTTCCTCCCTGCCTGTGGCTGGCTTCTAACCACTGGTCTCAGGGATTCAGCATGGGGATAGCGAAGTATCTTACTGCAGGTATTCAAGGGTATGGACAAATAGAAAACAAAAGGGAGAACTTTAGAGCAACAGAATGAGTTAGTTGTTCCACCTATGCAGTCAATTAAGTACAGCATCCTCTCTAGTCTCATGCTCCCAATTCCCACCTCCACTGATATGCTAGACAACAGAGGGTAGCTGAGTACCGTTCCCTTCAAAGTCCTAGTGGTAATCTTGAGTGGTTGGGTTACTTTTTTTTCCCCTAGTACTGTCTGTCATTCACAAGCCCCCATATGTTATGCTCTGGCTTTTGAAGAATTAGCTAGACAGAATTAATTAGTTTTTAGCAGGGGGCATTTACTAAGCAGATATAGCAAAGGCAGGTGTTACAGAAAAATGCACCCCAAACTAGAAGCACGCTCTCCCCTTTTCCACACAAAGAAGGTCAGGAAGGAACTAAGAGAATTTTAAGTCTAACCTCAAAACACCTTTGGGCTTTGGATGGCCATATTTACATAGGAAATGCCAAGTATATGACTAGACAGATAGAAGAGAACAAAACAACCTTACCCCCAAGGCTTAGATTTGTCTCTGTGCCATGCCTACTCATCTATGTGGGAGAGCAAAACACATGGAGTTGAGAAACTGGAAACCTTGAAATCACTGGGTGTTTGGTAGATTTTGAGTGAGTAATCCTTCATATGGATGAGAACCAGGTGTAGTCTTGCCTATAGAGATGATAATCATGAGGTATATGGAATGTTTACCATAAACTAGAGTGAGACTTATGTCCAATGAGCCTTGGAGTTGTTTCAAAAGGGAAAAGACTTCTGCCTGACACCACCAAGTGTCTTTACCAAGGGGTAAAGAATTAATTCTTGGAGATGAAAGGTCCCCTAGCCAAGGTAACTCTATAAAGGATAAGAGTAAGAAAAAAGAAGAGTTTTTTGGATTCATAGTGGGGTTACTCTTTTTATCAAGGGCTTCTAGGAGATAGTATTTTAGCCAAAGGCTTCATGTGAATCCAGAATCTGGAAACAGAAACTCTACAGACGTGCCAAATAGGCCCATACCTGATAGTAGAATAGTGTCTGCTGTGGCAGTACCCAGTGAAGCAACTTCTGGTAGAGATTAGAGGTCCAAGAGAGGCTGTGCATTCACTGTTACACCATCTGGCAGAGACTGTACATCCAGAGGGACGGTGTCTAGAAGAACTATTTGAGAATATCACTGGAAGACATTAGCAACCCTACAGGGTGGGATGCATGAGTTCTGTGCCTTTCATTCCTTGGTCAATAAGGAGTACCTTTCCACATGTGTTCCCTAAGTGCATCCAATATTCCTGTTGATGGTGTGTATTTGTGGGAAAGTGTGCCCTAAGTTTATAGAGGAAATATTTATTATCACTGTTCTTATCATTACATTTCAGGAAACAATTTTGCTTTGAATTAATCGTGTCTTCCAGCTGACCATTCATCAAGGTTACTCTGATACTAATCTCTTTCTCCTCTTGCATATTTCCATATTTTCCTTTATCAATGGGAAATATAAAGAAGCATATTAGAGTGTAAGGTTCTACTATGCCTCATAGCCTGTATGGAATGATGTGGACAATACGGGGGCCATATGGAAATCCCAGGAAGGTTGTTGATTATTATTGGGTTCAGCATTCTATTAACATTTCAAATAATAATATATCTCCTTACTCATTCTAAACAAAAGAAGGAAGGCCATGCTACCATTTTTAAAAAGAAAGAAAGACAGAAAGAAAGGAAGGAAAGAAGGAAGAAAGGAAGAAAAAACAAAGAAAATAAAATTAAATGGGAGTCTTCTTTGATTTTCATGAGCTGCCCTTCCCAGTGGGTTACTGATGGCCATGTTCAATTCAATACAACAAATAGGGAGAAAGTGCTTCCTGAATGCAAGGCCCTGTTCTAGATACTAGAAATAAAAAGTCAACACTGAAACAATAGGTCAGTACTTGCTCTCTGGGAGCTTATTGAGAGTTTACAACATGTACAGGATAATGCAAGAGTAAATCAAGAGGGAGAGAGTGACAGTAATTAAGGAGACAAGGAAAGTCCTTTTAAAAGAAGTACTATTTCACCTATGTTAGGAAGAAAGCTAGAGATGCTATGAGGCTGAGGTGAGGTAGGAATGCATTCTATGCATTGGTGACCACTTGTACATAGGAATGAGGTAAAAGACAGGACGTCACATGCAGGGAACAGCTAGAAGGTCATTTTGCCAGGAACAAAGAGAAAATAAAAGAGAATAACTAAATAATATATTATTTATTATATAATATATAAATAAAATTTTAAAAATAAAGACGAAAGGAAAAAAATAATAAGACTGGAAAAGTAGGTAGGAGCCAGAGGATAGAGGGCTTTGAATGCCAAAGTACAGTCGTGAGCAATGACATTGCTTAGGAAAGCACAGACAGTTAAGGTTATTGATTTTCCATATGATTCTCTTTTATACAAGGGCTGATCTTTGTTAGCAGCACAGGGAGGATCAGAGGATCTTGGCTTTAGAGTTGGAGGGTCTTCCAAGACTGAGTCTAACTCATTCATTTTACAGAAGCAGAAAATGAAGCCCAGAAGAACTTACTGATTTTGACCAAGTTCACACAGGTAGTAAGAGAAAGAATAAGCATTCCAATTCAGGTCCTGTGACTACAAGATCAGCTCCCCAAGTTCAGCATTCTTACTAGCACCACGCTGCCTCCTAATAAAGGAGGGGGGAAGAAGATAGTGTGAGTATTTGTTCACATTGTACCTTTGGCTGGCCCTTACATCTTAACTTTCTGGGCTCCCTTTCTTTTAATTACTAGTTTTTGCTCATTGCATAACATAGACAATGTCACTTTGGGAGAAAGGCATTGGTAAAAATATAATAATATTAATAATGATGATGATTATAACAATGCTAAACAATGCTAAAAATGGCAACCCTGCTGTAAGTAATATTCATTGAGGGAACACAAATAGGGAAAACACTCATATGGGTCTTCATCCAAGAAGGAAGAGAGAAATAGGAGATCCATAGCTTTAACGGAAAATGAAAACTTTCTTTTCAGCAAAAAAAAAAAAAAAGGATTTTGTCAGGACTTCCCACTACACACACACACACACACACACACACACACACACACACACACACACACACACACACCAATTCTAAGGTGTTTTGCTCTCCCTTGTTAATTTCTAAGTTGAGGAAAGCAAAGTAAAAATGTTTATAGGTTTTACTTCATAGGAGTAGGGGAGAGAAGAGCAGGTATTGGGGAATAAGAAGCTTGTTATTAGGCTTATTATCTAGAGGCATAACCTTTTAAAATTAGAACTTCTTAATCCAAAATAAGGAGCTTCTTGCTTCTATGGAGAAGATCTCTAGGGTACTTGGCCCTTAAAAATGGTCACATGGCTTCCATCCATTCTACCATTGCATAACATGCCACAGCTGACATCTCAGGACATAAAAGTCCCTAAGTGATCACTCACCACAATTTTCCTGGGCCTTGGCACTCAATTTTAATATCCAAGTGAAGTTTGAGAGACTAAGCTTTAACCTTGTCTGCCTAGCTGCGGGTTCTCTTCCCCACAACTAACAAATTTTCTTAAACTCTGGGCCTTTAAACTGCCCAAACCATGGAAACATTAATAATGACTCTCCTTCATTAAACCTTGGCTTCCTTTCCCAAACATACTCAGGAGGAGCATTTCTCTGCTTCAAAGCAAAAATCGGTACACAGTTTAGTTACTCAGGGTGACCCCTATACCTCTGACCAACACCTTCAACAAAAAGAAAAGCCAAATCCACACAAACTCCACAATTTTCATAATCCTTCTACTCCGACAACTACAATTATTTAACCTCAAAATTTCTGCTTTTATTTTTTCAGTTGCCCTGGGAAGGTCTGTTTTTACAGCTCTGACTGCAAGAAGTAATTGCTAGCCTTAAAAAAAATAGTACCATAAAGACAAGAGCTATGCACATAGCTCAGGAACTGTGCAAAAGGATCAGGCAAAAATTCTGTCACTATAAGCAAAGGTGTTAACAAACCAATTACCTGGTAAATTAACAAAGAAAAGCACCAAGTTAACTTTATTGCCAACTAAAGGCAGTTAACATTTTAAACTCAAAGTAGGCTACTTGGCTCTAGTCCATCCATGGAACAGGTAATGAAAGCAAACATATTTACCTGGCAAAGAAAAAAAGATCTAGGTTCATTTTCCTTCCCAGATTGCAATGCCTACCACCACTCCCACACATATACCCTTTCTCCTTAATAGGAAAAATTGCACTTCATTCCTAAGTGTAGAAAAGAACATGTGGGCACAGAAGCAATAATGACAATGATCTAGTTTCATTATCTATAATACAAAATAATTGTCCACTGGGGAATTTCTTGGTGACTTTTTCCATTTTTACCATCAGTATCAATTTACTTACTTAATTCAATATGATAGGTAGTTTTTCTATCAGGCCACTGAATGTTTGTGTTGGAAGACCTTGGAGAAATCATTTTGTTCAGCCCCCTCAATTTTCATATGGGGAAACTGAGGGCCAAAGAGATGAAGTGACTTGACCATGATCACACAATTGGCAGTAGAACTGGGACTATAAAATCATGTTTTGTCTCTTTCTTGGACTCGATGGTTTCTAAGTTTAAGGGCCTCACTAGCTCTCAATCTGTAATCATACGTACAGCACTCTCTCCACTACATCCATCTTCTTCCCACCAACAGCCTTGTTTTCTACTCATATCTTTGGATTACATCACAATATCAAGTTGTAATGTGGGTAGAGTTGAAAGCTGGGGACACATCATCCTAAAGAATTTTTGCTTTGTTTTGCTTTAAGATTGAGGACCATGAAGGAGGAAGAGAGGAAGATTTGTTTTATACTCTCAATTTGACTGTTTGCCTCACACTGTGTGGCAGGAGAACACACAGAAAGCTAGATCAAGTGACCAGGAAGGAGAGAAGGGAGAGGGTTACGCAATCTCCTTCCAAAGCAGGCTTTCTAAACAGGATCAGGTTTTATCTGACTAAAACTCATTAGGAGTTGTCACTTCAGAAAGACAAGATATAGACTAGATTCTTAACCTAGGGCCCACAAACCTCCAAGGGATCTATTGATAGATTTCAGGAAGTCCATAAACTTGGATAATATAATATAACGTAATATAACATAACACAACACAACACAACATAACATAACATAATATAATATAATATACGTGTATATGTATAAATATATGTAAATACATACACACACACATATATATATATATATACATATACATATGTATGTATATATATATTCCACTAACCTTTGGTTTCCTTTGCAATGCTATGGATTTTATTTTGTGCATTTCAAAACATCATTCTGAAAAGGGATGCATAAGTTTCACCAGATTGGCAAAGGGGTCCACAAAGATCGAGACCTTAGTAGATGAATTTTGAAGTTCTCTCATAGTTAATACACTAAGTACTACACTGTACAAGGTATTTTGTTAATCTTCTGCTTCCACAACATGTAACCTCGCTGTTTCTTTCTTCAAAGATCTCATCTTGAATCAATCCATACTGGAAGTGGCAGCATAGTACACTGGCAATGGAGTTGAAAATGGAATAAGGACCCAGGTTCAAATCCCATCTCTGCTGCTTACTACCTGTGTGGCATTGGGCAAATACCTTAACTTTCATAAGCCTCAGTTTCCTCATCTATAAAATAAGGGGAAGGATGATATAATCTCTGAGGTCCCTCCTATCTGTTGTTATTCATCCTTGCCACTCAAAGAGGACCAATGACAACATGAACATGATATCTTGACTTGTGCTGTGATCTTGAGCAAGGTACTGAATATAAATGGATTCCAAAGTTCTTTCCTTCTGCACCCACAAAATATTCGGAATATCATACTAAGGTTGATACACATTCTGCAAGTTTGGTCAAGTTTGGCTGCAGCCCTGGTTCAATTCCTTAGCCTCATATGACCCCACTTCCTGCTTCTGTTACTCATCTCCTAAAGAAGATCTTTCTGCCAAGTCTCCTTCACCAGCAGCAAGAAGAGAATCTAGACTCCCTTAAAATTAAGGAGCACTGTAGGGAAAGAACACTGGATTTAGACAGGAGAGGCCTTGGGATAAAATTTCAGCTGTCATTTACTGGCTTTGGGACCTTGGGGAAGCAAGCAATTTTATCTCTTGGGGCCACAGTTCCTCATCGGGGAAAATGAGGGGGTTGAACTACAAGGAGATGATCTCTCAATCCTCTTCCAGGTCTAAATACTGTAACAGATGACTTAGATTAAAAACAAGGATTGTATGCTAGCTTAAAAAGAAGGTGGGGTGGGAGGGTGGGGACCAAAATGAGACACTTTGACTTTGCCAAATTCCCATCCCTTAGCTACAGGTAGTGCCAAGCTGGTGAGGAAGTTGAAAAGGGAGGGTATATGGAAGATGCTCCGCCCCTTCCCTTACTCTTTCTGGCAAGATGTCAATAAATATTCCTCCCCCAAACCCCCACCCCTTCTTGTTGCCCACTGTAGAGAGACAGGTTTCTTGCAGAGACTTGCTTAATTGGAGGAGCCCTGCCCATCCACAAATAGGTACCGCTGGAGCTGCCCTGAGAGGCTGGGTGTGTGTGGGTGGTGGAGGGTGGGGCATGGGGTAGATTACACAGCAACCAGGCCAGTGGCGACACACTTTCCATTTGCAACCACAGACCTTGGTTTTATATCACAAAGATCCAAGAGGGGGTGCCTTCAGAAAGAAGAGTAAAAAGGACTTCCTTCTCCTCCTTCCCCATCTATCTACCCCCTTAAACACCTCCAACTTCAAGGTATCAAGTATCTCTGACAGAAGAGAAAAAATGGCAAAACTTAGAACAGCTGGAAGGAGGGAGGTCTAAAGGATATTGTTGGAAGAGGTGAGGTTCTCTGCCTCTAGGCAGGAAGGGAGAAGAGAAAGTGAGAAATGAGAGTGACTTAAATGTGCTATAATCCTAGGGCACGGACCTGTGTCCTGGGCAGCGTCAGTAATTATATGTGAACTTGGCAGTGGATTTCTCAGCACTCGAGGCATAGATTTTGAATCTGATGGAATAGGACCAATGCCAAACTCCAGTTCAGTGACATCCCTGGAGTGAGCTCATCCTGAGCAATGAGCAGTATCATCTGAGGCAGCAACTTCAATCTCAGAGGCCTGACCAGGGCTATCTTCTCTTGTGTGATGATCTCAATTTGGGTGACTAGTGTGAGGCTCCAATGAGATAATGGATGTAAAATACTTTTTAAACTTTAAAACACACATAGTAAATGCCAGTTTTATTATTATTATTAGTCACCAGTCAACAAGCCTCCAGTCTGGGGATGACTTCATTCCCTGAGTCTTCCTCTACTCCACTCTTGCTAAGCTCAGGTAATATTTATGCAGCAATACAGTGATGTGCTGGGAATACAACCAGGCTCTCCAAGAGGAAAGCAAAAAAGACAAAGGAAAGAAAAAAAGACACAATGTATGCACACATTCTTTTAAGCTTAATCTGCATTTTTAACACTTTCCTAAGTCTAGACCATCAACAAAATAAATAAAGCCATGATTTGTAGCAGTTTGTAGCAATTCAGCAATTGCTGAAGTATAAATGCTCCCACTGAAAATCTAAATCAATTTCCTATTGGAGCTGGTTCCAGCATACCCAGGAACACTCCAATATTTCCATCAGCTGTGATGTCATCAGTGTGGAAACTCCCACTATCAACATATCCTGACTTCTACACAATTTAGTAGGTTGCCTGAAAGAGCTGTCATGTTATTTAAAACAATAATAACAATAACAAACAACGCACCCAGTGACCAGCCTCCTGGCAATGAACCTCTCTAAATTCAAAAAGGCTGGAATATAGGTGACAAGCATACAGGCCAGCCATAGCTGGATCTGAACCTGAAACCTTTCCAGCTTGGTAGGAGTTGCCAAAGCTTGCACTTTGCTGACATAGCTTTTTGAGAACACGAGGTTACCTCCACACCATGATGAGGCACAGGAGGAGGGCTCAGGGAAGGAGATGATAATAATGATGGCTTAACTTCTATGTTGTTTTAAAATTCACAGAGCACTTTTTACATACAACTTCATTTGATTTGACAGCTTCATTCTGGGACTTAATAGGGTCCTCTTATCTAATGTTCCTGTTCACATGAGGTGTTATAGCTATTCCCTAGGACTAATCATTTAGCTAATATAGAACCTAAAGCTGTATTGTTTGGGTTTGATTTGCTTCTGGGTGGAAAAGAAGGAGGAGCTACTAATACAATACTCACTACTATTCATTAGTACTGAACTTGCCACTGGAGCCAGTTTTACGGCACAATTTCCTACCATCTTTGAAAGTATTATGGCAAAATACTGTTAGGAATGAGGCAGGGGGTAGGTGGAAAAGGGAAGCAAAAGATAGCAGAATCATCAGAATGTCTCTTATATCGCAGTTTGTTCATGTGAAAGGAAGTGGGGGACCAGAGTGATGGAACACTAGTGTCTAAAGAACTAAAATTGGAAACCACTCAAAGAAGAACAGAGGGGTACATGATGGGCATGAGCCAATTGCAATACATTACGACTAATTAGGACTTATGATATAAAAGCAGAGTAAAGGAGGTCATCAAAGAACATGTGAGTGGGGAGAAAATAATGGCTGACCACATGGCAAGAGCAAAGGGTAACAGCCTGCATACTTTTGGGTATCCTCCCAAGGTGAGCAGACTCTGGCATGTTAGGTAGATTCCCCTGTGAACTTTGAAGGGAACACGGACATGAGTCACACAGGATGGGCAGCAATGGATAGGATATGATCCACATTAATAGAATACCTACACTGATGAGATTACAGGCTTTGGGGTATTTGAGAGTGTATGCGGGTGATCGAGCTGGGGGGCCATCTCCAGTCGTCCCGATCTATATCTTGCCACTAGACCCAGATGGCTCCAGAGGAGAAATGAGGCTGGTGACCTTGCACAGCCCTCTCTCCCTCAAATCCAATTCACTTGTATGTCATGGCAGCATCCTCTTCAAGAACGAAAGATAAACAACAACAAATGGTCAGGCTAAACTCTGTGCAAGGACATCGCTGACCTCTCAAATGATCACATATGATCGTTGGATAACTGCTCAACATCTTTGTCTTTGTCCTTTAATCTTTATTTAATAAGACTTCAAAATTACATGGAATGAAGGTGTGTATGTCTCTTGTAGGTCATATTTCAAGGCCCACCTCAGCTACCACACTTCCATAAAGAAACAAACAAAAAAACTCACTCCCTTCAAATCTGTCATAACACGTTGCTTTACCTTGCATCATGGTTATTTGTTTACATGCCTGCCTCTGCCTCACCCCCCTCACGAAGACCGGCAATTCCTTGAGAACAGTATTTAAGTGCTCCATTTTTGAATCTAACTCAGCACATTGCCCATAAGAGGGGTTTAGTAAATGCTTGTGGAAATAAATTGGATTCTCACCTCTTTTTTATCTACCACTCTATTTTTTGGCCCTACGCTATTCTTTCCTGAACCAATGTCAACAACCAAATTTTCTTTTTATAACTACCAAGTCAAACAACTAAGAAGCTTGTCTTTTTTTTTTAGGAGATCATGATACAATTTTTATACTGATGGCCACACTAGTCATGTCAGATGAATGAGGGTGTGTGTTGAAACACCAGGGAGACAAGTCTGGGTAGGAACACTCCAGTTACATCCATTCAAAGGAAGCAAATTATAATGTTAACCATGAAGATTTTAGAATCTTGTTTTAAACTTCAGGTCCTTATATGCTAATAAATAGGAACTCTGGAGTGGCAGAGTCAAAGAATTTGAATCTACAAATGAAAGAAAAGTTGTGTTTGGGAAGAAAATTAATAATATGCTTTTCTACTCTGTCCCCTTCAATGAACATTATATTAAAGCAGTTTGATTAGAAAAAGTAATTAGAGAGAAACATACATACACCTGCAGTCACCCCACCTCAGCAAATGTATTCAGACTTAATGAAAGGCTCTCTCCCCAAACCCATTTATATTTTAATTCTCCTTTTTAATTTAAAAGTAAAACAGTAACTTGAGTGAGTTTAATCAGAAAACTTGATTTCCAACGTGCTGGGCAGGTTCTAGTTGATTTCTGCAGCCTGTTGCTTACCCAGGGGCTTAACTACGCCAAGTTCAGACTGAAAAATAGCTCTGCTTACGACAAAGGAATAAGGCTCATCTTAAAGGCCACAAGCCTCCTGCCTCAATCATGCTGATTTCCTATCTCACTCAGAAACGCAGTACATCACTTTCAGACATGTCATGAGACCCCAACATTTCCTTACATGAAAAGCTTAACCTATAACATTTTCCATTCACTCTTCACTTCCCTTCCCCCCCCCGTTAATTTTTTTTAACTTCTAAAGTTCTCAAAACCTTTCTCCTTATATATGACACTAGTCACTATCTCATTTTATCTTCAGTTTATAGATGCCTGGAAAATATAAGAAAGAGAAACATGGGGCAAATGCCAGCCTGTGACCTGGGTCTGGACTTAGCCAGACAAGATGCATGAATCAGGTGTGTGGTATGGGGGTTTCCAAGGCAACAAGATGACAAAAGAATGCAGTGAAATTAGAGATTCTTTTCAGTAGAGGTAACAGAAGCAGTGGGGCCACCTACAGAATGCTTAAGAGGTGGCATCAAAGTTCAGGGCCACAGATCTCTAAAGGCCTATTAGATCTCTTTGCTCAATTGTCTTTTTTCCCCCACCCTTTTCTTTTCCTCCCTTCCTGTTACTAATTTATACTGTCCTTTGTTGGCTTAAATAAATACCTATTTCCTAAAGGGATTTGCTGATGGGAAAAAGAGGAGGAAGAGAGGCTGATTATAGAGAAGAATGTTTTAAGAGGGGGGAAAAGGTGTTGTTGGTCAAAAGGTTCACCAAATGTGTGAAATTTGACTATTTCCTGCCTTGTTTTACAAAATCACTTGAACTTTCATCAAGCTTTTCTGCCCTACCAGGCAACAAATTCCCTTTGATTTCTGACCTATTTCTAACTTCACCTCCCTGAGAATAGCCATGAAACCTATATTATGTAAGGAAAGTGCTCTTTGTAAAATTAAATGTAAATGAGCATTTTAAAATAATTCTAGGTGGGAGACAGGCAGGGAGAAAGCTGGGCGCCTGAAACCAGCAGATATCCTCAGGCCTCGCAATACAGCAGGACACTCTGTGGAAGCAACGAGAGGCAGTGCAATGCCACAGACCATGAGATACCAACTCCTGAGGCTTGCAGCCCAAGGTATGGAATGTGGCTTCTTGAACTTCCAGGAGACATAATGGCCAGGTAAAGAGCTCTAATCCCTCCCCTCCCCACCCAGAGAATTCCTCGGGAGGAAAATAAAAGAACGCTGGAACAGAGGAGATAGAAGTGGGGCTTCAGTGGCCAAGTAGTTGGAGTACCTGAGTGCCAGAGGGGCAGAGCCAGC
>CM053622.1:169292738-169373764 GCA_028646595.1 Phalanger gymnotis | reverse complement strand
CTGACACAGATAATGCCCAGATGAGAAAATTCCATCCTGACAACTTCTCTGAAAAGGTATTATCTTTCTCTTAAAGAGTTGTCAATGACATGAAGAGGTTAAATGCCTCTCCTAGGGTTAGGTAGCCACTATGTGTCATAGGCAGGATTTGAAGCCACATCTTTCTGATTATTGTTCTTCTATGTTACTTAAGAAGTACTTCCTAGAAAGATTTACATGAACTGATGCAAAGTGAAGTGAGCAGAACCAAGAGAACATTATACACAGTACCAGCAGTAGTATTCAATGATCAACTATGAATGACTTAGCTATTCCCAGCAATACAATGGTCCAAGACAATTCCTGAGGAAAAAAAAAAGCTATTTAGATCCAGAGAAAGAATTGATGGAGCCTGAATGAAGACTGAAGCATAATATTTTCACTTTATTTTGTGTATTTTTTTTCTTTTGGTCTTTTTCTTCTTTTACAACATGACTAATATGGAAGCATGTTACATTGCACATATATAACCTATATCAAATTGCTTACCATCTTAGGGAGAGCAAAGTGAAGGAGAGAGGGAGAAAATTTGGAACTCAAATTTTTTAATGAATGTTAAAATTTTAGGAAAAAAATTAGAATTAGGAAAAAAATAAAATACTATTTAAAAAAAAGAAATACTTCCTTATGTGGAACTTGCCTTTTCACCATTTATATATGTCTTATTTTGCCAAAAAAAGGCTATAAGTTTCTTAAGGGAAGAAACTATGCATCATATTATTTTAAGTCTCCTATAACAGGGAGGAAATACTTTGGACGTAGCAGATGCTCAGCATATATTTGCTGATTGATTAGGCAGCTCAAGCTTTAACTATTCAAAAATACTATAATACCAGGTGTAGCTTAGACTAGAGGTGTCGAACACAGGCTGTGGTCAAAATGTGGGGAGAATCAGATTAAAAGGTAATTGGAAAATATTTATCAAAATAAATAAAAATACAATAGAACTTAGGGATAATATGTGGTTTCCTTAGTCAACATGTGGCCATGAAGGATCTTTATGCATAGTTTTGTGGTCTACCATCTCTCTTTAATTTTGACACTGCTGGCTTAGTGTAGACAAAATGCAGAGAGCAGCTTAGATAATTCAACACTTTCTGGTCTAATATTTAGTCCTTCTGATTCTAGTTTAGGGAAAACCTAAGGACCACAAGCAGTTCAAGGGTGCCTTACAGAAATTTCAAAAAGGCCCCCAGAAAACCATGATATAACCTTTATAGATCTTTTAACTTTTTCATTTTCTGCACTAGCAGAGTATGAGTCGCAAAAAAATGCTGAGTGATTACTTTTATGGGAATCTAATCATTTAATGCTCTTGCTAAGACATATAAAAGCAGCTTTCTCATGTAGGTTTTTGATCCAACCACACATTCTTTGTCCTTCAGAATGGCTTATCATTCAAGGCATTCACAATGTCAATGGAAGTCTTTATAGGATGAAATAAGTATGGTAGCAAACACCATTCCGAATATGTCAAAAACATACCAAGACTTCCCTGAGGTCTGAAAGTGCTGGCATGGGACTCCAGACTTCAAAGAGAACGGGTAATATAGCTTGATGGAAGACATTACACATGGTTACCAGTATGACAGCTAAGGAGCAATTCAAACGTGAAAATCGTTCTGAGTCTCAGATAGCCCTATTTTCTTCAGCAGATAAACACAAGCAACCAAAAAATATAAAATACACAAATGGCTGAAACACTATAAAATTAATCTGACAATTCAATGTTAAAATCAGTATTCTGTGGTTTAAATTCGGGGATGTCAGGTCTTGCCCTGAGGCCTGGGCCAGAGGCATCCTGAATCCAGTGGTTGTAAGAACTATATTTAAAATGCACATGAAAACATGCTTCCCATGATGCTATTATATGCTGATGCCTGCACTTATTGCAAGGGGAACAGAAAGAGCTTGTTCTGAGAATTCATTAGTAATAAATACCTGCAGTCATTCAATTTTGCTACCACCTGCAGTTAGATGGTTATGTCCCAGTAATCCAGGTCTTGTTTTTAAATAAATCATACTCTTTGCTGGGTCTCTGGAATACCCACTAAACAGGATTCAAGAATTTTAACCATGATCTCTGTGTATAATACTCTGGAAAGAGTATTACTTCCTCATAAAACCATGAAGTTGGGTTGGTTTTCTTTCAATTCTTTTCAACAAACGATTGTTAGAATGTATTGGAATAAATGTTTATCAACGGTGCACTAGGCATAAAACACCATGTTATGTGTTGAGGAAGATACAAAATTTAGGGCATGGCCCAAAGGCATGGCCCTTGTCCTCACAAAGGTTATATTTTAGTATAGGGTTAAAAGAACCAGGGTCTAGTTTTCCATTTTAAATTAAATAGCTATATGATACTAAGCAAGGTACTTCCCCAATCTGGTTCTCATTTCCTCACAATTAGAGCTATGCAGAAGTAGAACGGGCTACCTCTGAACATGTCGGATTTTTTCCCCACTCAAGTCGATGAATCAAGCAAAAGTTAGTCCTCTTGTCAAAGATGTTATAAAGGGTATAATTAGGTATGGACAGGTTAGACTTGATGGCTTCTGAGTTCCTTTCCAATGCTGAAATTTTGTGACTCCGAAATTCATGTCTACAAAGATAAAAGATAAAGCCATAATGGGAGTGAATTTGCCCTGGTAGAAGTGCAAGAGCCTTCATTTGCATTTGTCTATGCATTTTTACTTGCACAGGTCTTGCCATTGTGTGCAATGTGGATTGTAAAAATAATGTTGAATAACCAAAATGTGAAAAATACGATCCCCAATTTCTTTTAAAATTAAAGATATCTCAACTGAAAACTCAGAAGAATTTCTTTCACAATTAAGTAGGCTGAATAAAATCTCCCCACATGTAGCTTAAAAAGAGATCTGAAACCTGGACCAAATCCATTGGTAATATCTCCAGTGGATTATTTTGTCCTCTTTTTTATCCTGTTTCTTTCACTCTTTTCCACATCTTATACTTTCATTTCTTTCCTTAGTCCTTGCAGGTCTTCTAAGAAATACTTTTCTTCTTAACTTTTTGTTAGGCCACCTTTACTTTGTTGATACTAATTTTTTTCCATAAATTTTCACTATGATTCTGTGATTCACTTTATTCCCTTCAGGCCTCATTGTCTTCTGCTCCTTTTTGCTCTTGTCCTTGGAAAAGGATTGCCTTTTGGGGGGGTGATGATGATGCAAAATAAAAGAGGCAGATTGTATCCTTGCAAATGACAGCCAGTTTCAGATCACATTCATGGAAGTAAATGCTCTCTAGGAAAATGTGGTATTCCTCCTTCATCTGAGGAAAGGAAAAGTCTTTATTTTAGCTCGCTGAAGTTCTCTCTGCATATCAAAAAACCAAAATAACTTTTTTTTGGCTTTTAGTCTAGACATGTGATTTTGTCACTGTCTAGGGGTGATGTTCGATGTGGAAGTTTCCTCTACAAATTCAAACAGGCAACTTTCTTAAATCATTTAGCCCAAGGGGCACTGATAGATTAAGTGATTTTTTCCTTGGTCACACAGCCAGCACATGTCATAGACAGGACTTGAAGCAAGACTTTCCGACTCAAAGTTACCTCTATTTACTATATCACACTGCTAAAGGGATAAGATAATAAAATGGACCAAGAATGAGAAGAACATACTTCTTTAAAGGATCAAGTAAAAGTATAATATGAATCATAGTAGAAATAATAGGGACACAATTACAAAACACTTTTCAATTTAATATTTTATTTTTCCCTAATAACAGGTAAAAAGGTACTTTTTAGAAAAAAAAAACAGGCCTAAATAGAGATATATTCACTGCTCATGACTAGGCTGTGACTATATAATAAAAATGATAGCACTGCCTAAATTTATTCATTTTTTTAATGCCAAACCAATCAAACTAGCAAAGGATTACTTGATGGAGCTAGAAAGAATAATAGCAAAATTTAAAAGGTCAAGAATCTAAAGAGAAATAAAGAAAAAAAAATGTAAGCAGAAAGAAGGCTTTGCAGTACTAGATTTAAAACCATACAACAAAGCAAACATTTGGTACTGATTAAAATAGCAGCTTGTCCAATAAGTGGAATAAATTAGTTATACAACATATAAAAGCAAACAAACATAGTAGACTACTGTTCAATAGACTGGAAGATCTGAACTACTAGAGAAAAGATTCAGCAAAATGTGTTAGGAAAACTAGGAAGCAGTCCGGCAGAAATTAGGTATATACAAACATCTTGCACCACACCAAGATAAATCCCAGATAGATATATGACTTAGATATGAGGTCATATCATGAACAAACTAGAGGAACATATACATTTAAACTGACTCTACCAGTTCTTGTTTATTTAGTACCCTGTAAACAGTACTTACCTCACAATATCGTGAGGTTAACACAAGTATTTGTTTTCCCTATTTTGCTCTGAAGAAACTGATTCCCTTAAGTGATCTAGCTAGCTGGGTCCCAAACTTTGCTTTTCTGAATTTAAGTCCAATGTGTTTAGCAGTACAGCATATTGTCTCTTTATATGCCTAAATCTGAGGAACTTTAATAGTATTACTATTGATAGGTAAGAAATATTCATGTTTATCTCAATGGTTTGTAAAGAAAAATAGCTAGAGAGCAATGGTTTTTGGAAAGCTTTATTAATATCAAAAAGTCTGAAGGTCACAGAATTGATTAAAATGTATACTTACCATATTCACTTGCCAAAAAAACTTTCAGATACTGTCAACTTTTGTGTATATAATTTCATGCTGCCTGTGTTATTTTTACATGCTACCATTTCACATTTATAATATGGCAATTATGTCAACTCCTGAACATTTATATTAAAAATAAATGGTGAATTAAATACACAGAAATGGTACAAGATGATTAGGGTTAAAGAAAACTCTGAGAGCATCTAGTCATAGGCTCATTGATGTGCAGCTAAAAAGGACATTAAGGAATATCTGTGGGGAGGTACATCAGGAGGTGATCAGTACCATGGGAAAAACGCTGACATCTGAAGATCTAGATTGTTCTACCACTTATGAACTATGCAACCTTGGCCAAGTGCTTGTTCCTCTCTGGTCTATATTTTTTCATTTATAAAATGATTATGGGGTTGGGTGAAGGATGGATTACTGATGTCTAAAGACCCTTCCAGGTCCAATTAAAGAATCCTAATTGAACCACTTCATTTTACATCTAAGGAAACTGAGATGTGGAAAAATTAAATGCCTTGTCCAAGGTTACAGAGCCAGGATGTTTCCCTGTGCTTTCCACACTACCTCCTACTCTAACACCCCATCCAATAAATGAGTCACTTTCACAACATTACCAATCAATGCCCTGCTAAAAAAAAATAGGAAGGCTCAAAGTCCTAGACTTTGAAAGACCACAGTATTGTCTGTTGCTATTGTCCAGCCTTTTAAGAAGCAGTGAAAAGACTCAGAGTTGGACCAGGTATGCTTCTGTCCTTAAGAGTACATCCTCCTAGTTGACTCTGAAATATTTTTATGTCAGATCAGCAGGCAACAGTTCTATGTACTGTATTACACTGTTGCCCTGTGAAAAGAATTCCAAGGAACAAAGACCCAGAACTGGAAAGGACCTCCAAGGCCACCAAGGTCAAGCCCTGGATTTTACAAGTGAGGAAACTGAGGTACCTAGAGTAAAAGTGATTGCCCAAGCTCACAAAGGCAAGCATCAGAGGCAAGACTTCTCTTTCTGAACATCAAGTAGACTAGGCTTATCCTGGAGTAATTTTCCAGATTAACTTTCAAGGAATTACACAACATAGTATGAGAGTCTCAGTACAGATAAAGCTGTCACTTTTAAAAATGTTTACGCCTTACTGCTCTCATTGAGTTGAGATGTTAATACTGGAATGCCATAAAATAACATTACCACATTCTGACAAAGCATGGTAATATTTTGGCACATCCTCATACCCACATCAAGATAGATCGCATGTTGGCCTTGATGTAGCAAAACTGAATCATGTCACAACTTGTTATGAGACCATTTATTGCACATAAATTACTTTTGTGATACTGTCCATTTTATTTGCTTAATATAGGGTTGCCTCAGATGACAGAAATAAACTCACCAAATTGGTGTCAAAGGCAAGGCTTGACCTACGTCTCTGGCATAACATCAAAGGGTTGTCATGAAGGCTGAGGCCAAAGTCCTTCTCATGACCTTCTTTTACATGCCATCGCTGTGCTAAAATAAATAAATAAATAAAAACAGACTTTCTTGGAAGTATTCCATGGAATTCTCTTGCAACTATGGAAAACATCTATTTTAGGGATTTCAAGTACTCCTTGGTGCTCAAAGCGTTGACTAACGGAGGCTGCAAATACTCTAATCATGTTTTACTGTATTCCCAGGAGCTGTACATTGAGGAGGCTAAAGAGATGAAGCAACTGGTTCAAAGCTGCACAGAATCAGGATTCCTAAGACAAATGCATGTCTTAAACAATATAATTTCAGAAAATAACTTTTTTTGTTGACTGAATATATGAACACGCAAAAGAATTTTCTTTTTCAAGGGATGACTTTTTTTGTCTCTTTGATTCCAAAATAATTTATCTTAAATAAGCTAAGTTTTTTAAATGGACTACAAATAGAATGCAGATCCACATATGCATTATGTCATTTAAAAGACCATTTATTTTGCCACACTTTCCCAAAGTTACCAAAAGAGGGAGGGAAACAAAATTTAGTCAATGAACAGAACAAGGCAATTTGATCCAATTCAACAAGCATTTATTAAGTGCCTACTATGTGTAAGGTGCCATGACATGTTCTAGGACCTGAAGCCATAAAGGAAATAATCCTTGCCCTCAAAAAGATTACATTACACTCTGGGGAGCCACACATACACAATAATTAAATATAAAACATGAAAAGTAAGTAAAAAATAATTTCTAAGTAGGAGAACACCAACAACTGGAGATACTAGCAAGGAAATCTCCTGCAAGAAGTGGCATGAGCTAATAAGGCATGTCTAACTAGTATGAAATTATATTCATTCTAAAGCCACGAAAGATAGTTGTTGAAAGAAGAGGAGTTATTATAACCGATTTCATCCGGGAGAAACAAGGGAACACAAAAATTTCCTGAATGTGTCCTGTCACACAGAGAAGAAAGTAGGATATTTCTTATACTTCAGATTTTTAAACTTCTTTATGAACCTACTGCCTTAAGCGATACGATAGCATGCTATAACTTCAGCCACAATCACAGAAACTACTCGTACGCTTGCCATCACCTTTTAAAAGAAGGCCCTGTAGGCTGTCGTCCTGAGCGCTGTCATTGTTACCCTCTAGATGACACGCTGGAGTCAACAGTCTACTAGCAGCATTATCTGCATAGAGCTGTTGCTTTCACTGTACTCCTACTGTACATGATTCTGGTAAGGCCACATTAGTGAAACATATTTTTCTCCTTCGTAGAGAGATTCCCTCAGACATTGCTTACAAAGATTCTTGTATCAGTGCCAGCACATACTCTCATGCACCGGATCTACAAGTGTACATTTTTCAAGCATTACATGAGATTTAGTCACACGACTCCCTGCTAAAATGTTTTAAATTCCACCATGAGTCTTTGGAAATAGGACCCATGCAATCTGTAGCCTTCCTAGAGCAGCTGGCAATGAAAGGAAGAAGGAAATGATGCTAAAAAGGGAAAGACTAAATTGGTTTTAAGCAACAACTCTGGCATATAAGGTGGCCACTTTTATCCCGACCACTGGGGACAAGAAGAAAATCTTTTCCTCATTATCAATTATGAAATCTTTTTATGACAACTGTGATTTTATAAAACCAGGTTATCTTCCAGCTTATGGACATTTTCCTATTGCATTCTGGGCAAAGCTACCTATATGGTGTATTTCTGTCAAAATGACAAAAGATAATTGATTTCTTTGTGTGGGATATCCTTATCAATGGGGGCTGTAATGCTTTGACTGATGGAGTGTTAACAGAGAGGTCCATTAATTGATTTGTAAATAAATACAGCAAAATCTACACTTCTGACCAGTTATTGATAGAAGCCATTTCCTTTTCACTGGCAAATACGCTTAATCTGCTTTGAAATACAGTTTCCAACTCAAAAGCATTCAACTCAGCACCAGATATTAAAGTGCTTCCCACTGATGTGACCGCCATAGTTAAGGGGTCTCGATATGCCCACTGTAACTCTGTTCTAACAGGTGCTTTATAAGCCAAATGTAAAATGTTGCTTAGGTCACAATTCTCAGGCTTCAAAGCAAGCCCTGTACAATAACATTAAAATAAAATAAAATAAAATATTTGGGGACAAGCATCTATCTGGGTCCATTTTAAAAGGGCAACTGGACAAAGGAAAAGCTTTTCCAATGCTTGCGTCTCAGGTGTCTTTATACACACATGCATGCATGTACAGATTGTTGGGGTTTTTTCTATGACACAATGAATTGTGCTATTAAGCCATCCATAATGGTGAAATAACTTATAATTTTATATCTAAAAGGGAAGTTAATGAGATGGGATATTTAAAAATACATATTACGATTCACATGAATAAATATCTAAGGCTCTTAACTATAAGAATTTTAACTATTATGAATACACAGTAGGAAACACTTGACACTCTTGCTAATCATTCACTAGATGCATGAAAAACTGCAGGAGAATTACTATTAAAAACTAAATTAAGACAACTTAAACACAAAATCATTATTTGTTTTTGAATTTTAGTTTTTGTAAAGAGTCAAGAAAAAAGACATGTCATGCCTAACACAGATTATGATTAGAGCAAATCAGTCAGGTTTTGTCACTGTAGTCACTCTTCTAAGGCCTCGAACACCATAAGAAAAGACATTTATTTGAGCCTAGGAACTCTATACACCAGCAGAAGAGTCTTATTCATTGCTAGTAATCGCTTCTGTGCAACCTGATGCCTCAGTTTACTGAGGTATAAAATCAATTGAGTAATCCTAGAGAGTGAACATAGTAGGATTGTTTGGTAGAAGCATAGACCTCGTAAGATATCAGCCCTTTAAATATCATTTCAAATATCATTCTTTCTTCCTATGATATTTCATGAATCCTGCCAGTATCCAATATTATTGCCTCAGGTCTAGGTTATCTTCCCCTTGGGGTTCCCCCAAGGATGGACTTATATATAAAGTAAGGTCCAGGTGTGTACATGTGCTCTCAGGGAGTCTTGGAGGAATGGTTTTGTTAGGCAGTGATCTATAATCCTATTTCAAAGGATCTGGTCTGAAACAGTAGGGTTTGAGAACCCACCCTTTTTGGAATGGGCAGGAGGCCCAGACAAGCAAGACATTGAATAAGACAATATTAAATCCAGACAACAGGCCCAGGAGCAATGGGCAAAGGATTTTCAGATTCTGCCATCAACCAGGAAATTTCATTAGGACTCTGGGACTAATATATTTTCCACTAGATCTTAAAAAGTAGGCAAAATATATTAGCTGAAAGGAAAGAGTGAGAGGAATGACTGAGAGGACAATCTTTTCTAATAAACAATCACTTTATGAACTTTTTTCATTCCTTGAAATCTGTATTTAAAAAAAAACATTGAGAAACTTTTGAAACTTGGAATTTTTAAAATATTTGAAACTACATCTACATTGGATGTGCATGAACCTTGGTTAAGAACTTTTTCCCCCAAACCATGGCACCATTCTTTCTCCAGATGGCTCACAAAATAATTTATAAATGACAAAAGTTCATTGGGTTTACAGCAGCTGTTCAGCTCGAGCTCTTTGGCCACCCACTTCCACAGAACTGAGAGCTTTCAATCAATTCTTGTCTCCCCCTGGACCTTCAAACAGCATCAGAACATGCATACAATATGTTCTCAGAAAGTAGAAGGCCAAATAGGAAGGATTATAACAACAAACTGCATAGTCTGGCACCCTAGATATGTCACTTTTCCCCCAAAATTTAATCCTAGGCAAGCACCAAATGGTAAAGGGCTGAGTTGCAAAAACCCTTCTCTCCTTGAATCTCCTTTCTTCTTCTTCATATATCATTCACAGCTGTTCTCCTAGATTATGTGGTGACAAAAGTCTAATGCTTTCAAAAACTCTATTTTTAATAATTCATGGTCAATACTATGGTTACTTAAACCACTCAAAAACTGCTCAAAGCAGCATCTTCCTCTTCAGCCATTCCTATAATTCCTTACTTCAGTGAACCCCAGCTTTTTATGTCATGCAGGGTCTTGCTTACCTGGCATTTCTACTTATGCCAAGTTACAGCATACACATTCTCCAAGGCTCTCTTACTGGTCTTATTTTCTTCTCCTTCTGCGTCTTCTCCCTTACTACTAATACTGTGTTATCACAGTTATTAATAAATAATAATAATATTTACATACTTAGCTATTTCAGTGGAGCCAAGATCTCATTAATGTGGGCACCTTCTTAATCAATACAGATGACAGCCCTTCTATGATGCCTCATCTACTGAGACTGCTAGAATTATTTTTCTATAAATCCATAGGCAATTTTTCAGAGTGCAGCTTGTTTTACTGAATCGGACAATGTTTTAATTTTTTTTCTAAATCAATAGGTAGAGAGTAGAGCACTATGGGATTTTGGTCAGATCTGTTGTATTTTCATGCAAATATGTTATTCTCTCCAGTTTCCTCTACAAATGTTTTTGGGATGTGATGGCTTAGTTGGGTCTTATGCCAAGCAGGCTCATTTTCACTTCTGCTGCTGTTTGAACATTATGGTAAACAACTGCATTACTGTTTTGTGGATAATTTAACAACTGTGTAATTCTAAAAGTTTATAAATATGCTATCTATACCTTTATTCAAGTCGTATGGGAAAATGCTGAATAGTTAAAGGACAAGGTCAGATCTATAGAACACTCCATTTAAGACTTCCCTCCAAACTTATGAAGATCACTTAATAAATAACTACTCTTTTGATCTGGCCATTCAACCAATTCTGAATCTACTTAACTCTATTGTCTAGCCCACATCTCTTCATCTTCTCCACTTGGATAACATTAAAAGATATTGACAAAAGTTTTGCCAAAATCTAGGAATATTATGCCTTCAGCATTCCCTTGATCTATCAGTCTAGTAACTCTTTCAAAGGCAGAAATTAAATTTGTCTGGCATGATCTAATCTTGTGAAGCCACGCTGGCTCTAATTTATTACCACTTCCTTTTTTAAATGGCCACAAACCATAACTTTACTAATAGATTCTAGACTTTTGCCAAGAACTAAAGTCAGGATCACCAGCTTACAAATTTTTCACTCTTAACTTTTTCCTTTTGTGAAAATTGGGATAAAGATTGTCTTTGTCTAGTACTATGCCAATCCTCGTGATTTCTTTGTGATCATTCAAAAATTACTTTTGACAGATTCTTATAAGATAGATATAATAAGGTGGTATTATCTTCATTTTATCGATGAGAGAACTTGGGTTCAGAGAAATTAAACGATTTTTTCCATGGTGGCATAAATGTCAGAAGTGAGATATAAACTCAGATCTCTTATGATTTCAATACCATCATTTTCCATTAAACCATACTATCCATACTATCCCTAATAAAGGGAATACAATATGTACACAAATAAGTATAATAAATGGTAGGGTGAGAGATGTAGGTGAAGGTGAAATGCATACAAAATGAAATAAGAAAATTTGAAGAAAAAAAGTTCCCCATTAGCTGAAAAGATCAAAAAATGCTTTCTGGAAGAAGCAACAATGGAGTTAACCTCAGGAGATATAGAATTTTAACAGCCATAGAATTTGGAGGGTGGTTATGTCAGCCTGTAAAAATTCACCAAGGCAGAAAAGTTTATGATATTATTGGGGAATAATTAACAATTCAGGTTGGCTAGAGTATAGTACATGTGATGCAGGCATATTAAATACAGCTGGAATGACAGATCAGAGACAAGTTTTGGATGGCTATAAAAGTCAGGCTAAGTGATCTCTATTTCATCCCATACATAAGAGAAAGCTATCAAAGGTTGCAATTAGATGCTGTGGTAGAAGGACCAGAGGATCTGACATCCAGAAGCCCTGAGTTCAAATCTTGCCTCAGACATTTACTAGCTATATGACTCTGGGGAACTAATAATGAGAGCTAGCATTTAAACAGTGCTTACTATGTCTAGGAACTGTGCAAAAAGTATGACTCATTCTGCATTTGAGCCTATTACCTCTAATTTTTCTTTTTTTTTTTCAAAAATAAGATGGGTGGGGAAGAAAATAAATGCTTGTTGATTGAAACAAAATTTTAACCTTCTGTTTGTCACTCCCATTTTGATATTAGGCTAGTCACTTATCTACTCTATGCTTTAGTTTCCTTACCTCTAAAATGAGAGAGTTGGACTTGGTTGCCTCTAGGGTACCTTCCAGATCTAAATCTACAATCCTTTAATTTATGTGACTTACCCCGCTTCACTCAGTCAGTATGTGTCAGTGGTGGTACTTGAACCCAGGTGTCGCCATGGTCAATTCTGCCATTCTGTCTCAAAATATCATGATACCCTATTAAAATAGCAGGGGAACGGTAGCAGTTGAGTAAAGGAAGATGTTCCATATAAAAGTTAGCTTTTAAAACAGGTATATTTATAGTAGGAAGGTTTGGGGTCAAGACCTTTATAGTTACATACAAGACTGATTTACAATGGTGGAACATTCTATTTGTTTTCCCAGCATTGCACACAGTACACCCTTAATAAATGTTTTTATTCATTCATTTATCTTCATAACCATATTAATAATACACTCTTTCTTACTGAAGCTAGGTGGCACAGTAGATAGGGCATCAGACCTGGAGTCAGGAAGACTCATCCTCCTGAGTTCGAATATGGCCTCAGACACTTACTAGCTATGTGACCCTGGACAAGTCACTTAACCTTGTTTGCCTCAGTTTCCTCATGTGTAAAATGAGCTGAGGAAGGAAATGGCAAACCACTCTAGTATCTTGCCAAGAAAATCCCAATTGGGGTCATAAAGAGTCAGATACAATTGAAAAACAACTAACAAGAACAAAAACCACACAGCTAGTGATAGCCATGCAGTTTATCATCCATGTCCTCAAGTCCTTCCTTCTGCCACATATCATTTTAGTCATATCTCCATTTCTTAGCACCTTCACTAAAGGCAAGGGAAATAAGTAAAGCAAAGTAAAACTAGTATTGCTTTTTGGTAGAGCTAGTTTAAAATGTATTGAGGGGAGTATTATGTGAGAATTAAGAGGCATTAACACTAATAATCTAAATAACTTTTTGGGATTGCATACATATTGCCTTAATTTCTACCACTGCTCACACTATAATCCAAGGATAATGGTGATTTGGCAATACAGAATAGATACTTTCTCAGCATGTAAAGACATTTGGACCACTACCCACAGACAAACAGTGAATACAGAGAGCTGGCAAGTTGTTTAAATGATATTGGAAACACCATGGGGATTAACTTTCCTACCAAGTGATCTTTGAAATTCTATGCAAACCCTCTCTAGTCAAAAAATAGAAAAAGTCCAAGACGGAGTTTTTCAGTAACACTTTTAAATGAAAAAGAGTCTATTGTCTGTTTCTTTAGCATCTAGAGACTTGGATGGACAACCACCAAACTGCTCACTTGCCTGCTGTGTGTAACAGTAAACTTCCTTAGGATAATCTCATGTTCCATGAATACAAAATGAATTTATATATGCCGATAGAATAAATAAACAGAATTGCTACAATGGGCTCTTGTGTTAGCATCCACTTTATTTAATGTCTCCCACATCACCCTCTTGGGCCCAATTAGCCCCTGTCCATGGCTGAGCCTAATTGGACTAACCTAAATGGTTAGCTAATCCTAAGTGGGCTGATCCACTTGTATCAGGTGGAACCAATCAAAATTCACAGAAATTATTCACCAAATGAGTCTTTGGTTATACAGGATATAGTTCTAAATCTCAATAAAACAGAAATGGACCTTACAGACACTTATGCTACAAAACACTACCAAATAACAGTTTATGAGTTGGGGTTTTAGAAAAGCCTCACTCCCAGAAAAGTACAAAGCAGCTTACCATCTTCTCTAAAGATCTGCATAAGAGATGATTTAGTGAAGAATAATGGCTGGTTGAGCTTTTAGGTGAAGAAATTCACTCTATCAATGTAGGGCAGTGTAAAGGCAATCAGTGAATGGGAAGATCTTCCCAGCCCATTTGAGGCTGTTTCAGGGGCGGGGCTCTCATGGTCCTGGGAGGAGTGGCTAGGACTGGAGCCAATGGAAGCCTGTGGTGGGAGGAGCTTGCTGAATGGTTGGAGCAGAGCCAAAACACAGTTGGTGAGAGCAGTTAAGAGCTGAAGGAGAGAGGAAGCAGTCAGCTAGCTGGGACACAGCTTGGAGACTGCGGCGGAAGCAGCAGGCACTATAAAAAGCAGGACTAACCCTCATGGAGACCAGAGAGTGCTGAGCAGGAGCTTGCGGCCAGTGGGTGGTCTTCTTGCTGGAGGATCCTGGCACTGGGTGGGGGGTGAAGCACCAGTATGGCTTGGCTTGCTGCCATAATGTTTTTCTGTGGCCTCCTGGTCACTATTGTGAGATGGGCATACTGGTTTTGGAAGGTTCTTGACAGGATGTCTAATTGAGGACACTGGTCCATGGGTCTGCTACTTTTGAGTTTCAATAAATGCTTTAACTCCTCTGCCTTCTACTTAGAGAATTCCTTATATCCTGCGATTCTGGACCATTCAGGCATATTCATGGTTATCTTTGAAGTCATGAATTCTACCTTAATATTACAGGCAGCAGCAACCCTGTACCCTGTGGAAAACTGCCTAGATCCCTGAAAGGTAAAGTGCCTTACTTGGGATCACATAACTAAGATTCCTCAGAAGAATAACTTGAATTCAGGTCTTTGTAGCTCTAAGGCCAGCTCTGTATGCTCTTCTGCTTCTGTCTATTTTATAGGCATAAAGTTAAGCTGATTTTTTCAAGTGTAAACTATGTATCTACTCTCCCTATGGAAGTGCTTCCTTCCTTATTATTTAACATTTATTAAAGTCATAATACAAAAGGAGGGTCAGCATAGTATAATAGACAGCTGGAGAACTTTGAAGTTAGGGAGTCTTAGGAAAAGTCCACAAGCAGAGCCCATACCTGAACAAAAATCCCTTCTACAACTTCCCTGACAAATGGTCATGCAGCCTTTGTTTGAAGACCTCTGGTGAAGAGGGCCCCTCTGCTTCCTACAGCAGTTCATTCCACTTTGTCATAGCTGTCATTGTTAGGAAGTTGAGGTTTGTCCTTTGTTTTCTACCCTACATATCCACTCCCACCACTACTTGGAGACTAAATCTGTCTCTCTGAACTCTTCTACCCATCACTCCTAATTATGCTTCCTAGGGCCAAGTTAGATGAGTCAACTACTTCAATTTAACTTCAAACACTAGAAGACAGCTACCATGTTCCTCCTCCTGTTTTTTTATTTTCTTTATCCAAGCTAAAAATAACCTCCTTCAATTAATCCTTAAAAGGCATGATCTATTGATCTACAGACCCTTCACCATCCTTCTTTGTTCTCCTATGGACACTCTCTGGCAATATCTTCCCTAAAATGTGACACCCAGAACTTTGCACAGTACTGTGGGTGTTGTCTGACCCAGAGGAGAGCACAATGGAAATATCACCTCCCTAGTACTCCGTAATATTTCTCTCTCAAAGCTACCTAAGATCATATTAGCTTTTTTGGCTATTACAGCATATTGTTGACTTGTATTTATTTAATTTTGAGGCATACAAACTATTCCCATGCAATCTGACTCATAATAATTTAAATTGCTTTCTAAGGGCACTAAAATACAACAGATGAATTATTTCTCATTTGTTTTCACTAAATTAAATAAACATTTATTAAATGTCTATAAGCCTGGGATATAAAGGTAAAAACTGATATAGTCTGTGCCCTTAAGGTGCTTATATTCCCTTGGAAGGGTGGATCTTGATATAAATGTTATAATGATGTATGACATATATGATATTACATATAATATATATACATATATGTATCTATATTAAGTAACTGATTTTTACTATAATGAATTCCCTGGAATAGGAACCCGTAACCTGGTGTAAGAAGAGTAGAGAAGCCAATAGAAAAGCCTTAGAGTTCACTTGATATTAAATAGAACAAGAATTTAGAGTTCGAGGTTCTATTATTTAGTTTCTCTGCAAGTAATCTGGGAGCATTTCTCCTTTTACATATCCAATACAAAAGGACTCTCACTGCATCGTGGGTAAAAGAGATGGATGGAGAGGAGACAAATATTTGCATATGGTAGGGAAAGCAAATATGACTTTTCAAAGAGCCCAGAGACCATGCAAGGGAACTCAAATCCCCACAAAGAACTGAGGCTGATTGTCACTCGGCTCACACTCTGGACATTTTCAGACCATTCTGCTGTGTTTCACTCTCACTCACAACAGTTTCCACTTCAGGGATTTGCATGTCTGTGATTGTTGAAGGTTTATCATATGTAGGTACCCACTAAGATACACACAAATCTGATCATTTTGACGCCATGACCTAAACTTGTCTACCACCCTACCACTATCACCATTTTCCATATCTTACTTTGGGAATAGTAATCATATCGACACTGTCCTTCCTGAAAAGGATGGGTCATTCAACAGTCCTCTAACTCTATCAAATGAGATAATTCTTGTAAAACACTCAGCACAGTACCTGGAGCATAGTAAGCCCAATGTAAATGTTAACTATGACTATTAATTATTATTGTTAATTATGCTCCTGCACCAAAAAACCTCTTCCTAGCAACCACCACCCTGTTCATGTAGCCTTCATTCATGAGGACAGAAGTTCTTTGACAGAATATATTGTATTGCTTTTTGTACTAGTATCCCTAACATTTAATATAGTCCCTGACACATAGCAGGAGCTTAATAAATTCTTTTTCATTCATTCACTACCCAAGAACAGTATAAGTAATAGAATAATAAACATTAACAATGAACAAAAATAATAGTAAGTCACATATATATGGCAATGTACAGCTTACAAAGATACTAATTAGTAAAAGTTATTGTAAAGAACTACAAGAATTTTTCTTATGCTTTTCTAAAGGACATTTTTAGCTAATATCAGTCACAAAAAGTCTTAAGCATGCTTTTCATGTGTACATTAATGAGGCAAGGGATTCCAATGAAAACCATTATGGACTCAGCTACAGTATTTGATAAAGAAAAATACTAACATTAGGGCATTATCTCAATTGGACTTATAAATATATGAAGAGCATTCCTATTACAGATTTTGCTCTCTAGTGCCATATGGTCCAACTTTAAGTTATTAAAGGAAGGATGATTCAGTTTTTGTATCATCCAGCCTCTGGCTACCCACCATTTGGGGTCTTTACTGCACCAGTGAGCAGCACTGGCAACTCGACCAGAGAGCAAGAAAATCAAAAGGATATGACACAGCTTAGCCATAAACTATGACAAAACTCTTTGAAGAGGGAGAGAATTGACACTATTGTCATTCAGAAAACTAAGATAGCTCTAGGAATATAACTAGCCATCATACAAATATCAGACAGAAAACCAATGGCTCAGCCTAGGTTCAAAGAAAATGTGAAATTGTACTGAAAAGAAGTCTCTTAAGAATTCGAGTTATCCAAAAATGGCATGGTCTTCTTTTTAATGTCTATTACTTTATGAGAAATGAGGAGGGCATTCCAGGCAGTCTTAAATGGCATAACCATATTTGTGATCATGGTAATAAGAATGGTTTCCATCAGGACATAATGAGAAGATGACATTCATTAATTTGGAGGGGTTTTTTTTTGTTTTTTGATTTTGTTTTTGTTTGAGATGGCTGAGATAAGGTTGGAAAAGTAAAGAGCGGTTGACTGGTAAGAACACTGAATATCAAGCTATATTTCAATTTTATCTTATAGGAAATTGGGAGACACTGAAAACTTTTGAGCAAGGACTGCTGACATGTGCAAAGTGATTATTTCTGAAGGTTGATCAGGCAACAACTTGCAGGATGGACTGGACAATGACCAGGGAAAGGGAGACAGTGAGGAGACTATTCCAATAATCCAGACATGATTTAAGTCCAAGAATAATGTGACAGCAATGGGGACTGGAAAAATAAGTGTGGCTGTAGCAGACAGTATGAAAGAAAGGAGCCAATTACAACTTTATATGAAAGGAAAAGAGATACTATCTTGGACTGAGTGGCAGAGGGAGAGTGAGGGAGAGAGGGAGGGAAGAAGAGAGGGAGAGAGGGAAAGAGGGAGAGAGCAGCTGGTTGGGAAGGAAATATGGTGCTCAGTTTAACCATGTTGTGTTTGAGGTAACAGCAGGACATACAGATGCAGCTGTCCAAAAGGCAACTGGAAATGGAAAACCAAAAATTAAGAAACACATAATGACTAAAGATGTACATTTGGGAGTCACCAGTATAAGGGTGACACATGATAATCTGAAAGTGGTTAATATCTCCAAGGGTAATAGTGACCACAGAAGGACACTGAACTTTGAATCACAGAACCTAAGTAACAATCTCAGCTCTGTTACCCGCTACCTTTGTGATCTTGGGAAAGTTACTTAATCTTACTGGGCCTCAGTTTCCTCATATGTAAAATAAAAGGGTTATACCAAATGATCTCTAAGTTCCCTTCCAGTTCTAAGCCTATGATGCTAAAATTTTATGAAAAACAATGGTGCACAGGATAGACCTGTAGTACACCCACATTTGAGAGACCAAAGGAGAAAGCTCAAGAGCTCAAAAACAAACAAGGAGAAACCAAAGGTATAGGAAGAAAAACAATATCATGTGCTGTAACCGAAACAAAGGGAGGAGAGAATTTCAGTTATGGAGGTGATGGACAATGGCATAATCATTAGGGATAAGGATAGGGAAGCTAGGTGGGCACAGTGCATGAAGTGCTGGGTCTGGAGTCAGGATGACTCATCTTCCTGAATTTGAATTTGGCTTCAGTCACTTGTTAGCTACATAACACTGAGCAAGTCATATAACCCCGTTTGCCTCAGTTTCCTCATCAGTAAAATGAGCTGGAGAAGGAAATGGCAAACCACTCCAGTGTCTTTGCCAAGAAAACCCCAAAAGGGGTCATGAAGAATTAGACATGACTGAACAAGCAGGAATGGGGATAGAACTTGTGATTTTATTGGTGCAATTAATTCCATGCTAAGGAAAGTATCTCCATCAATCTAAGTCAGAAACTTTTCTCTAACTTCTACTTTTGGATATTTGCCTTTTCAAGGGCACTAACAGGTTAAAAGATTTGCCTTTGACTAAATCCAAACTTAACAAAAAGATTTCTCCTATAAAACTTGGACTCAGTCAAAAGGCCACACCCAAGGACCTAGAAGGCCATATGTGGCCTCGAGGTCACAGGTTCCTCACTCCTGCTCTAGACTCTAGCACCAATCTGCCCTCTAATCAGAAGAAAATTTAGGACCCAGGGTTTGTTCTTCTTTGATGACCTCACTTTGACTCCATTCTCCAGTTTGTTAAAAAGTCAGGTCTTTGTCTTGTGCCTTTGTATCTGTGTCTCCATCTTGGTTCCTTGTCTGGTATTCCAGTTCAAGGACTAGGATCTGGCTCTAATCCCCTCATTCTCTGACTCTGGAGTTTTGTCCCTAATTCTTGTGTCTATATTACGATGCTATATACATGGCAGTTGTTTAATAACCTACCCCAATGGGTCTGTCTGACATTTATTTCACAGTCATCTTGCACCTGGCAAGAGCCACCATAGACTTAAGCCTATTTCTAGCATAGCCCTGGGCTTCACAGTTCTCCAAATACCACTTAATGAATTTATTTTATTATCACATGCTATCCCAAAAGGGTTTGTCAACTCAAACTCTGCAAAGCATCAAACACCTATTTTAAAATATAAATATGCCTTACATAGTCAAGTATGAAACAAAAAAAGAAAATTTGTTTTTTCAAAAGATAAAGAAGAAATCTGAAGCAAAGGGGAAGCCACATTCCATTTTTGGCATCATAAAGAGAAAAGGCAGGAATGTCCCAATATCCTGCCAGTTTTTACTAGACATAGCTATTTAATCATTGGCTCGTTCAGCTTTTCCAGTGAAATATCATGGTAGATTCTCAACATGGCAGAGGATGGGAACAGACTGACCATTGTATTCTAGAAACTACAGTCAATTGAGTAACACCGAACCATAGGGAAATTCAATCCACAGAATTTCCACAGCTTCCTGTATAGGGGAGTAGAAGAAACATGCGCTGAAAACAGACACAGAGTTCTCCATGCTAAGGCAAATATGCAAGGATTTTCTCTACCATCTACCTTTTCTTGTCTGTTCCTATAACACCAAGAAGAAAGGTGGGAGAGATGGAGATAGGAAGGAGGGGAAGGAAGGGGAAAATAGGAGGAGAGGAAGAAAGAGAGGGAAAATGGGAAGACACAAAAAGATGCAGATACAGAGACAAGAAGACAGAGGCAGAGAAAGGCAAAGACAGAGGCTTAAAGAGACACATGGAAAGACAGAGGATAAAGGAAACGGGAAAAAGCGAGGGAGGGAAAGGAAGAGATCTCTAAGACTTCAAATTAAAACAAAAGGTTAAGCTAAGCATAGGCACACACATGCATGCATGCTCACACACACACGCACATGTGCAAATGACACACTATTTAGACCCAAACACTCAGTAGTAAAAAGCTATGAAATCATGTGGGGTTTGACTTTTAGAACTGTTCAATTGATGTCATTAAAATAGCAGAATTAGACTTATAATTATTCCCTTATGAATTCTGCTGTCTGTTTGAAAATGAGAAAGCATTCATTTCTGTCCCCTAACCAACTTATTTGGGGGGGGGGGAATAGATGGGCTAGAGACAGCAAAAACTAAGTTTCAGAATTCATCTGGGAAAAGAGAAGAAAATAAGTGTCAATAATGAATAATGCCCCTGCCAGTCAATATCACCAGCCTGGTTGACATCTTTACTCAGGATAAATGCTTATTTCTCAGTATTTATTTGCTATCCACTGCTTAGGACTCTAACATTTCATTAACATGCAAATGTGTGACATTTCTATGGTTTAAGTAGTACTGCATATTTTTAAAAAGTCATCCTCCACCATATCTCCTTTTTAGGATCACATTTACTGCCAATGAACCCAAATACTAACTCACACCATATGGAGACGTAAACAGCACACGGCAAAGGTGCTTGGGTTTTATTCCATCTTATTGTTTTGACATTTTCAATCATTCTCTGTGGCCTCATCAGTGAGGAAGTTTCTGCTTTCACTAGTTATCCAGTGTCACTAAGTTCTTCCTGAGGATGATGATAAAAACCCCACCTTTTACTCCATCAACAAAGAAGTAGCCAAGAATATACTGAAGATTTTTTTTAATATGCATCTTTAGTGTGATAAAGTAGGATGGTGGTAGAGTTGGTATAAACAAAAGACTGTGCACCAGAAACCAGGTCCTAGTCTGGGCTTTGTTCCTAGCTCCTGTATTTGTATAATGAGAAGACTGAACTAATCAATTCATTGATAAACAAACATTTATAAAACTCCTCACATGTGCCAGGTCTCCTGTTGCTCTGGTTTTAATTACCCAAACTTCTCCCTGAAACAAAGGCCCATTTTTTTAATGTCAGTATTCTTCCACTTAAAATATGCAGTGGAGATACAAATAAAAAATAAGATACTACCTAATCTTGAAGGGCTTGTAAGAGTGATAAAACATGTTCATAGATTTTTTAAAAATTGCATATTTATTAAAATCTGCAAAGACCTTTGCAAATATCTCATTTTGTCCTTATGACAGTTTTGGGCAAGAGGTGCTATTATTATCCCTATTTTACATATGAGGAAAAAAGGCAGACCGAGGTTATATGACTCTCCCATGGCCATGCAGTTAATAAGTATCTGAGACAGTATCTGAGACTCAGGTCTTCCTGACTCCAGACTTAGTGGTCTAGGCATTGTGCCACCTACCTACAAGATATAGACAGACAGATAGGTAGATAGGTAGATATTTGTGTATACTATATATACACACATACATATGTGTGTATGTACATACATGTGTGTACATACCTGTGCACATATGCACACAAAATAAATTCATCGTGATTTGGTCTTTTGGTCTAAGGTGAAATCTCTCTCTCAAATTCTGCTTAATCATTTTCAACCAATTTCTCCCCTTGGGTCTCTTCTCTCTACTCAGAGGATCAATATTACCTCTCTTCTAGACTACTGCAATAGCATCTTTGCCACCAAGGTCTTCCCTCTCCAATTCAATCTTCACACGGCTGACAAATTGCTATTCCTAAAACATATATGACCATGTCATTTGCCTATTTAAGAATCTCCAGTGGTTCTCAACTTCTCTCTGGGATAAAAGAAAAACTCCGGTTTACAATTTGAAGTTTTTTTTCCCAATCTGATGGTAGTCCACCACACTGGGCTCATTACATATTACTCTTCTTCACACATGCAACATTCCAGCTAAACTAACCTACTTGTTCTTCCATAATCATGGCATTCAATCTCCCACCTCTGACCCTTTGTCTAGAATGCACACCCTCCTTGCCTCTGATTTTTAGAATCTAGAGTTTCTTTTAAAGCTCAGTTCAAGTACCATCTCCTTCATGAGAATTATCCTGATCCCTCCAGTTGCTAGTATCCTCCCCCTGAGAGTTACTTAATATTTAAAAAAAAAACTTTATTATCTATTTTCATGTTGTTTTCCACCAAAAAAGATTATTTGTTTTTTGAGGGCATCCAGGAGCTATTTAATTTTAGTCTTTATATGTGCCAACCACATTAGGGACATGATAATTTACTTTTCCAACAAGCATTTAATTAATTATACCATAATCCTTCCATGTTTCTCCATTGGATCACACAGTTTGGACTCCAAAAACAGATGTTCCAGTGGGTCTCCAGTGTAGCAGTAAAAAATAATAACAACAAAAATAACAATTATTTATACAGATTTCTCCTTTTTAAAGAACTGATCCATATTTTTTGCATTTAATACTACTTAGGAAGATATTCCTGTCACCATTTTAAAGGTCACAGGACCAAAGGTCTAGAGCTAACCTCATCTTACAAATAAGGAAACTGAGGCTCATAGAGGTTTTTCCATGAACTTGCCCAAGATTACACAGGCAGTAAATATCAGGGGCAGTATTTGAAGCAATCCAAGTCCTCTGATTCAAAAAACCTTTCTCCTTTCTACTATGTCAAGTCCTCCCATAACCAACCCCCCCATAAGAAAACTAAAGTCCCAAGAAGTTAAGAGATTTCTCCCTCAAGATCACATAGCTAGTAGCAATACTAGAAGACAGATTTCTTGATAAGTATTAGGTTATTTCTATATATAAAGCATATATATATATATATACATATATATATATATGTGTTGTTATTTCTATACTGAACTGCTCACACTAAGTCTTTGGGAAACAAAATCAAAGTCATGGACATAGCTTCCCAGCTGAGATTAATGAACTTAAATAAGACCAAAGAGTAGCTGAAAGCATAGTTCACAAGTGGAAAGCTTACAGGATTTGGGGTGTGAGAACAGAATTTGTCATTTAGTACCTAATGGAATCTTGGGAAAGTTGTCTCTCCTTGCTGGGCCTCAGTAACCTCACCTGTAAAAAGAAAGGGGTTGATTTTATCTTCTCTAAAGTCTCTCCCAGACCTAAAATCACAATCCTTCTCTGAGTACCCACTGTTTTGTTTTTGTTTCTTGCAATGTGTCTCTGATCAAAGCAGCTGTGTTAGAAATAGAACTTTTCACCTCCAGCTCGGTTATGGCTTAATAGGAGCAAGGTCAGAAAATTAAAGGAGGAAATGAGATGTAGCTTGCAAAAAGATATATGGGAATACTGAAAAAAAGTGCTTAAAACATATCAGAAGAAAAGATAAAAGAAAACTTGGTCCCTCTGTTAGTTATGGAGGGATAACTGGGTAATCAGTGTCATCAAAAAGGCAAAATTAGTTGATGCTCACACTCACACACACACACACACACAGACACCACCATTTTTATCCAAAGTCAACTGGAAATAAGAATAGGGAATACATAGTTTGAGAAGTCAGAAAAAACAAGTTAATTAAAGGGAGAATCAAAGGCTTTTAAAATAAATTTGTATAAATTCAGATTTGCAGGTCCTGATTAACAAAACTCAAAGTGAATAAACATCCATGTTTCTCGGACATATGCATGTCAAACTAATTGGAAAACTTCCCATAATCTGACTCTAATCTACCCTTCTCTCATATTATTCCCCTAACATACTTTATGTTTCTATTTTACTGGATTACTAATTGTTCCGTGAAATCGACATTCCATTTCCTACCTCTGCGCAATTGCCGTAGATCTGCTTATGCCTACCTCTCAGAATCCTTATCTTCACTCATGCTCAGCTTAAATGTCTGCTCTTCCCAGAACCATTTGGGGATACTTTATCCTTCCTAAAATTACCATGTATTTACTTATTTGTGTTTATATTGTACTTCTTCCCACCAGCAGAATATAAGCTCTTTGATAGTGACAAACTGTTTCATTATTGGCTTTGAATCTTTCAGCATAGTGCCTTGGGGTCAGTAGGCATTTAATACGTGTTTAATAGAACTGGATCAAATTTGTACCTATTTGGAAAACCTGAGGTGATCCTCAAGGTTCAGCTGATCAAAGAAAAATTCCTAAAATAAAAACTAAGCCAATGAAGGATTAAGAACAGAAAGAGAACTATAGCTCCATATCATTAATGGATATCAATACCAAAAAATATTAAATAGAACCTGGCCAAACAGACAAAAGTATTTCATGAAACAAATTATTCGTCATCCAAGTTAGAGTTATATTAAGAATGCAAGGATGGTTCAATAGTAGAAAAAGAATTAAAATGATTATATTATAAGCAAAAACATCTAAAATCACATGATTATCTCAATAGATGCAGAAAAAGTCTTTAACAAAGTATAACATTCATGTATGCTAAAAATCCTACAAAGTATAGTCACGAAGGGAGCCTTTTTAACATCAAAAAATTTTTATCTAAACCCCAGGAGAATCATCATATTCAATGGGGATACACTAGAAGCTTTCTTAATAAATACAGGAGGAAATCAAAGATGCCTACTCTCCCCACTATTATTTTATATAAGTTGTAGAAGTGATAGCAATAGCAGTAAGACAAGAGAAGGAAATTAAAGGCATAAAGAGGAAAGAAACAAATCTCATTTTCTAATGACAATGTTTTTACTTAAAATACCCTAGGGAATCAGCAAAGATACTAATTGAGATAATTAAAATAAATTTCATTTCTATATAATCATAATGATGATAATGATCTAAGCAGCAATGACAGAGAGGAAAATCTCATTTCAAATAACTAAAAAATGTATAAAATACTTGGCTATCAATTTACTAATCTATACTGGCATAGATTCAGTTATGAAGTGCTTCTTAAAGAAATAAGTGACAACTTAAATAGCTGGGAGAATATTCAATGATCATGGCAAGGCTATACCAGTATAATAAAAATGACAATACTACCAAAATTAGATTATCCTTTTAATGCTATCCCAATCAAATTATCAAAAGGATACTTTACTGAACTCAGTAAAATATTAACAATATTTATAAGGAAAATAACGGATCTCAATAGATGGATATCAGTGGAAATTAGGGGGGAAAGGCAATCTCAAATCTCCAAGTCTCAAACTAAATTATAAAGTAGGAGTCATCAAAACCAGCTGGTATGGTATAAAATAAAATGGAAGACCAATGGAACAGACTAGACAAAGAAGACTAAGAAATAATGGAATTCAAAAACCCAGTCTTTGATTTAGCAGAACATGGAAATTCCTTAGGAAAGGATTCCCTATTTGATTAAAAACTGCTGAGAAAATTGGAAAGCATACCTAAGTGGTCAAATGGGAAAAACTTTGAATTTCTCTGATAAGGGTTTGGTATCCAAGATATGGCAAGTGTATGTTTGTATATACTTGTAAAGGACCTATAACTATCTTTTTGCACTTACATTTGACTTTTTACTGTAATTCATTACAGTTAAGTGCATGTTATATCTCTCTCCCCAACTCACTATACAACAAGCTCTAGAAGGAAAGGGGCATTGCCTTATTTGTATTATTATCCTCCAGTACTCAGCATCATAGCAGATATCGAAGATAAGATTTTTGAATTGAATTGAAAAAGTCCCATTTTCTGGTGTCTGTGGCGATTCAGGTATATTTCTGTTTTCAGGAGGAGAGATAAACAAAAGCTCTTCCAAGGTCCTTCCAGCCATGGAAGCTATGTAAGGCCAACCTTATTTTCCATCTATTCTTGCCCCATCTTTTTTGGACTATTATCTAAAACATTGCGTCCATGCTAATATCCTGGGCTCCACCATTCTTTTCCTTAGGATACTGTTCCAATACAGATACAGCTTCTGATTTACCAGCAACCACCAAGAAAAGAACAAGAGATGCCACTTAGGCCCAGACTGAATACCAGAAATAAAAACTACCTATATGACTTAAAATACTGTTTTAGGGAAAGAGAGAATTTTAACTAAAACTTAATATCATAGATTTATTAAGCAAATAGCTCTTTACTTTATGTGCCTAAAAGGCAAATGAAACCCCGAACTGACTTTGCAAACAGTTACTCAATTAACAACCATTTATTAATGTTTCCTATAGATAGAAACACAGAAACAATCTCTGCCCTTAAATAACTTTCGTACTAATTGGGCAGACAACATGTAAAAAACATTTGAGTTTTGAATTTTGAAAACTGAATTTTGAAAGAAGCCAGGGATGTCAGGAAGTAAAGGTGAAGAAGCATTCCAGGGATGATAAAGCCAGGAAAAAGAAGGGAGGTGGATCAATTATGTCAGTTTGGCTCGACCATATAATAGCTGGTGGAAAATAAAATATGAAAAGACACTAAGGTGGGAAAGGTCCAGGAGGTGGACTTTATACTAGACCTTGGATTAATAAGGCACCACTGGCAATTATTAAGGAAGTGGATGACATGATCAGAAACTCACTTTAAGAAATTTTCTTTAGCAGCCAAGCATAAGATACACTGAAGTGATAAGAGATCTGAGGTAGAGAAAATGATCAGAAAGCTTTTGCAGTAATCTAAAAGATGGTTCAAAGGCAAAGTGATGGGAGATGGACTACCTTTGTAAGGAATGGAGCAAAAGCCAGTTAGGGTGGATGGATCACAATGTATGGGGTGGGGGGTTAGGTTCCATAAGGTTGGAAAGACAGGTTAAGGTCATGTTATATGGAGATTTAAAAGCTAAAGGGAGTTTGTGTTTGATCATAGAGGCAATAGGAGGTCATAAGAATTGATTGAATAGGGAACTCGCATGGTCAGACTGGGCTTAAGCAAATATAGTCTTGCTAGAGTGATGGCCCAGTTGAGGTTAGACACTTGACTTTATAATGTACCCAGTCATGTCAACTGTAAGACTTCCTCTAGCGGGCTCCATGGCTCAGGAGTAGTAGCAGAGAAGGTAGATGATGGAAGTAATCCAGGGTTGGTTTGGTAAGATAAGAGAGCAATGATACAACAAGGGGCCAAGGGATTCAAGATCAAAGGACAGAATCAAGTTGAAATGGATAACAAATAGGTTGAGATTGGATAGTGAAGGAAAGCAAAGTCAGAGCAAGTCTCTGAGAAAGGAGAAGAGAAGAAATATTAAAGATGTTTCTTACCCCACTTCCTTTCTTTACACTGGCTACTCTTCATCCCTGGAATGCTTTTTCACCTTCTCCTTCTGACATCCCTGGCATCTTCTCTGAAGAGAAGAAAGATTAAAGGTCTCTATGGGAGTAAAGAGCTGATTTAGGAGAAGTGAGGATTGAGGAAAGGTGAAATGATAAAGAGGTTTGTCTGGAAGGTCAGTAGGTAACAGCCACCAGAATCTAGGTTAGGATATAAATTTGTATACCGTGAACCTTAAAGAAGAAGAGTTTGCTGAGTGAAGGTGGTAGAGGAAAAGTCTGGAAGTGTCAACAGGAAGCAAGTAATATTTCAATTCTTCTACCATAACTGGGTTGAGGCATAAGAGAATGTATAGCAGTGCAGCAGAGTAGCCAGGGAAAGTAGTGTTGTCAAGAGCCAGAAGATGGAAGGAACAAGAAAGAAAAAGGTATAGTATGAAAATGGTTAATTTTAGAGCCAGAATTCCAGAGAGAACCCTGGACAGGACAGACAGATTTCGAGTGGCTCATAAAGGGAGTAGAGTTGAGGTGGATGAGAAAAAGGGAGCAGACAGCTGGGGAAAGTGGAAAGGATTTGTTCATCGGCAACTAGGGGTTTGGTACCCCTGGGACAGGGAAAATAAAAAGGAATGGAAGCATATTATTGGTAACATTTTTCCCTTCAAATATCCACATCAAAACATTTCCTCGATATTCATTCCTGGCTATAATCCAAAGATACAGTGTAGTTACTAAAGTTGAATAAAAATCTAAGTATGAATAAAATGGAAGTAGGATTCCAAGTTACAACATGTGAACTCTAGAATGGGAAAAAATAGGAGAACAACATCTGCCAAATTCATTTTGGTCACATTAGATATTATCTCACTGATCTGAATCCAACTTACATTTATTTTCCCTCTATCCTTCCCTCCCCCATTTCCATCTCATTCCAGAAGGCTATCCAAAACATAGAGAATAGGGTTTCCTAGACTTTGCTGGAAATGTCATTTAAGGAATGACCATCTAACTCAAGTATAGCATTATTTAAATAACAAAAGAAAAATTGAAGAACGAAACATAAAAGTCTATGGAATCACAAAGAAAAAGAGTTTTTAACCTTAATTCAATACTGCAAAAGTATGGATCAGTGGAAGGAGTATTGGTCTTAGAGTCAGAAGACTTGGTTCAAGCCCCAGATCTGCCACTTACTAGACCTGTGAACCTATTTGATAAGTCAATTATACTCTCTAGGCCTCAGTTTTACCATCAATAAAATGAAAGGATGGACTGTGTGCTATCTAAGGACCTGTCTAACTAAGCTTGCATAGTTACATCACTATAGTGGGTACCGGGTCATAATTTTTTTGGCAGGATTAAGCCACAAAGACCATCTACTAAGGTGGGATAGGGCTGAAGCTTATGTCAGTGAAAGTGGCAGGCACACCTGTGAAATCATGGATAGTCTAAAGTAGAGAAGTATCTGATCTTCAGTCATGTATGCGATCAAGATTTCCTTGTGCCATGTAAATCCATTACTAGCCACTGGGTAAAGGCTGAGTTGAGTTCCATAGGTGGAAATGAAAGGAAATGCCATGTACCCTGTGGACTTCCCAGAAGAATGCTTGACTATGACACTATAGAATGAGAGAATCTGAAACCAAAATTTCATTAACACTGGAATATAGCATATAAGAATGGAAGAAATTTATGGAATTTTTTACTCAGATTGAATTAAAAAATTAGTTCAAGTTCTTGTTTTTGACTAATAAAATCAGCTGAATCCACAATACCTAATAGATAATGACAGCATGGATAAGAGTAGACTTTTCATTGTGTAATAATTCAATTTTTAAGCAAGTTCTTCAGATGTTTTCCTTCAAATTTGTGTTCTTACGTGGGTTGTTATAACCAATGTTTGGCCTATTTTGGTTCTAAGACCATCTTTTAAAGTTCTGTTCCGAAGGAGTATAGATTTAAAACTAGAAGGGGCCTTAGATGTCCTCTAGACTGACACCTTCATTTTGTAGTTGAAGAAAAAGTGGTCCAGAGCGATTAAGTTACTTCCTCAAAGTCACACAGAGAGTGAGTAGTAAAGCCAGAATTAATTAATGAGAGACACAAATAATTTGCAAACATCATTTTTACAATAGCTTTATCCTCTTTAAAACATCTATAAGTACAGCAGAGTAGAAAGGTTAATGGATTTGGAGTCAGAAGACATGTTTCAAACTCTAGTTCTGTCTCATGTTATCTACATGATCTCGGACAAGTCATTTAATTTCTTCGAGGATCAGATTCCTTAGCTATGAAATGAGAAGATTGAACCAGAAGACCTCTGAGTATGGGCATGCATAGAATATGGGTGATTTCCAGGACATGGAAGCACAGCCTGTGACAGATATTGCCATTATCCCTTCTTTCCTTTCCACTCAAGAGAAGCCAATGGCAATGTTTGCTACAGAGTATATGTGGAAGCACACCCTCCCCATACTCTATATCAAGTCAAGTTAATAAGTATGTATTAAGCCCTTACTATATGTCAAGTGCTATACAAAGCAATAGAGATACAAAGAAAAACAAAACCAGTTTCTGCCCTCAAGAAGCTCACAATCTAATGGTGCAGAAAACACGTACAATCAAGAAACATGTTGGCCTATGCTTCTAAGGTACTTTATATCTCTACATCTATAATGCCACAATTAATATACCTCCACCTAAGTAAAATCAGTGTCGTGAAATTATGTCATGAAATGTCCAAAGGAACAGAAAGAAAATCCAAGGGTTACATGGATGGGGAACCTCAGGCCTCAAGGCCACATGTGGCCATCTAGATCCTCAAGTGCATCCCTTAATAAAAGGATTTGTTCTGTGAAGTTTGGATTCAGCCAAGGGGCCACACTTGAGGACCCAGAGAGCCACATGTGGCCTTGAGGCCATAGATTCCCCACCCCTGGAGGGTAATGAATACAATGGATAATCAGCCATCTCATACCAATTCTATCCATTTTTTTTCCTTTATAAACTTATATTTTCCATTTCATAAGGACCCAATATATTATATTCCAAACTTACCATAGCCAGTGCCATTTGACAGATCTTCTCCTCTCATCTGTATTCTTCAAAACATTTTAATATTAAAAACAAATTTTCTTCTGGAGAGAGCAATGGAGTACTTTCCTTCAGCAGATGGATTTTGCCTGTAAACAAACATCAACTGTTTTAGATCTCTCATGTCAAAGAAAGGCAACTATGAGACTCTTGATTTACCATAAAATAAGATATTATTTTTATTGAAATACAAAAAATGATAGCTGAAATATTTTGATTACAACTTATCATGCAAAAGGACCCACATGGTTCACTTGTTCAGGAAAGTAGTTATGATTATAGCCATATTATGATTACCAACATATTATTAACAGCTATGTCATCAAGTGGAAAGGAAGTTGGACAGAGTAAGAGACCTAGTTTCTGTTCCCAATTCTCTCAGTTATTGTTTTTGTGACTTTGTGGAAATCACTTGATTTCCAGTCCCTTAAGTTTTCTCATGTTAAAAGGCCCGTTGGTTATATTAACTCCTCTAAGATCCCGTCCCACCCTAAAATCCTATAATTATTCAATCTGACTTATTTGTGATTAGAATTTTTTAAAAAGTCATTTCATTCATCTCTTTAAAAGAAATTACAATGTAAATGAAAAATCCAAACTTACAAAATGATAAATTAGAAGGAAATGATTCAACAAATCAGTTCTCTCTTGGTTTTCTTTAAATAATAAACTCCTTAGATAAAATTAAAATACACATCAATTTATAAGCATTTGGTCTCTATTGATCTATTGCATAAAGATGCAATGTTTTATGTTCTAAACATTCATTCAATTTACCCCTTTTTCCTTATCAGTATCCTAACCATCCTTCCAAAGCATTCCAAGACAATTTCTCCCCTGCTATGACTAGTCTACCTTGATTCTTCTCTAACTCTTTACATTTAACTCTGCTATTTGTAGAAAAATAGTCTTTCTTTTATAACTGCTGGAAATAACATATATTACTATGTTCCTTAAGCATTTATGATATTGAAAAAAGGTGGAATCGGGGGCAGTTGTTCATTTGACCTCAAGAGATAGGAATGGGTATCTGAGTGACAGATTTATCTGAACATAGGCAAGAATGGTAACCTAAATTGCTGAGAAGTGTTTGCATCCATTGGACTCAGTGTATATCTAATGATTTCAGCTTTGAAAATGAACAAAAACTTTAAGGCTTTGTTCATTCCACAGATATTTATTTCATGTTTACTCACACTTGTGAAGATTCACAGTTTTAACAAGACACAGTCCAAGGCTTTATGGAACTTAACACTACTGAAGGGGGAATGCGAAAAAACACATACAACTAATACATATTATTACATGATAAACATGACAGAAGAATACAAAAGAAAATACTACATAAGACCCAAGTGGGAAGGACATCACTTATAGAAGATATTCAGGGAAATTTTCATGGACAAGTAGAGTTTTTGTTGGATTTTAAAAGATGGGTGGGAATTCAAAAGGCAAGGAGTGAGGACTTCCAGGTATAAGAAAAGAATGAACAAAGGTGGGAGAGTGTGGAGAAGGAGCAAGGAACAGAGTGTAATCCGATCTGACTGAAGCAAAGAAATCCTGGAGGGGGGTTAATGTGAAATGAGTCAGAAAAGCTAGGAAGGTATTATACTACGGGGAGCCTTGAATTATAAGTAGAGGAATTCTAAAATTTATTGCATATTTTTGGGAGACAGTGAAGATTTATAAGTGTGCCATTTTTCCCCTCATATCAGAATTGTGTTGGCACTCATTCTGAAATAAAAAATAAAAGACAATTAGCCTGGGAGCCTGACAGTAAAATATTATGTCTGAAGTAAACTAATAGACTAGGCCTAGATGCCAACTAGAACCATGAAAAAGGATCTGTGCTTCATCTTAGGGTAGAACCAGACTCAACTATAGACTAAATTGTTGTAGATCCAGGAAAGGATCAAGATAAAACAGACTCCAAGGGACAGCAACTATAAAGACCTCTGGGACAGAGGCAAGGAAAGTGTCTGCAAGGTGATACATTTTTTAAAAAGTGATGATAATTGATTATCTAAATATGTGTAGACGTAAGTGTCTGTAGATGGTCTAATTATTGTGATCTCTAACATATCCTATCTCCACTCCCTGGCACTCCACCGCAATCAGCCTTGTACAGAGAAAAGAATATTGGTTATAGAGCTAAAGGACCTTGATTTACCTCCAGGCTCTGACACTTAATACCTGATCCTGAGCAACTAACAGCCGCCCTGAGCTTCAGTTTCTAAATCCACAAAATACTGGAAATAGACTAGTCAGAGATTGCCCTCAGGCTGCCCATTTTTTTAACAGGCCAGGAGCTAAGGATGTGTTTTACATTTTAACATACAATGTAAAAATCCTTCCTAGTCACTGGAGCCTACAGAAGCAGGGTACAGGTCATAGTGGGCCCATAGGCCAAGCCTTAGTTTGATGACCCCTGGGCTAGATGTTCTCTAAGCTCCTCCCAGCTCTAAACCTATCATCTTATGAATCATTCTGGGACCAGAGAGGACCTCAGAGGATTAAGGACCATTTCATATTTTTAACTATTTCATAGATCCTCACATATGAAGGTGTACTTCAGGGAAAGTTTCATGGATTACTATAAATGGAGATCATTCCAGTAAAGGTCTACTACCTAATTATTAACATATATAAACATTTTCCTGTTCTCAGATGATTTTGTTGGGAACCAGGGCAGTGTTGTCAGAATATTAAATGAAACAAAGTTTAGTTCACATTTTGAAACTAGAAAAGCAGAACATAATTTGGAAGCTTAAAAGCTTTTAGTGCTTTCATTATAGTAAACTCATTGTCCATCATAATCAGAGAATCAGTTATTTGATTAAGCATATATTCTTATTAATAAAGAATTATCATATACATATATGTACATATCTACACACAAATATCACATAGAGATGGGCAGTTTTTGAAGAATTGAACAGTTAAACATATAACACAAAAAATATATTGACTATTAACTTTTTTATGATTCCAAGCACTGTTTGCTTCAGGACTTCATAAATGTCAGTTATTTGTAGTGTGATAGATGAAAATAGTAGTAAATATAAGGTTATGAAGGGGAGAATTCCTGACAATATATTTAACTCTACTTAGGTTTTATTGTAGGTTTTTGATGTATCCACATATTTAGCAAAACTTATAACCAGTGGGCTTATAGTACATGCAGATTTTAATTAAATTTCAATTAATTGTAAATAATCTCTTAAATTGCAATTAATATAAAACTACTAGACTTTAAGTAACATGTAGACGGGAATGAAGAAAATTTTATCTCTAATCTTGTATTTAGCACAATGTCTTGAATACGGCAAATTCTTAGCACATGGTTCTTGGATGAAAAAAAAAATCACAAGCAATGAAATCTGACTATTCAATAAGTATGTTATATCCACCATGTTCCTGAACTTCGGTGCCATATTTCCAGCTATCTTCTGAAATATCTCCAAGTGAAGAACCTTATTGACATTTCAGACTCAACATATCCAAAAGTAAACTATCGTGTCCTAAACTTGTCTTGATTTCCAACTTTCTTTTTTTTTTTTGTTACAGAGTTATGGTTTTTGATCTTTGAACTAGAAGGCTCAGAAGAAAAATGTCTGGTAGAGAGTTGAAAGAAGAACAGATACATAGTCGTAGAGCACTTTGCTGTCCTTGACGAGCCAAAGTCCTCAGATCTTGATAAACTAAATCCTAGAGGCTGAAAAACTCGTTTGATATGATTCCTAACCCAATATTAGTGATCTGTGAAAGCTTATAGAGACAAGTGTTGCAGTATCTGAGAAGACTTAGTATATTAATCGCTGTGCATGTGCATGCATGTGTACACACCCACTGTGTTTATAAAATTAATCAACCAATCAATAAGCATTTGTTAAATGCCTACTGTGTACCAGGCACTACACTAATTTACTCAGTTCTTATAAGGACTCTCTGAAAGAAACGCCCATCTTTTTAATAGCAATATCTCAGTGATGTTGTATGGATGAGTTATAAAAAACCACAGTGTCCAAAGAACTGAAATGGAGAACCTCCTCAAAAGGCAACGAAGAAGTAAATACTACGTGTGCAGAATATTATGAATAGAAATTATGCAGGACAAGTGATATGAAGGATGGAATCAAAGAAGTATATGATAAAAATAATAACAGCTAACATTTATATACCTTTGACCACATGCCAGACACGATGACCCTGGGAGACAGGCACGATTATTATTTCCATTGTACATATGAGGAAACTTAGGCAGACAGAAGTTAAGTGACTTGCCCAGGGTCACGCAGCTAATAAGGCATATGAAGCCAAATTTGAACTCAGGTTTTGATTTCAGACCCAGTGCTCTGTCTACTGCACCAGCAAAAAGATTCAAGGAAAGCCCTGTTGGTTAGTTGTACTATTTGTGGTGAATTTTAGTAGTAGTACTAGTACTAGTAGTACTAGTAGTGGTGGTGGTATACATACTAGTAGTACTAATAGCAGTAGTGGTATAAGAAGTAGTAGTAGTACTAGTAGTAGTGGTGGTATAAGAAGTAGTAGTAGTATAAGAAGTAGTAGTAGTAGTAATGGTGGCATAAGCACTAGTAGTACTAGCAGTAGTACTAATAGTAGTAGTCATATAAGTAGTAGTAGTAGTAGTAGTATAAGAAGTAGTAATAGTAGTAGTATAAGAGTAGTAGTAGCACTAGGAGTAGTAGTGGTATAAGAAGTAGTAGTAGTATAAGAAGTAGTAGTAGTACTAGGAGTAGTAGTGGTATAAGTAGTAATAGTATACTAAGTAGTAGTATAAGAAGTAGTAGTAGTAATGGTGGTATAAGTACTAGTAGTACTAGCAGTAGTACTAGTAGTAGTAGTCATATAAGTAGTAATAGTAGTAGCAGTACAAGAAGTAGTAGTAGTAGTACTACTACTAGTAGTGGTATAAGAAGAAGTAGTAGTAGTAGTATAAGAAGTACTAGTAGCACTAGGAGTAGTAGTGGTATAAGTAGTAATAGTAGTAGTAGTATAAGAAGTAGTAGTAGCACTAGGAGTAGTAGTGGTATAAGAAGTAGTAGTATAAGAAGTAGTAGTAGTACTAGGAGTAGTAGTGGTATAAGAAGAAGTAGTAGTAGTAGTAGTAAGTATTGTTATTGTTGTTAGATATGCACAAGAGTTGTGCATGGAGAAGCTGCAATCTATATCACAGAAATTAACAGCTAAATTATTGAGAAGCCAGAGCCATTTGAGTATTAGAATTACTTTACTTAGGTATTCAGTGTGTAAATTGGAAACAATCCTTGGCTATCATGTCTGTTCATTAATGATGACGGAGTAAACTTCTTTCCCTTGCCTCCTGGTTCTCCAATCCTGCTTTTTTTTTTTTTTTGTATTTTGCTTGGGTCCTATTTTCCTTTCTACCTTTCCAGTATTTTTTTTAAATTCTGGCTACTATTCCTCCTCCTGGAAAGTTAAAAAAAAACAAAAACAACTAAACAAGGAAGAAAAAAACACAAAACCCTAAGGCCAGCTAGGACTGGAAATGGGGGAAGAAAAGTCTATTGAAAAAAGCTAGCACACTTTTATTTCTAAAAATACCAGGATCTAAGTCCTTATTTCCACTGAGGTGTACAAGAAAGCAAGCTTTTAAAAGTACTTACCTTATTTACACTAATTGGACCGTAATTCTATTACCTGGAACCCTATTTCAACTCGCACTGATGATTGATACACGTGATGACTAGAAGATTCACAAATACTTCCTAAATTATCAAAGAAAGATTAAATTGTGTCTAGTGTGATTTAAGTATTAAGCATTTTTATTTTTTCCTACTTCTCTGAAAACTGGTAATCCGCAGTGTGGTAAAATAACAACTTTCTGAAATAAGATATTTAATTAAATCCAACATCCCATTGTTTGACCAGGCAAGATAATAGAGAATTTATTATAGTTTACAATGACTAGGCTCTTCATCTTTCTTCCAAGTAGTGAGCCACACTAAAATATCTGCTTCTGTATTTACTATGAAAATTTTTAATATATTATAATGGAAATATATTTGAAAGCATCTAATAATTTTCTTGTTTTTGTTCAGACTTGCGAGTACTATTAGCCGTGAGGGATTCGATTCCCTATTAGCTAAGGGAACTCCTAGTAAAGAAACTTTTTCTATCAATGCAGATCGACAACTACGATGTCATTCATCATTTTAGAGAGCTGCCTAAGGCACAAAGAGTAAGTCACTTGCCCAGGGTCACACAGAGACACAGGTTAAGCCCAGATTATTCTAACTCCAAGGCTAGTTTTCAATCTACTCTGTTTTACTGAGGAGTAATTTTAATGAAGTCACAAATCTTACAGTACCTCAGTTTCCCCTGTCCTATGGTATTCTTAACAGTAAAATGATTCGGTCAGATTCGATGACTTTTGAGGCCCTTTCCAAATCTAGAATTATGATCCTTTATCTACCTTAACAAGTTGCTAGTCAAATAAAATAGATAATACCATTATCTTTATATGTTGAGGGACTTTGAAAAGCACAGAGGGCTATGGAAATATAAGGTACTGATATTTTTTTAAAGAGAATACAAGTCTTTGCAGTTTTCTCTGAAACTATCCTTTTCATCATACATTTTTAGACATGAACAATATGGAAATTTCTTTGGCTTGACTACACATTTGTTACAAAGGTTTTGTTTTTTCTTTTTGGGGGTTAGAGAGAAAATGTTTGTTAATAAAAAATAAAATTTGATTAAAAATATGTAAATAGAAGAGATTTATCTCACATACTACCATTAAAAAGCTTCCTTTGATTTTGTCCTTGTTTTCAGCTGGCATGAAATAAATCTGTTATGGTTGATAAATGAAAATTAATAGTGCAACTTAAATTTGCAAAAGGCAGTTAATTCAGGTTAGTACCTAAATCACCTCCTTGTGCTTTGGAATTGGGTCTCATAGTATATAAGATTATCTCAGTCACTAGTTACCTCACCCTTTTGTTCTAGGTTATTACGAATGAGGGGATCATTTCACCCAAACATCTTAGGGGCAGTGAGAAGTCTTATATATAACATATGAGATTTGATACTTAGAAACTGAGAAAAAACAGGACCTAATTAAGGATGAAATTTCAGACTAGGAAAAAAAATTCAAGGAAATGAGTTAAGACTATACAAAGGGAAAACCATAAAAACCCTTAAAAGGTTTAAGATGGATTAGGAAAAAATACGGAGGTCTCTGAGAAGACCAAAATGGTGGATCTCTTTCTTTAGTGCTCTGCTCCTGTCTATCTAAGCCTCATTTTATTACTTAAAGCTTAGGCTTTTAACTAGCTTGGATTTTTAAAGAGAAAAAAAAATCCAAAATTCAGTAAAATACCAGGTGCATTGCAGCTTTCACTCTTGTTTTCAAAAACCTACTGTCACTCATGAGCTTCAGTCTAGCCTGTCGAGCAGGAATTAAAATCGCTTTAAAAAGAAGCTTTGCATGGTTCATATGTCAGGCAGACATGAGCTGGATCAGCTGACAGAAGGGGGCCAGAGATAAGAAGTCCAAAGGAGGTCAGAAGAAAACAGACCCTAGGAAGAAGTGATTTTTTTTCAACTTTTCCCTGAACATGCAACACACATACACATAACACACACACACACACACACACACACACACACACACACACACACGCACACACACACGTTTCACACACAGCCATTCTCCTTTATGAAGACTGGTACAACATGGTACAGAGATGAAAGGGAGACTGGTCTCCCTTCCCCCCTCAGTTAATAATAGCACTAGATTCAGAAATTAAGCCCAGCAGGAAATAAACATCTAGCATAGATTTCAAAAGATCTCTCATATCTTTGTATTTTTTTAAAAGCATTATTTTAAAGCCCTGCTTCCAGGCCTTTGATTTTTTTTTAAGTCCAAAGGTATAAAGCCTGCATAGCAAGTGCTATTTGATTTATTTTAAAAGAACGCAGCCAATATTAGTTGAAAATTGGTTGTAAATTGGGCCACTTAAGCCTCCATGGAAAAGAACTGCAGAGACTTGGGATTAAAATTGCAGGAAGCCCAAAAAGAAAATTGAGGACTAGGAGATAATGACTGATGGGCCCGGCACGATTATCTCTGAGAATACTAAGGACTGTGAGACTTGGGGGAAAAATTACATGGATGACCTTGAGAGCAAGTCCAGACTGAAGAATGTCAGCTCCGTGGAGTTTCCTGAGGGGATGGAAGTAGAGCAGAATGAATTCTTCATTTCCAAATGGATTATGAAGATGTTTCTGATAAGCAGTTTTGATTTCCATATTGCATGCAAAGCTACAGAAGAATAAGCCTTACACAGGCCCTTGTAAAATGTCCAAATCTGTAGTAGCCAGAATTCCAAACCCTAAAATAGGCCTGAGGAAGTCCATGAGTTTGGAACATGGGTGATTACATATACCTAACTAGAGGATGACCACAATAACATATAAGCCAATCATTGTGCACCTGAGTTACATAGACTCAAACTGGACTAGCATAAGAACAAGGATTCTAGAAGGATCCTGGCCCCAACTCTTTTCTCACCTTAGGTCTATTAGTGTAATACGGACTTGGGGTCAAATGACCTGGGTGTGAATCTCACTCAAGACGTTTATAAGCTGTGTAAATCCTTTACCTTCTCAAAGCTTCAATCTTTTCATCTGTCAAATGGAAATACCACTACTTGCGCCACCCAACAGTATGGGGTGAAAGCACTCTGGAAACTTTAAAAGGTTACCTCAATAGGAGTTATCATTATTGGAGAGAGAGAGTTGAGTCATCTGTAGAGATGCTTTGGCTCTGTTCTTACTAGAAAACTATGTCAGGACCATAGTGCAATTAAGCCATGTGAAAGAAAGCTGGCCAGTCACTAACAGCTCCTGGTCAAGCCTCTGATGAGTGATGGAAAACCTAGGGCCACCAAATCCTGACTCAAAACTGTAACCAAAGGAAAATTCAATTTTCTAAGTTGAGAAGTCCACATGTTTCTCTAGCTCTTTTCCTGTTTCAGTTCAGAAAGAATACAATCTACAGTACTGGGATTTGGCATTGTTCAAGTTAGTTGACTATTCCTTAGCTAGATGACCATGTTTCTAACCAACTAAATGGAATCTGGCAATGCGCTGTTTAAAATGTTTGGAAATACTTGTCTATCACTGCAAAGCAGTAAGTTTTACATTTTCAGCACTTTTTCCCCCCAGAAAATGTTCCCTAGGTGCATGGTTAATGTGCCTTGGTCCAACCAGCATCTTGTAGATTTTGGATTCCAGTTTTATGCAGGAAGTTGGGCTTTTGAGCTACATTGGGTGTTTTTTAATAGTGATATTACCCCATGTTTAAATTACAACAAAACCTTGTGCCACATTAATGTGATGTGTCTAAGCTACAGATTTATGCGTTTCATATTATAAACCTAACTAGTAACACTTATGATGGCCAAAGCCAAAATTGAAAAGATGCACCATGAAGAGCATCTCTGAATGAAGCTGTCTAAAAGCCAGTTTGCTCTTGTCAGAATCAGCCAAATACATTAGCATACATTACAGCAGAATAACCTCCTGCCCTTAAAAAGCATTTATTTTAAACTCGGACTGCAATAGTTTTTGATTTATAGAAATGTAGAAAGCAGCTGGGAAAAATATTAATTCCTCGTGTTAACATGATGTTGTTACACTGCTTTCCGATGAATTTTTCAAAGGGAGAAAAATAAATTTGTATCTAATCCTTTACAGGATATTAAAATCCTGCCAGACTCAGCCAGTAGTATTTTATTTTTACCGAATTGCTTATCTTCATAATATATTATAATGTATATGGATATATTAAACTACATGGAAATTCTATACCACGGCTTAGTCCATAAATAGGCAACCAAAGGGTAACCTCAATACAGCCCTAATATCTTCGAGAATTTTTGATCATTTGGACTGTGTGGATTGATTTTTGTAATGTTTCTGCTTGGGGAGACAGGGAAGGCCTCCTTGGTGAACAGAAGTGACTGTTTGTGCAATAGAATTGATTATCTGTTCAAGATGGCTTATACTGCAGGACGATAAAAAATTGCAGGTGGCTTTGGTTACAAGGGGAGCTATCAGTCATCCCGAACTATTGACATATTTTTATGTACTCTAGCTTCAAATCGGTCTCTGAGGTTTCTGACTTAGTCACAAAATCTAAAAATTTAGAGGCCCCCTTGAAAACAAACAGGGTTTAAACCAAAAATCTTTTTGCTCCTAGTCTTAAAAGATGAATAACTAATTATTCAGGGCTAATGAGAAGGCAAAGAAAAAGTTCAATGAGCCTCACCATACCTAAGTACAATGGGTGCCTTGTTAGTATTTTGTTCCAAGAGCAATATAGAGATGTACAAAAAATGTGTCTGAGAGAAAACAAAAGTAGTACAGAACTATTTTCACAGATTTGTTTTAAGAAAGCTAATACAATGACAAAATTTGAATATATAATTCACATTTGGTTCTTTAGTAGTATGTTCAAAAATGAACCTTAAACAGATGACATCAATTTAAGAATTAGACTAGAAAAATCCCAACTTCTAATAGCACTCTCAAACTAGACCAAATCATCAAATACTATGGGGCAGAAGATAATCCTCAGCCAACAGACTTCCAAAAAACCAACCCATTAGAATTCACACATTCAAAGTATGAAAATATCCTAACTTTGTTATAAGATAATTCAACCTGGAATGGATTGGCCAACTGTTTCTGATTATCTGATTACGGACTTCTCTCCTTAAATATATAGTATGAGGTGGTCAGCTAAGAGAGAGAGTGCGGCATGGGGGGAGAAAGAGAAAGGGAAGGAAGGAGGAAGGAAGGAAGGAAAGAAGGGAAGAAAGGAGGGAAGAAGGGAAGGCAAGCCTTCAACAGCTTGGAGCTTGGTATCACAGTTTTATGTTGCTTTTTCATCTCTCTGCTCCACAGATCTCTTCTTATACCCCCACTTCTATCCATCTTCTGATGTTCATTTCCCATCGGGACTTAGAAAGTCTTTCCATTAGAGTCAACCCTATTAAGCCAATTAGCCATTTTCTAAAGTATCTAGTTCCTCCCCCTCCTTTCAGCTGCTCACCACTTAGCCATTTTACTTATCATCAGTGCCTCCATCGATAGGGGAAACAAGCAAGAAGAGGTGTTGAAAGATAAATAAGATAATTGTTATTTGTCATTTTTATTATTATTTGTTAGCCATTACATTGAAAGCTTTTGTAAGATAGAGAATAGTTTTTATAAAATCCAGTGCTTTTTAAAAATCAACAATTGATACGTGCAGTCATGTCTTATACGCTCTGTAGCTCTCAGTCAACTGTACTTCTGTCAATCTATGCTCTATTTGGAGAAGACTGTCTGTTCTTTTCTTACATTTTCATTACAGAAAGAAGCATTCTTTATCAATGGAAAGGTTTTCACTAGTTCACAGTTAGTTTACACTGTGTGGAGTCCTTGAGTCTCCTTAGTGAAAACCAAAATAAATCAAAAGACTTAAACCACTATCTATACTGGAAAGACAAAGCAAAATTTTAAATTGTGCACATAAGGCCCAGATTAGAACATGAGTTGGACAGGCAGCCAAATGTAGTAGCATACTATCAATATACTTGAGAAAAAACTGTAAATTGGCAAATAATTGAGTCCCAAAATAAGTAGGAGAAGATTAAGTGGGATCTTTAACAACTGGAAAACTGTGTAAGAATCTTGAGCTGCTTGATGCCATGAAAACTCATCTCTTTAAATGTACAAAATTCAATATGGTGAGTTAATAGGGAAGGCAGCCTATCATTAACCATGACATGGATTCAAGATATTACAATGATTTTTAAACATTATCAAAGACACGTATGTTCAGAAAAGTGGGTCAATTATGTAGTGAGAATGAGAGACAACAGATGAATCGCACAAGGGCAGCATTGCTACCCTTGAATTCGTAAAAGAACCAACCTCTAAAACAGTAGTTATGGAGAGACCTGAACAAAAACTGCACAATGCATGGTGTGGAGGGTCTGTGATCTACACTGATAGACAGAATACCCACACTGATCAGATAATATCACCAACCAATTATCTATCTATTTATCTATCTATCCATTATCCATCTACATTCATAGAGTATAATTGATAGATAGGCATATCTATAGAGATAGAAAGGGGGGAGGGGGAAAGAGGGAGGGAAAGAGAGAGAGAGAGAGAGAGAGAGAGAGAGAGAGAAAGGGAGAGGGAGAGAGACATGGAGAGGGAAGGAGAGAGGGAGGGAGAGAGAAAGAGAGGGAGAGACAGACACAGACAGACAGATAGATGAGGTGGGTGGATAGATAGATAGATAGATAGATAGATAGATAGATAGATAGATAGATAGGAGGGAGAGAAGCTGAAGGAAGGAAGAACTGTTTAATGTGACTGAAAGAATAAGAGAAAGAATAAGAGACATCACAACCTAGATTTCTATAACATATTAAGATTCATATAGTGCCTTCCTCCCAATAAACCTGTGATGGCAGAAATATAATTGCTACTATGTTATTATTTGTAGTATCACTGAGCAAAATGAAAGTCTGGGTTTCAATGAATTTACTACAATCACACAATTAGGAAGTACCTGATGTTGGATATGAACCCTGGTCAAGTAACTCAATCTAGAATGCTAGTCAGTATAGGCATGCTGCCTCTTAGAACCTCAATAACTTGTGATCCAAAGCAGTGGCTCTGGACTCCTAAGGTCTGATTTCACGTGAAGGGCTTCTCTCTCAAATCTCTATACCTTGTGTTCCCATGAAAAGTTTCCCTGATAGCATAATTTGCCTCATTTCACCACTACAAAAGGGTTTTTTGGGTTTTTTTGAGAGCACTAGAATTTGACTTATGTCTTAATTTCCATTTTTTAAAAAGGAGGTATTAGGTAAATAAGTTTAATGAGAAGGTATATGTAGAACCTATATCGGATTACATGTCGTCTTGGGGCAGGGGGTGGGGAAAGGGAGGGAGAGAAAATTTGGAACTCAAATACTTGTGGAACTGAATTTTGTAAACTAAAAATAAAAAATAAATTAAAAAAACAACAAAAAAAAAGAAAACAAGGAGGGGGGAGAGGGACGGAGAGGAAGTCCCTTCAGATCCTATGTAAGCTTGTAAGTTAATAAGACAATTAATATAGAAAAATGCTATTTAAACTGAATGTGAATATGCATGTGTATGTATGTTGTTATGACAGAAATGCTTAGATATATGTACACAAACATATGCACATGTAAATATATATATGCCTAAAGTATTATATGATTATTTAAATCCACACTCATACAAAAGAACTCACACTTGACCCCAGAAATAATCAAGAAAATTCCTCTTCTAGAGTCTGCAGTCTTCTAGACTTATATGATTCTCCTGGGTTGGGAATGCCCCCCTAGGTAAATAAAGGACCATGAGAAAGCAGAATTATTCAACTGCAATTCTGTTTCTGTTTTCTCTATCAAGAAAGATAATCTTCAGGCTGGAAAAGATAGAAGAAAATAAGTAAAAAGGAATTAAAACCCCAAATAAATAAGTGAGCTCTTAGCTGCCCCTAAATTAATTCAAATGGCCTGCTTCAAACAAATTACATGCTAGGGATGGAGGGAAAACCTACCAATTATCTTTGTATACCTTCAGCACAAAGTAGTCTTTTGCAACTTGGTGTTACATAACAAATATTTAAATACACAGATGAGATTGCTGGATTACTGATAGTGTACCATCGGATAGCAAATGTTACCCCATTTTTAATAGGGAAAGATGGACCTTTGAGTTTGACATCAATTCCTGGGAAAAAAATTCTGGAGTGGTTATTATACAGATGGTTTGTTAGCATTTAGAAAAGATAGGGTGATCATTATGCTTCAGTATGGGTCATGTAGAACAATTCATGCTACACTAACAATTTCATTTTTTGACATGATTACTAGATGAGTAGATCAGAAGCATAACATAGATACAGGAGACCCACATCTCAGCAAAGTATTTCAAAATCTTTTATGACAGACATGTGGACAAGATGAAGAGACATATGATTACGTATATTTGGAACTGGATGAGTGACTGAGACCAAAAAGTGCTGACTCAAGGATAACTTACATGATTTCAATGGAAGGGAATTGAATTCTTCTGGTATATTATCACCTGTTAAGAACAGGTTGTCAACAACACAGCCTGGTTAAAAATATTACATATTACATCTTCTCTTCTTTCTTTGCAAGGAAATCATAGAGCTTTATATATGTAATTTCAGAAAGCCCCACAAGATCTGGTAAAGGCAGAAAGGTACCAGATATTGCATTCTTCATTTTAGAGTTCAAGAAAGCAAAGCAGTTAAACCTTTTGCCTGAGATCTCAAAGTAAGTCTATAGCATAGTAGAAAATAAAAACCACGTCTGTCACTTCTTCATGTCAAATTCCACTGAAATAGTCTGCCATCCAGAGGTATGGTTTCTCAAGCAGTTCTTGGACATTTCTTTTCATGCTTCTCTTAGTCTGGAAAGCACCCAGAGTGCATGCCCGGCTCCATGGAAGGTACCCAAGTCCAACAAATCTGGGGTCAGGTAGATTTGCCCGCCCTGGTGTCCTCAACTTCTCACTCACTTAACATGGCATTAGGTGCCAAATTTTGTTATTTTTAGCTTCACAAAACCTTAGCATACATTCCGTTTCTCCATACACAGAATGACCAACCTATTTCAGGTTTTCATCACTTTTTATTCCAACTATTTCAAGAGCTTTTTCTTGTTCTTCCTGCTTTAAGTTTCTCCCTGCTCCAATTCATTCTCCACAAACTGCCGAAGTGGTCTTCCTAAAGCACAAGTCTGACTATGTTTCCCACGCTCCCTAACTCACTCCCTTATTACATCCAAAACCAAATATAAACTCTACTGTCTGTCATTTAAAGCTTTCTACAATCTTGCCCCTTCCTATTTTTTCAGTCTTCTTACAAATTACTCTCCTCCAGACCTCTACTGGCCAGTTAGACTGTCCTACTGGCTGCTCTTCACACACAATGTCCCATCTCCCGTCTCCATGTCTTTCTTTGCATTGGTTGTCGCCTATGAACAGAATGCCCTCCCTCCTTACCTCCTTCTCTTAGGACCCACAATCTCCTTGAAGTTCAACTTAAATGCTACTATTTGCAAGAAGGTTTCCCCAGTATCCTCAGCATCTAGTATCTTTTTATTTATGGTTATTTTGCACCTACTCTCTAAGTATCTGGTATATAACAACTGGTGCACACATTCCTCCCCATTAGAACATAAGCTCCTTGAGGGTAGGGACTGTTTTCCTTTTTCTTTGTACTTCCAGTCTTAGTACAGTACCTGAAACATAATGTCAAATCAATGCGAGTTGGATAATTACTTGATTACTCTGGCCGCTCTGGTTTTGTTAGGCACTCATTCTATGCTACGCACTGCTCTTTGATTAGAACAGAAAGAGTCACAATTTGTTCTTTTATTTTTAACTTCTATTACTCTCTTGGATGGTCACTTCCTGCCCTGGGTGGGTTTTATTTTTGTTTTCTTCTATGTGAGGCAATGAGTGACTGAAGGCCTGTAGGAGAGGTGATATGGTACAATGGAAAAACAAGATTTGGAGTTAGAAGACCCAGATTCAAATTCCAGTTCCTTTTAACCTTGATCAAGTCACGACTTCTATGGGCATCAGTTTCATGGACTGTAAAAATGAGCAGGTTGTACTGTCTGACCTCTAAGGTCTGTTTCAGCTCCAAATCTACAATCTATATGTTGTTGTTCAGTCATTTCAGTTGCGTCCAACTCTTTATGGAGTTTTCTTGGCCAAAATACTAACTAGAGCGGTTTGCCTTTTCCTTCTCCAATTTATTTTACAAATGAGGAAACTGAGGCAAGCAGGGTTAGACGACTTGCCCACGGTCACACAGCTAGTCAATGTCTGAAGTCAGATTTGAACTTATGAAGACGAGTCTTCCTGACTTCAGACCTGGTACTCTATCAACTATGCCACCTAGCTGCAGCATGATCCATATAGCTGTCCTTGACTCTGATCGATAGACTCAATAACACTATTCCATTGATCCTCTATCTTCTTCCCTTCAGGTATAGCTCCATATGCTATAGAGGCTTTAGAGGCAAACCCTTCTAGGCACACCTATGCAAACAAAGTTTATTCTTCAGTTTACTGCTGAAGCTGCTACTTAAAGGGGCTACTGCTGAGTGCAAGGCTGACTTCCCAAGGCATCAACAAGTACTTATCAAGCACTTCCTGTGTGCCAGGCACTGCGCTAAGTGCTGGGAATAAAAAGAAAGGTATAGTTAGTCTATAAAACTTTTGCTTATCAGGAATGAAGATCCCAAACCCCTTTGGCAGGCAAAGGCAGAAAGACTGAGTGTAGCACCACTACAGCCATAAGCTCCACATCTTCGGTCTATCTATCGGTCTATTTCAGGACCATCCAGTTTCTTGGGCAGTGTCATTTGTGAGAGTTCCTGAACATTAAACAACTCTAACAGAGAGGTCCTATAATATAGGCCATTGACCAGCAATGCATACTTCAGCTTAGTGACACTGGAATGAATGTAAGTGGACAGTGGATGGATGACCTCCAGGCAGCCAATGTCTGTATTATCAGCGCTGAACTGCAATGGGGCAGAAGCAAATATGGAGGTCAACAGCAACGTGTTGTCACCTTTCTGGAGCTTAGTAAACAAGACTCATCTGATAAGTAACTAGGAAAAATGAGGGCACCAGTCTTTGAGTATCAAATATTACCAATATGGAGACCAATGGATACTCGAGAAAACTTCAGAAATTATCATTATATCTTTTCATTCAAATAAAAAAGGAATTTTCAAGTATTTCATATGTACATTTATCTGGTGAGTGGTTGCCTGTGCTTTTTATATGGTCTGTCAATACTGATGTTCAAAGAGTAAAAAGTTCATAATCGTATCATTTGGATATTGTCCATTGGATGCTTGGAGAATGTCTAACCTTTGAAAGAACATCCTTTGAAATGGCATAATCAATATATAAATCTCTAAATCCCCTATCTGGCATTTTAATTCATAAGTCAAATTCCGTTCAATAAAAATATGGCTTATATGTAAGGGAAGGAATATAAGCAATTTGACACCCCTATTCCATTGTGCTCCTGATGTTGAAAATCCAGAAGTTTTAAACCTCGTTCTCCTTAATACCATTTAATCAATAAACATGTATTTGACTGATTGACTACTATTTGTACTCAGAGCACTATACTAGAAACAGAATAAAGAAGATGCAACCATTACCCACAAGGAGTTTACCATGAAACTAAGAAATTTGTAATAGCCTAGTAGGTAGTTTTTTTTTTAATTTTCCTCCTCTGATTAAAAGTATGAAATTAATGAAAGGACAAGTATATGAAGTAGATAAAACAAAACATCCCTTGTAGAAAGAATATACATCTGTATTTCCAGTAATCACTTTGGGAGCCAGGGGTAAGGGAATATTCCGTGCCTTAATAGATAGTCTTTATTAATTGCTATATCCTCAAAAAATATCAACTGGTTGCTAAACTTATCTAGGCTTCTCTTTTGACAGAAACTGAAGAGGTCACTATGAAGTGTATGAAGTCTATACCCTGAACCTCTGTAACTTGGTCAGATATGCCAGAGGATATGCTTTGCTGCTAAGGCCTTTGAGAACCCCACTTTATCACACAGTAACACTATGATGGAAGAAAGACTTGACTTCATTGCAAACTTACAAAGTTTGTTAGCAAAATACACTTCCCAAGCATAAAGTACTCACTAGGGCAAGAAAGAGTGGAAGAAGGTGAATGGACAGCCTGTATTACCTGTCCTATTATAGATTTCCTGTTTGTCATTCCCTTGAATGATGAATTTGGTTGAAATGATGCTGGGTCCAAAGCTCAGAATCACAAAAGCCAGGGAATTCAAAGTTAAAATTAATGCCTCATGTCTAAATCCATCCTACTCTGTCCTAGTTAAGTATCTCCCAAGATTTGAAAATCGCTGATATTATGAGACTCATTTGAAGGACTAAAATATCTGCAATTCCCAGTTATAAAAACTAATTTGTGAAACTTCAATCATAATCTTTCTTGCAAAGCCATAACAATGATGAAAATTTCTATTCACCTATAACACAAATCACAGACTTTTTATAATATTCATTTTATCATTCAGATAAACTCATTGAAAAATATCTAGCATTTCCTACAGATAAATTTATATTCAAACTTGTTAGAAATCAATTCCTTTCATTATCTAATGGCTCATGGATTTAACCCATTGTAGTTCTAAATATCTTCTCGATAAAGCCTTTTTTTTGGTGCCTCTTCATGACATGCGTTTTTTTCTATTGGCATCTCATGTTTATATCACCTTCAATTCCAAATATATTCTTCTTCCTTCCCCTCCTCCATCTAAACGCTAATAGTATTAGTTAACATTTATATAGTACATACTCTGTGCCATCCAAATTTATGTCATATTATATCATTCATAATAATAACTTGTTGTTGTTCAGTCATTTCAGTCATGTTCAACTTCATGATCTCATTTGGGGTTTTCTTGGCAAAGATACTAAAGTGGTTTGTCATTTTCTTCTCTAGTTCATTATACTGATGAGGAAACTGAGGCAAACAGGGTTAAATGACTCGCCCTGGGTCGCACAGCTAGGTAAAAATCTGAACTCAGAAAGATGAGTCTTCCTGGCTGTAGGGCCAGCAATCTACTCACTGTGACACTTAACTGTCTATAGATACATAGGATACTTTGCTAAAGATGTCCCTCCAAACTGGATAGCTGGTAAATGTCTGAGGCCAGATTTGAACTCGTGAAGAAGAACTCATGAAGTCTTCTTGACTCCAGGCCCGGTACCTATCCAGTGTGCCTAGCTATGCCTAGTTGTGTGTACTGCATCTAGTATGTAGCCAGCACCTAACTACAAACACCTAGAAACAGACAATTCAGGCATAGTTTGTAGAATCAACTGTAGGTTACTTAGAGGCTAGCAGTGGTGGGGAACCTGTGGCGTTTAGGCCACATATGGCCCTCCAGGTCCTCAAGTGCAGGGGGCAGTGCAGAGCCACACTTGAGGACCGAGAGGGCTACATGTGACCTTGAGGCTGCATTTTCCCACTCCTGGAAAGAGTCCAAAAGACCACTCTCATGAAAAAAATATGTTTTAAACCACCCTAACACATGTTCATTCAGTTTGTTTGAATGTGTAACTTCTCTAGGCCTCAGTTTCTTCATCTGTGAAATGAATGGGGCTGGATTAGATGATCTCTAAGGTCCCTTCTATCTTTTAATCCTATAATCCCTACATATTTAGAGCTTGGGGAATGGCTAAACAAATTGTAGTATAGTGACAACTTAGAATGACATCATAGTATTTAACATGGCAAATAACAGGAATAGAAAGAAATATAGAAATAACATACGAAGTGGTGTGGAACAAAGAAATCAGAATTAAAACAACATAAACATGATTATGATTGTATGAAAAAAACAAAATTCTTTAAGAAGGACAAGAGATCTAAGGGGTACGTACTAAATAAATGCTTGTTACTATTGTTTTGTTAAAGTTTAAATTTTTAACATAAATATGCTTTTGTATAGGGTTTATTTCTTAGGGTTCATTCATTTATTGAATGAGTCACTGAAACTTTTACATGATTTAAAATTAAATATTTTAAAAGATAAAACCATTATAATATTGCCCAAGCCACGGGCTAATCACTTTTCAGTTCTTGTTCTTTTTGTGGTCCTATACATTGCTTTTAAAGTGTCCTTTTTGTTATCCTTAATAGCCTTCAGAAGCCTTAGCTCAATGTCAAAAGGCTGCACTTGAGGATCTAGAGGGCCACATGTGGCCTCGAGGCTGCAGGTTCCCCACTGCTGCCTTAGCTCATTTTGGTCTTTGTTCTTTGTTCAGTCATTTTTCAGTTGTGTGACTTTTTGTGACTCTATTTGGGGTTTTCCCAGCAGAGGGATTTGCCATTTCCTTCTCCAGGTCATTTTACAGATGAGGCAAACAGGGTTAAATGATTTGTCCACAGTCAGTCACACAGCTAGTAACTATCCAAGGCCAGATTTGAATTTAGGTCTTCCTGACTCCCAGACCTGTGCTCTATCCACTTCACCACCTAGTCGCCCTTCTTTTCTTTAGCTTTCATGATACTAAATTCATCTTTAATTATACGTCCTTCTTTCCTTCCTTTCTTTTAAAATCTGAAGATATATGGCAGCTCTCTGGGTAGCTACAGTTGATTCTTTAGGTTAACAGAATCACCAAGTTGGGACAGACCTGAAAGATCATCTAATCCAACCTCTACCTCAGTAGGAATCCTATCTACAGTATCTCAGACAAATGGCTACCTAGAGTCTACTTAAAAACTTCCAGTAAGAGAGCAACCTACTTACACCAAGGCATCGAATTCTGCTTTTGGACATCCCTACCTTTTAGGGAGATTTTTCTTAAATTAACAATAACAATAACAATGACCCTACAAAATGGTTATCATTTAATTTAATAATTTAATCATTTAAAGGTTTGTAAAACACTTTAAAATATCATCTCATTTTACCCTCACAACACCCCAGGGAGAGAGGTACTATTATCACCTTCATTTTACAGATGAGGAAACTGAGGCAGACAGCAGTTAAGTGATATGAGCCTATTAATTGCTACTTCATAGATCTGCTCTTTAGTTAATTCTGAATTTTTAATTTATTATTCTATCCTTCAGCTCACTTCATTTCATCTTGTCCACAAGAGTATCATCCACAAGAGGCTTTGTCAGATACTTCACTCCTTGTACTAAAATTCTATTTCATTTTGTTTACTGGCCAAATTTAATACATTTGGTACATAGGACGTGAGATTATCAGTATTGCTCGTATAAATTTGTCCTCTCCCTACCCATTTTCTCTTTAAGACTCTTTGATTGGTTCAGTGGGGAAAAGTGATGGATTTGAAGTCTGCCACTGGATCAGAATGCCAGCTCTACTGTTTATTTCTATGTGACTTTTGGCAAGTTATCTCATGTCTACGGACCCCAGGTGCCTCATAATATGATTCCTATGACAAATCTGTCAAATATATACTTCCTGGTCTTCATAAGATGCATTCTATCTGTGCCATGAAGTCATTCATCTATTTGTCATAAGTCAGAGCACAGAAAAGACAAATCCTATTCTTTGACATCATCTACGTATCCAGTCATTCTCTTCCCATGTCATCATCACCCGAAGTCACAATATTTGTCTCTCCTATCTCAAGTTACAATACTGGCTACCCTGTCTAGCCATCCATTCATTTTACAAGTATGCTGGGGAACTTAACCAGTGTCTCTGCAACAGAAAAAAAAAAAGGTTACCTGATCCAAGTGGTAATAATATCGCTGAGATTCCAATTTCATATGCTTTATCAAGGAGACAGGGTAGGAAAGTTGAAAAAAAATCTATTGACAGCTAAACAAGTAACATAACCATGATTTCCAGCAATTAGCTCAAAAACTAGAAATCCGGACACAGACCAAAAGCCTCAGTGCTTCAATACCAATTCTAGAATAAGCATTTTCAAAAGACACCCAAAAGGATACAATGCATAATTCTCCCTATTGTGCCCACAATTTGTGATTAAAAACCAGGAAGATTGTTTCTAAAGAAGAGAAAACAGTTATTGGTGCACTATCATTAATCAATGCCTTGCAAATCCTGTAGGGTCCTACAGTCCATGGGCATTCTAAGTCACACAATCCATTGTATCAAGAGGGGGAGTTTAACTCAGGCCAAAATGAATGATCTCAGAGGTATACATACCATGTTGGTAGCCCATTAAGGACACACAGAAAGTAGTACACTGTTTTCCTTAGAAGCCAAAAGGTCAAAATGGGAAGGCTGTTTTACTGAAGCATTTGGTCTCCACAAACAACTTAACTTGACTCCTGAGAGAAACTTAATCCCAAATGCTGATGACTTCTAAAAGCTGGTGAAGTCAGCAGCCTTGGCTCTGTAGGATAGAAGAAAAGGATCTAAGCTCAGACCACAGGCCGCAGGCCAGCAAAGGCTCAGAGTGGGAGGTTGGCAGCTCTCCTAGGGAAGGCAGAGAGGCAGCAGCACACAGTGTTTATTCTAACAGACTCTCACTGCACCTCTACGTTTCTGCACACTATCAATCTGCCTTTTAGGAACAAACCCCGTTTCAGAATAAATGAAGGGAGTGGTGGCATCATGCATTCATTCTGCCCAAAAGAGACAGTCTGAATCTTATGAGCCAGCCTTGAAGCATTTCTGGGCTACCTCATAAGAAGCCAAATATCCCTCTCATCTTTCTCCAAAAAAGCTTGGGGACTTTTTTTTGGAGATTTTGATGGGAAATCTCCCCTCACTGTTTTCTATTTCTGATGAAGTACAATGTACTGATCCTTAATCATTTAAGAATTCAAAGACTTTAAAAAGTATATGCCCACATCTAAGGCCCAGAAAACATGTGGCAAGTATTTTCATTTAAAAAAAAGTCCTTAATCTTTGAAAACCATGCCATCAACTCGGCTTACAAAACAGTAAAGATTAAGGAGCAGATTTTAAAAATTTTTATTATAAATGCCTTTTTACATTAAGGAATGCATTACATGGGATCTTCCGTATACAAATAAATGTCCAGCAACTAAAAGTCCCTGTAAAAGATTAAAAGAGATGATACTATGCCCCTATAAAAGCATAACCAAAGTGAAAATCTACTTGGAAAAAAAAGCTTTGTGATAACTACTGAGTGAAGTTTCCAACTCTACTGCCATTAAAAACTCAAACTAGAATGTAGCAATAGCAAAGAGCTTTAAAAATGCTTTTTGCTTTAATGAATTACGAGGTGTTGTTTGCTTCAGAATCAGAACCATCTGCCCCAATTTCATTAGCAGAATGTATTTCATTTTATAAATATCACACAATTATCTAATTTCCAAAAGTCTCTGTAAGTTTTGAAACGTGTTATTTTGGAAACAAGCCCCAGCCCATCCCAGGGAAATTCCCAAACCAGCTTTGTAATTGCTATGTATATCTGCAGTGGCATTGGTGGGCCTGAAAGGAAGCATAAATCCCTTTGGCTGTCACTGACATTGGGCGTGCTGACAGCCTGACATACCAGTGGTCTCCCCACCCTCCCTTTGGTGCTAGAGAGTGGTCTGACTTCCTTGCACTTAGAGGTCCAATAGGTAATAATTCTAGAGAGCCATTTCAGCTGCAAAGTCATTGCTCAGCTTCCCTACGGCACACAAGAGACGTTTCTGATCGTATCAGCAATCCAGTTCACAACAGCTGCCCCCTTTCTTTGTGCAATTTGTGGATGGAGAAGGGGAGGATTTCCTAACAGTGGTAGGCTTGTTGCTACCCTCTTGAACTGAACCCTTAAAATAGGAAAATCAGCATCTCAGGTTCTCCTTATACTGACATCAGCTCCAGGACCAGTGAGCCTCTGCCCACCTCTGAATCCACTCCACCCCTTGTGGGGTGAGGGAAAACAATAAAATCAAGATTAGGATATTCTTGTTGCAACTCAATCCTCAAGATCTCTGGCTATTTGATACCAGGCTGTCAGATATTGCTATAACCCTTCCAGGCCCATCTGTACCTGACATCTTTATAGGATTAGGGGAGAGGTTTAGTAGGGGTAGTGAAGTAATTTAAAACCAGGCCTCCTAGAGCTGTGTTTATGAATGCAAGCAGATGTGTGCTTATCATTCCCATACTTAAAATCACACTCCTAGAGCCCTTGAACTTAGACCATATTCCCTGAGAATTACACACTCAGTCGCTCAACTGCGTAAGACTTCCTTATTTAACTTGTCTCGACTATAAAGGGGCAGGATGTTGACTGCATGGGAAAAGACTCCTCTTGCCAGCTCAGTCATATGGCTGCCCTCTTTGATCTCATCCCACCAGACGGTGTTACTTTGTGGGCTGAATATCTATATATATTTTAATCTGGTAGAAATGGGAGGTTTCTACTTCATTACAGATTTCCTGTCTTTTATTTATCTTTATTAATTATGAAATCCCTTGGGAAGGAATGAAAGATCATATGAAATGCCAGGAAAAAAGATCAGAGCACATCATTTCCAAACCCCACGGTGTTCTGAGGTGGAACAAAGATGCACCACTGACTCAGGGGTCAGTCTGGTTCATTTGTGATATTACCATATATAGGCTCCTTCCACTACTCTTCTTCATGCTTTATTCTCACCAAGTCTGACAAAGCCTATTTCTACTGCACAACCAGTAGCCCTGGTGAATGTCTCTTTTTCCTTAGACCTCAGAAAAATGGTGCACTTTGATTTTAGGGGCCTCCCTAAATCTCCCTCTAACTTCCTTCCTACTACAATTCAACTTCCTAACCATCCATCACCACTCCCACCCTACCTGATACACACACCTCTTGTTTTCAAGAGAGAAGTAAAAGTCATTTCCACTCACATGGGAAAATGTTTATGCTAAACCCATTTGAATTTTCACCTAGGTCAAGAAGTCTTAAACCAAAAGAATAAATTTCCGGTTGTGGAATGTCTAGCAATAGGGAGCTGGTAAGCATGGCATCCTTAAGGTAGGGGAGCCTGTTTGTAAAGAACCCTTAAATCATACCATATAGAAGGTATCTTTTATGCCTATGCCTAAACCATCCCTGGTCTTGGGTCTTTTTTTTTCTCCCTCCTATGGACTTGCAGAGATAACCTGTCAATGAGATACAAAAACTCTTAGAAGAAGATGTGATCCTAGACAACACTGAGTCCAACTCCATTTGTGCTGTATATGAGGAAACTCTGAGTCAAAGAAGTGCAACACCTTATAGAGAGTTAGCCACAAAGCTAGGACTCTAGGCTACCAGCCCAGGACTCTTTCCACTACCCCATTGGGCTGCCTCTGGACGTAACAATAAACAAGGAAAGTGGTGTTGACTCATATCCACAGAAAAACTCTTCCATGTTAAGAAATTTTTTAAATCCTTTTGACTATCATGAAAGAAGGTCTCTGAAAGCACATTCACAAATGATCCAGGAAGGATGATGATGACTATAAAGTCAGGCCTGACAGAATGTTACTGATCATGTTCAGCAGATATGTGAAAGACCAGATGGTGGACAAACATTTTTGTGCCAAGGATCTTTTGGTATCTCCAAAATTAAGGATAAATTGAAGAAAAGATTAATCTGTAGGGTTAGGTTTTTTTAGATCTGTGCAATTTTAAATATATTAAACATAACTATGAAAAAATGAATCTTTTTCACATCCCTAAATTAACAAAGTATCTCGAGTGCTTTAAAAGATGAGAGAAAAAAGTAACATATATTTCCACTTTTACCCAAAAAAAGTGTTGTTTTTTTTAACATTTTTTTGGCCAACAATAATATCCATTGCTTCAAAACTTGGAGAATTTACTAACCATCCAGTCTCAAACAGGTTAAAATGTAGAGGAAATGTATAAGGAAACACATTCCTAGAATCTCTAGTCCCACTAGGAAGCCAATCATTCGCAAATGCCTTAGCAGATATACTGTCAAGGCTTCCAGTATAAATCATTTCACAGTGTTTTAAAACAACCCCTACCATTTATCTTTTCACTCCTAAAATTTATGTAAACAAAAACTCATCATCATCATAGAACAGGAAATTTTTAACAGATTGTATTACCTCAGCAGCACACCAACCAGAGCCAGGAGAAGTGCAAATAGATAAGGACCATTTTAAAAGTTCCACATATCACAGCATCTACCTAGCAATGGACTTAACATCTCCAGGCTCGGTCTAGGTGACTAAATGTTGGCCACAACTCCCAAAGACCATCTACCAAGGGAAAGAAGGGCTGTCATCAGTAACACTGGAAAAAGTCATTAAAAGGATAAAATCTCTTATCCTCAAAATATTTAAGTAGATAAAATGAAAGGCAAGTAGAGGCTGATACTCCCGGGACATCAAGGTCTTTGTTGATGCCAAAGTACACAATGATGATATTTTGTACAGCTAGTAGTGGCCCAGTTTCATTAATGATGCCTGCTATACAACAATTAAGGGCAAAACTGAGCTACCAATCAAGCAATAAGCATGTATTAAGCCAATACTTTGTAGACAACCCTGTGTTGGACTCTAGGGTTACAAAGACTCCCAAAAAAGGAACATCCTGTCCTCGAGGAGTTTATATTCTACCAGGTAGAAACAAGACGTACACAGAAAAGTAAATACCAAATATATGTGAATCAATTTAAAAGGCATTTATTATTCATTTACTACATGCGAAAAAGAGCAGCTAGGTAAAATAGTGGATGGAGTGCCAGACCTAGAGTCAGAAAGACTTGAGTTCAATCTGGCCAGAAACACTTACTAGCTGTATGACCTTGGGCAAGTCACTAAACCCTGTTTGCCTCAGTTGGTTTCCTTATGTGTAAAATGAGCCCTCGAAGGAAATGGCAAACCACTCTAATATCTTTGCAAAGAAAACCCCAAATGGAGTCACAGAGAGTCAGACATGACTGAAATGAATAACGAATAACAGCAACACTTATAAAAATCTATGCTAATGACAAAGGACATAAACAGAAAAATGAGATAGTCACTATCCTCAGGGAGACAAGGTTTTTGTTTCAAATGGAAAGGCCCAGCAACCACTAGGGCTCAACAAGACAGGTGGTAACGCATCTTTTTTAATGCTATTTCTATTCATTAAACCATATCAGGTTTTTTTTTTTATGTTGAACCATTTGACCAAGCCAAGAAGAACTTGGTGTGAAGAACTTTCTTTTTGATTCTTCCAAGGGTATAGTGAGGCTTAGGTAAGACAAAGGATATAAATTATTTTGGAATCCTTAAAACTACATAAATGCCAGCTATTTATTGTTATTATTATTATTAATTATCTTATAATCACTAGGCCTGCAGTCTGGGGATGACTTCATCCTTTGCCTGAGATTTTATTGTACTTCTGCTGAGTTCAAGCAAAGTGTATGGAACAATACAGGGGCATTTAACAACCGGGCCTCTCTAGAAAAAAAAGAAATTATGCACATACACTTTTAAGTTTCATATGCATTATTAACATTTTCTTAAGTCTAGATGATCAACAGAACAATAAATCAAGCCCTGATTTGTAATGATTGTGGATTTCTGAGGGGGGAATGCTCATATTGAGTGTTTAAAAATTTGTCCTACCTGGCTTTAGAAAACTGGTCCCTTCTATCCCTGAGGTGGCAAAGGAAGTGAGGGCTATAGCACCTGCAGAGGAAATTGGCAAGTCTCATCTCCACAAGGGTTAATTCCCTGGATGGTAGCCTGAAGCAGTGTTGGTTTTCTGGGAGGATTTGGGGAGAGGAAGAGGAGGAGCCGTGGAGGAAAAGTGCACTCCAGGCATGAGGTACATACAGTCTGCGGGCACTAAGCCCCAAAATGGAAGGATGTGTATGAGGAGTAGCAAATAGACCAGTGTGGCTGGAGTAAGAGTATACAAGGCGAATAATGGGTAATCAGGAAATTTAGGTTGAAGCTAAATTGTAAAGAACTTTAAATGCCAAATAAAGTAATAGGTATTTTATCCTAGAGGCGATCCCTGAGTGTCCTCCAGGGCACCAGTGAAGCTTTTTTTTTTGGAGTAGGGGAGTGATATTCAGACCTAAGCTTTAGGAATATCATTTTGTCAGCTCTGAGGAAGTCTCTCAGAGACTGAGAAACCAGTTGGGAGACTTTCTAAGCAAGAGATGAATCCAATTGTATCACTTTGGGGTAGAGTTATCTAATCAGAATCCATGCCATGTTTACTGTACCAAGTTATTGGGTCACTGAAAGATGAATGATAACTATCCATCATGTATAGAAGCTTTGTTTCTGGTTCACTAATGAATTTCTACTAGTAGAAATCCATGTTCTCTGTCATTTCCCTACCATGAGGGGAAATGGAGGATGAGCTGGGGATTTAACCCATAAGCAGAAATCCATGCAGACCACACAGTCAGGGGATTAAGAAAAAAAAATTAAAAGTAAATTGGTTTGGGTTAAAAACAGGTCTAGAGCCTTAAGGTATCTGCCAAAAGCAGTCAGGAGAATGGAGGGAAGGGGGAAGAGAATCTCAGGCTTTCAAGCTAAGACCTATAAAAACGACCTTTTATAGGTGTATATACTAACCTGCTCTCTTTTCAAATGAAGGAAATGTGGATGCCATCACTCTCTTTTTAGGTACTCTTGTTAAAAAGACTCCTCTTTGAGCCTCAAAAGCTGTGAATGAACACAGTAAAGTTACCTGCCTCCAAAAGCAGTCATTCATTAGAGATTTTCTAGAAGAGGATGGATGACCTTTGATAGTGGATGTTGTAGTAGCTGTTTCTTTTTAGTTACTGTTTGGGCTAAGAGGCCCCTTCCGACTCTAGGATTCTAGGCATCAGACCTACGACCTTGTCCTAAATACTCCCATACTCTAACTGAACTATGTTACTGGAGACACATGGCTATGGGGTCACAAAATGCTATGACTACTGTAGAAGACTATTCAATCTAATGCTATCATTTACAGATTGAAGAAAATGAGGCCTCAGCTTCAGGTTAAGTGCTTTTCCAAGGTCATAGAGTGATAAAGTCCCACAACATTTAGTCCGATTCCCTTTTGGAATTCAGTAAAACAAAAATTGATTAAACCTTTAATATGTTCGAGGTACTATGGATATATTACATAACAATACCTGTCATCAAACAACTTATATTCTACTTCCATCAAATGTTTGAATTCATGAACTTTTATTGTTAAAATTTTTCCAAACATGTAACTTGTTTCCTGGTTTTGAACTGAGCACTTGTGAATAATGAGGTTAAGTTACCACAAGTTTCGTTGTTGTTGTTGTTTTCTTTTGTTTTGGAGGGGGGAATGGAAAAGCAAGATTACTTTTTAAAGTTTAATTTAAATTGCAATGATCTAACAAATACTATCTAAATTACTTTGAGATTTAAAAGCTATTTTTTCAAAGTGCTTAAATATTATATTATTGTTCTGGATTTCTCAGTGAAGGTTATCAGTCCAGTTGTTTACTGGGGTGACACTCTGTGTCATATAGTTCACAAACATTCAACCATGACCATATGGAGCAAGGGTGTGAAGAGAAAGATAACAAACAGCCAGGCATTGGGTGAAATGTGTGGCTGCTGTAGATTAGTTATGCATGTTCTGTCTACAGCAATAGACAGGTGCTATACCAGGAGAGTCCCTTTGAAAGCAAGACAGCCCTGTATACTCACTGTAACAGCTTCTGAAACAGTCCCAGCTAAATAGCCAAGGTCAAGTGGAAACAACCATACATTCTTTCCACAGGTGTTGGCCTTCCAAAAGGAATGCAGAATTTGAGCTCCATCTCTGTGTTCAAAATATTGCTTTTTCCTTGAATTGACAGTATTTTCAATTTTACACACATGGAATATGTAATTATACTCTCTGAACATATGTATTTTCATGACTATTCAGTGTCTAAAACTAAAAAAATAAAAACCCTTAAGTGTTCCACAGTATCAGCTGTGGAAAAGGGAGAGTAGGAAAATAAACTTTATTTTTTTTTCCTCCTAGAGAAGCAATGTCTTCTTTAGACTATTATGGCCATGCTTGGAGAGGCCTGCTATCGAAAAGCTTGGTTTGGTTTTCCTTTATAGTTTTACCACAATACAAACCGAGCATTATGCCTCAAAAGCACCACAGGCCACTATAGAAAGAAGAGAATTGTTATTATATTCTTATACACCTTACTATTTAAAAAAAAACACTAGGAAAGGAGGTTTGACTATTTCATGGAGAGAAACAAATATTTGCCCAATATTCTAAGATAAAGATAGGAAAAAAAATCTATTACTCAAAGGCAGAGTAATTAAAATAAATTTAGATGATTAGTGAAAATAGAAATGTTACATTCCAAAATGTTCACAGTTCATTTTTCTGTCTCCTAATCTTTACCCAATTTATTAAACAATGTTGAGATTGCAAAGAATTGAACTTTTAAAATACAGATACTTTTAAAATTAATTTTTGTGTGTACTTATGCATCTACCAACACAATTTTTCAGAGGGAAATATAATAAGAAAAGCAATTTAGAAGAGGAGAAATGTGAAATAAAGGATAAATTCAAACCATTTGCATGGGAAATTCAGGCATCTGGGGTTTTCAAATAAGTCCATTTTTCCCACAATTAAATTTGCAGTGTTATCAATGCAATCAGTTTATTTTAAGATTGTCTACCCAATATATAAATTTTCCTTTGTGCTGGAAATTCCTTTATCAGATAAGATAGCTTTTGTTTAAACTGCTATTTTCAGGATTTGCTTTGGGGTTTTTGAATACACACAGTGAAGTAACTTGAGATTTCCTACCCTGCTTTAAAATGTGTTTCTTCTGTCTGTTTGTATTTAGTAATTTCCTGTCAAATAACCTCAACCATAATTAACTTTCCTTGCTCCAACCTACGTTTTTTCCTATTCCTACTTCCTGAGGATGGTAATAAAATGCTGATTACATTCGGCTGTTATCTGCCCTTTCTTCCTCTCCATCCCCCTCTCACTCTCTTTGTCAAAGTCAGCACTAGGGTTTGACTCTTCATGGAAGCTAAGAGGCTTGTACTAGAAAGGAAGCAAATCAGACTGCAGGAATCCAGATTCATCAGAGTTTATTGGGTCAAGCTGTAGCTGGGCAGGAGCCAGACAATTAGGAGGTGCTGCTCCCCTGGCGGGGAAGTGTCAGTTTCTTCCCAACTAAGTAAAATCCTCAGGGTTGCCCCGCACACACACACACACACACACACACACACACACACACACACACGCACACACACACACACACACACAGACACAGACACCAGAGCAAACCAGAATATTCCTCTTCTCTTCCCTTTCAAGATGTTGAGAGAGTTAGGATGAAGAAGCACATAGGGAGGAGTCTAAGAACAGGAACAGAATCAGGCAACGTGCTCCTTTTCGAAGTTCCAGTTAAAATCTTAATGAGGCTAACTTGACTGAGACTATCTTTCATGTAATCAAGCATATTGGTACATGTGCATCTTGTGTAATTACTTTATCTTTCATTTCTTACCAATTGAAACCTGCAAGGAAGTTGCACATGTAATTTCTTCATTTTCTTAATCTTCTCCAAAATATACATTTCTAATTGCTGTCATATGACAAAAGCAAGTAGGAAAGAGCTCTGGATTTGAAGTCTGAATGCCTGGGCTCAAATTCTGGTTCTGTTACTTGCTAGGTGTGTGACCTTAGCCAAGACACTTAAGTTCTATGTCTCAGTTTCCTCAATTGTAAAATGAAGGGATTGGACAAGACTATCTCCAAGCTCCTTCCCAGCTCTGAATCTGTGATCCTGTGGATTTGCCTCCTGCTCTCACATATAATTATTTCAGAAGATTAAATCCATGATTTCAGGCTAAAAAGAAGCACATAACCCAACCATCTCTTCAGCTTCTCTCAAGCCATCAATTTCTCCAATCTGACAATTAAAAACTTCCATTTTGATGACATTCCATTTGGCTCTTAAAGATATAGTAACAATATCAATATCTATGAGAGAGCCTGATAATAACAGTTGTTACATATACATGTGTATGACATATAACATTTAACATTATTAGGTTCCACAATAAAAACAGTTTGGCGTAGAAGATAAAACACTACATTTGGAGTGAGGAGGAAACTGGGTTAAAATCCTGTCTCTGAAACTCACTAATGGATTGGCATAAACAAGCCACTTAATTCCTCTGAGCCAAAGTTTTCTCATCTGTGAATTGAGATCAATGATACGTACAGTACCTACCTCACAGGGATATTGTGATCAAAAGAGTTTAATGGATGAGAAGCATGTTTTAACCTTTGAAGTGTGGTATAAAAGTCCGTTATTATTCTTCAGTATGCTCAAAATCTTTAGTTAATGAAGACTCACATCAATTAGCAAACTGGTTATCATCACCCCCTTTTCACCTGAAGCTCAGAAAAATTGAAGTGATACACATATTGCAAATCATGGAGCAGACTTAGAGAATAATTTAAGTCTCCTAACCAAAACTTTATCCAATATAAACAAGTCAGAATAAATACGATATGTTCCATAACAATAAGGAATCTGTTAGAAAATGGTAGAAGAAAATCTAGGACTAAATGCTTCATCTTGATGACTAGACTCCATATCCTATGGGAGGGAGGTGGCTTCTTTCCATTCCTAAACTCCAGCATTCGCCATTCCAGATTGGGAATAGAATTATTCAAGGCATATAAGCCTTGTGAACTGAATTTAATTCAGCAAATTCACAAATCAAAGATCTGTACTGAAAGTCAAGAAAAAAAAGTATAAAAAATAGTACCAGCACTGGAGAAGCTTACAATCCCATTAGCAAGATAAGACTTAAATATTTGAAACACAGAATGACACAAATCAGAATACACTCAAATGACAAAATGTACAAAATTGACAACATTGTCTACAGGTGCTCAGGAAGAGATGAGATCAGAATGGACACAGAAGCTGGGAACTTAAGTCAGGTATTGCAGGATAGTTGGATTTGAATAGAAAGAGGACAACATTACATGTGTGGGGTACTGCTCATGCAAAGAGGTCAGAATAAATAAGTTTAAATCTTGCCTCAGCTATGTGACTCTAGCCAAGTCACCTAACCTCTCTCAGACTCAGTTTCCTCATCTATAAAATGAGGAAGCTTGATTCGGTTTCCTCCAAAGTTCCTTCTACCTCTAAATCTACAATCTTATAATCTACTATTACCATTAATAATTATTATAACAAGATGGACAAGGAAGGACCATTTCAAAGAAGGCTTTAAATTCCAGGACAGATGGACATTTTGCAAGAAGCCTGCAAATGACAGCAGAAGCCTGACATAGAATCAGCAAACAACAGATTTAGAGACAGCAGAAACTGCAGAAGAATATTAGACCAACAGCAAGAGGAAGAACTTCAATTAATCATTAAACATTTATTAAGTGCCTACTATGTGCCAGGTACCACATGAAAGGAATTGTCATTGCTGAAGCCATTAGATATGTTCTACCTATAGCAATGAAAGTTACTGTTAAATAACTCCAACTTGCTAGCAACTCAGATAATGGTTTTTTGAGAAAAATAATAGCTAAAATGAGAATCTGCAATCATCCATGATATTCAACTACATATATGTTAGATATATCTATCATATATATGCGTATGTATACATGTATATAAGTATATATACATGTATATATATATGTTGCATATATATATATACACACACACACACTCACACATGATGGTTTCATGCCTAAGTTATTCCTATTTTATGGATGTGAAAAGTGAGGCCCACCAAGGCCAAAGCTATTTAGAAATGCTTAAGACTAGTAACTTAGTCATCATTTACACAAACAGGGATAAATACATAATCCTAAGGCCAAACATTTTCCATGCTTCTTTTCTGAAAGTGTAAATGACACAGTTATGTATAGGTCTTGATCAGGAATCAGGAAACCTGTGCTAAAACTTTGGTACTGCCATTAATTGTGACCACAGGTAAGTGCTTATCTGTTCTGGGCCTCAATTTCCTCTTCTCCAAAATGTGAACAAGAGTTGGGTTCCATGAGATATCTAAGGATCATTCCAGCTCTATCGTTTTATGATTCTAGGTCTATGATGGTGATTAGAGAGCAATCTTGCCACCATATTGGAAAGAAGTAGAGTAGGAATAATAAATAAATAAACAAATGAATGAATGAATGAAGAAATAAATAATGAGAAACAATGGTGGAGAAGCTTTCCACTCAATTTAGGGGAAAAAAAAAACTAGTAGAAAATTGAGAGAAAACAAAGAAGACTAACTGGACACTCTTCCCTAAATTACCATAATCTATTTTGTGTATACACACATCATATTTCTTATAATAGAATGTAAGCTTCTTGAGGACAGGAACTATTTTGTTGGGTTTTTTCCTTTATATCCACAGTACCTAAAATGTAGAGCACATAGTAAGCTTGTTATGTGCTAGCTTATCCCTAAGTGTCACGGACTCGGAATCAGAAAGATCTATATTCAAATCCTGCCTCAGATGCTTATTAGCTGTGTGACCCTCGGCAAATCATTGAATCTCCATCTGGTTCAGTTTCATCAGTAAAAGGGAGATCATAGTAACGCCTATCTCCCAGGGTTGCTGTGAGGATAAAAAGACATAACATTTTAAAGTGTTTTATAAGCCTTAAAGTACTAAATAAATGCTATTATTTTTTTCTATTCCATCCCTTTTAAAATATCATTATTTATTACAATTAATCATCATAATCATTCTGGTAATAGACACTTGACTGACTAGTTTATCTAGTCTTTTAGTGACTAGTTCGGTTAAAGGTTTTTCTGCCTAGCATAGGAATCACCTCTACAACATCTGTCATTGTTGGTTATTGTTTGTGATTTCAATTGTGTACCACTCTTTGTGACTCCATTTGGGGTTTTCTTGGCAAAGATACTGGACTGGTTTGCCATTTCCTTCTCCAGCTCATTTTATAGATGAGGAGCTGAGGCAAAGAGAGTTAAATGACCTGCCCAGGGTCACACAGCTAGTAAGTATCTGAGGCAAGATTTGAACTCAGGAGGAGGAGCCTTCCTGACCCCAGCCCTACCACTCTATCCACTGGGCCACCAAACTGCCCTGACTTGGAACTTACTACCTGACAATTCAAAATATATCTCCTCTTAACTTCTATCCACTGGACCTATTTCTGCCTTCTGGTAACAAACAGTTATACAGTATATACTAAGCAGACCTTGTCTAAAGAAAATTCAAATAAGTTTGAGGTGTCTAAGATACAGCACGAATTTGAATGTAAATAATATAGAGTATAGGACAAACAATCCTACTAATATTCTGTTATATTTTAAAGAATTTTATTTCAGGCACAAAGCACATATCAAAATATTTTGTGATTCCATTTCATATCTGGAATAAGCAGTTTCTACTCTAGCACTATTTTCTGAGGCAGGGAACATCTGGCTTCTGGCCTATCTGTAACTTTTAGATCAATTTCATCTGGCCTATACAGCAAGAAATGATCTTGTTTACCTACATAGTTTAAAAATGCAACAATACTCTCAAAATCTTTAGTAGTAATATCCTAAAAGGGAGGGAGATGGGCAATGTGGTTGCGAACTGGAGTAACGAACTAAAACTAGTAGAAGATTTGTAGGAAGCAGTAAGGAACTCATCACTGGATTGAACATGATTTTTTTTTCCTTAATAGTATTTTATTTTCTCCAATTACAAGTAAAGATAGTTTTCAACATTAAATTCTGTAAAATGTTGAGCTCTAAAATTTTCTCTTTCCCTCCCTTCCTGTAATGGCAAGCAAAGTGGGACTTTCTGTTGTCTTTTGTTTTGGAGTGCTTCTCAGCACTAAGGCAATCAAGTGACTTTGAGTCTTGCCTTTGTTTCAATCAAGAGTCTTTGATGATCTGTTTAAGTTATAAGAAAGCTCCAGGCCTACACCCTTTCACTGATTGGGTATGGAGTCCTAAGGGCCCTAAAGAAATGTATATATACTCTGAAGTTAGCATTTTGCTTTGGAGGCTCACTCATCAGAACAGTGTTGGTGTGGAGACTCTGGGTAGCTGTTAGGGAGCCCCCACTTTTGAAAACCCAGATTTGGTGCTTCTCTCTCTGGTAACTATGTATGTATTGCTATGATCAGACAGAAGCCTGTCGATCTGTTTATATTTTCTCTGTTTGTAATTTCTGTTTGTATTTGTTCTGAAGTTCAGAGTGCTGACTTTTCCCCCTGAACTAAGTGAATGACATATGTATGTTTAATTAAAGTGAGATCATAAACCTCCTAAAGTTGCTTTCCTTAGAAAAGCAGATCAAAGGGCTCATGCCAACAGCCCTCCTGTGTGCTGGTGTTATTGGCCTTGCATAGCCACAGTAGCGGCAAGTAGCATTGTTTTATGCTTCCTTCCCTCCTCCCCAAGACAGAAACAATCTGCTATAGGTTATACACGTACAATCATATTAAATATATTTCCACATTATGGATATGACTATTAACAAAGACTGGAGTAATCAACACATGCTCTATTAAGCTCCTTCTCTGTTAAAGAGACAGTGCTGTTGGAGATATGAAAAATCGTCAAATACATTCTCTGCCCTCAGAGAGCTTTCAGTTGGGGTGAAAGGGCATAAACATGTAGGAGGGAGGAGGATTGAGAAAATGGAGGCTAGGGTGAAAGGACATAAGTGAAGAGGTATTCTTGAAGCATTTCTGGGCACTGAATCAAAAGTGGCAATTAGAGCAATGTTCAAGAAGCTCTACAGCCTTGAAGGGTACGATGGTAGGCCAAGCAAAAAGCGAATTCATTTTCTCAAAGAATCAAGATGATGAGTCACCCTGCCAGCTTCGAGGCTGATGGAGAAGGGGCACAAAAAACAGCTTTGTCTTTTAAATTTTCCAACTGAATTCAGTGTCTAATCTGAATACCAATAATATTTACATACGTCTTGTACTTCAAAATCTTCAGTGTGCCAGTGTCAAGATTGAACTCTATCTGGCCGAAGATGTATAACATGCTGATAGCGGGATGTGGAAGATGTGATGAAAGGCTGAAACCTCAAGGCCACAAAGAAGAACGTGCTTGTGTTCCTTTGGGTAATAGCAATGGAACTGATTAGACATAATGTCAGAGAACTTTCTGTTCAAGGATATCTAGGAATTTGAGGGTATCTGGCTCATCATCCTGAGAAAATCAAATGACTTAAAATTTACAGGTGCAAAGCCTTGTGTTTAGTAATATAAAAAAATACAAATTAATACATAAAGCCTAATCTCTGCCCTCAAGTCATTTACAGTCTAGCTATGCGGATAAGGCATAAACCCATAAAAAATTAATAACTTTATAAGATTGAAATGAGAGTTCAAGAAAGCAAAAGAAGCAAAGATATGAGGTAATACTATACCTTCTACCCAATTTAAAATAGGTTGTTAAATCTACCAATAAAAAGTTGTGGTCTTCCAATATTCTTCCCTTTTCTTCCTGATATTCCATCCCATTTCTACATATTGCCTCTCATTCAGCGGCCAATAATACTGAATGACAGAGGAACTAGCAATATTATAACCTTAAGTCGGTTTATGTGTAATATGTTATTTTTTGCTGGTTTGTTTTTTTCTGAGTTCTGAGTTTAACCTTTAGGAAGAGAATGGTAACTGTAAAAGGCAGCATGGCGTATGGGGGAAATGGCTGGACCAGATTTGGATTTATCTGTCTTTTCCTTTTTTACACCACAGCAAAAAGGTCCTCAAATTTGAGCTCTAATTCCCTTAAAGTTGCTTCTATCAGCTTCCCTTCCCATTAAAATAGAATTGGCTTCTCTTCTCTCCCAACGAAACTATCAAATCTCGAAGCTACCATCCTACTCTGCATGGCCTATGGCCACTGACAGATTTTCCTTGTGGTTCCACAGCTTTATAATTATCTTGTAACATTAATCATTTATTGTCATCATCTGTTAAATTCCCATTGACCCAAAGCAGCAGGTCAAATGTGTTTTTTAAGCTTGCTTTACCTAACTTTTAAGAAGTACTTTTTGGGCCCTGTAAAGCAGAAATCTTGGATTCCAATGAAGTTTCTAGAATTCTGTGGGACATTTTTAACTTGGGATTAGGTTATAGAGATTTGTTTTGTTTTAAATTACTGGAGTATTTTGTTCAAACTATAAGCTTATATTAGGAAATTATTTGTGAACCTAACACCTTTGTTTCTTGCCTCCAAAATATACTTTTATCTTCAACCTGTAGCAAGATATTTGTCCCCAAGAACAAACAAGGAACAAGACAGAAATAAACACTACAAGGATGGTTACCTATAGGCGGAAATTTTCAGCATTTCAAGAAAGTTCCCAAAATTTCAGGGATCTACAATAAAGGAGGCAGTATAGTATAGTAGAAAGTATAGTGGATTTGGAGTCAGTGGTCCTGGGTTCAAATTCTAATTTTACCATTTATTTACCTGTGTGACCTTTGAGAAATCACAAACTTCTCTGGGCCTCAGTTTCCTCAACTGAAAAAAATGGAGAGGTTGAAATAGATGCCCTCCAAGATCCCTTCTTGCTCAAATTTGTAATCAATGTAGGTATTCCTTCAAGATACCAAACACAACCCCGCTATAATTTAGCATATGGATTTTTGAGAATTGTGGCTACGTTTTGTCACTCTCCCTGTGACTAAGCTGGTAATGAGCCTCTTTGAACTTAGGTAGGCCAGTCCTCAGACAACAGCCTTCTTATGTTTCTCATGCAAAGAATGGCAGAATATCCTTTTAAGAATCCATGTCCCATTCTATGACAAAATAAAGCAACTCAGTAAGATTTTACTTGAAATGCAAAACACATTAAATTTATTTTAGCTTAATTTAAGGAACATCTTTTTTTTAAAGTGACTGAGATACCTGCATCTCTACTCTTCCTCCCAACTTCACATCCACATTTGTAATTTGGGTACCCAGAGGTGCTAGGGGTGACTGACCCCTGTAGGTCTACATTCCTAACATTATAGCTCATGAGCTCCCAGTGGTGTTCTTTCCAATAATGATTAGCCAGTAGATACAATTAGCTCTTTGCAAAGGCATTCCTTACGATTGCATAGAAAAGTTTCAGTTTCAGTCATTTTTCAGTCAAGTCCAACTCTTCGTGACCATATTTGGAGTTTTCTTGGCAAAGATACTAGAGTGGTTTGCCATTTTCTTCTCTAGCTCATTTTACAGATGAGGCAACTGAGGTAAACAAGGTTAAGTGATTTGCCCAGAGTCACACAGCTAATAAGTATCTGAGGTGGGATTTGAACTCTTAGCAGCCCCAATAACGATAATAGTTCTCAGTAACAATCAGTATGTACCAAGCACTCTGTTAAGTGCTTTACTCCTTCAATTCCATCAGAGAAAGGAGTTTATAAATCACAAAGGGATCATAAGATATTACCCTTTTTGAACACATAAAAATTCATTATGTATGATTACATTCTGTGCCTGTGTCAATTGGATGGGGGGAGGGGAACCACAGTCCTTCCCCTCCCTTACAAAAACATAAAAATCAGAGAGCCTCAGTATTGAAGGACTCAGAGTTGACAAGCATTTTAATTTAGCACTTTAATTGCTACCTAGGAATATCATGCCTTAAAGAGGATTTTTTTGTTATAAACTAGCATCATATTTGTATTTTTTCAAATATTCTAACCCATAATAAGTTCTATCCTATAATAAGTCATATGTTATACAATGTAGTGGAAAGAAAACATGACATTGAATCACATGACCTGTGTTCAAGTCCTATTTCTTCAATCTGTTAAAAGTATGATCCTTCATGTGTTACTTAATCTCGCTAAATCTCAGCCTTCTTATCTGGAAAATGGAGCCAATGATACTTGCGCTAACAATTTCAAAGGTTTGTTCTGAGGAAACCATTTTGTAAACATTAAAGCTCTATATGAAAGTAAGTTATTATTTAGCTATCTAGCATGCTCTATGAGGGCATGTAATATGGTTTATCATTGCACCTCTCTCATCAGCTAGTGTCTAAGAGATACTTGACTGTCTGCTGAATTCAAGGCAAACATAATAAAAACTTTGGTTCTGAGACTTCAAAAAGTTTAAAAAAATGCCCTAGGTCATCATAAAATCCAGTAGATACACAAACGAGTTTCAAACTGCATCTGTGATGCTCTTTCAAGTGTGTGGGTGGGACCTATGGGGGTGAAGTTTGGAGTTTCAGAATTATGAATGTTTCTTAACCAGCCTCTGAATGTGTTAAACATTAGGGGCAGGATCCACATGGAACTTGCTTTCAAATGGTGGGTTACACCCAACTTTAAATGAATGTGTCCATTGAAAGACATGAGAATCACATGGCAAAAGAAGAAAATGCCCCTAATGGAAACCAGGATAAATCACCCACACAAAACTAGATCACAACTGCCTTCACAGCAGAAACCCTTAGGATAGCCCAGTTGTGGGAACAATCCATCACTCAGAAGCAATGTAAAAGGGAAAGACCAAAGTGTAGGGGAAGCCCCTGGTTAATGCAGCTTGTCCAGGCCTCAGAACTCAGACATTGAGCAATGGTGTTCAGCTTCTCAGTCTTAACAAAAGTGTATGACCAGTAACCTCCTCAGACAGGCAAAATAGCAGATGGGAACTTTTCCTACCTTACCTCACTCATATCCAGTTCTAAATAAGAGGGTTTAGTATTCTGTGAGGTCTGACGTTATCTTGGTTCAAATCTCTAAAAATACAGAAATATGAACGTCTGTTGTCTGGTTTGGCCTGTCTTTCGGGGACTAAGAAGCTGCTTCTGGGGGCCTACTGGATTTCACCTAAGGGCTTCTCAGAGCCTTCTATAATAAAGATGATTGAAATGCATACTGTGTCAACAGACACTTCCTTTGAGGGAGGTAAGCAGGAGGACAATACTTCACTCATCAGAAACAACCAGACATAGCTATAAGGTATGCAAAGCAAGCCAAGATCCCTTTGTTCTGTGTTTCCAAAAAGGAGGTGGGGGTTGGGGAATTACTTGGTTCCCAGTTTCTGTGAAAAGTAGAAAGTGTCAGCATTCAGCAACACCCAAGATGATGTCATATCAGCTGCTCCCTTCAGGTCAAATACAGTGTGACAGGAAGCATGGGGATTAATACAAGCATGACCTAGTAAACTGGATTCCTTGCCCTCACCCAACACACAACCTTATCCACAGAAAAAGTACTTCAATATATTCATTGGGGGTATCTCTTTTCATACTAATTTGTCCCCCTTTTTAAAAAATAAGAAAATATCAGGTTTAATGGAAACTTAAAGTCAATCATTTGTTTACTTAGCAAGCATCTAAGAAATGTATATCATGTATGTATCAAGTACAAAGGTGAAAATGAAATGGTGCCTGTCCTAGAGAGGCTTACATTCAATTAAGTGGGAACAACATATACACAGAGAAAAAAATGTCGCACGTATTTAAAAAGTAAATATAAAGTAATGGAGGGGACAATTGGAACTGGAAGAGGGAAATCAGGATGAGCATCACATAGGAAGTGACGTGAGCTAAATTTTGAAGGAAGCCAGAGGTTCCAAGGGGTGCAAGGTGGGAAGACATTGTAGGCATAGGGGAGGGGGGAGAAAGTGCAAAAGCATGGCGATAGAAGAAGGAGAATAATAGCCAGCAAAACAGTTTGACTGGAACTAGAATCCATGATGAAAAAGAACAGGCAATAAGTCTGAAAAGGTAGATTGGAGCCAGATTGGAAAGTGCTTTAAATGCCAAACATGGAGGATTGTATTTCATCTCAGAAGCAATAGGGAGCTATTGACATCTCTTGAGCATGGAGGTGACATGACCATAACTAGGCTTTAGGAATTCTGATTTGGCCCATACCTAGATGGAGGGTTGGGGAAGGGAGAGTTTAGTCTGAAGGAGGAATTCATAAAAGGAAAGCCTGGAAACAGGAAGGTTAATTAGTAGGCTGTGGCATTATCCAAGCAAAAGATAATAGACCAAACTGGAACAATGGCTATGTTGAATGGAAAGGAGATGAATTTGAGACATACTGGGGACCTAGAATGGAAAATGGTTGGCAATTGATTGGCTAAGGAGGAGGGCTGATGAGGAAAAGGGAAAAAATTGAGGATGACTTCAAAGTTACTAACACAAACATAGTAAAAGGTCAATGACATCATCTGTTCTTTTTGTTTTTTCCATTGAACTCTTAAAAATAATATAGAAAAAAAGAAAAGCACTTCCACTACCCTATAAAAATCAGTTACAGATTTGAGGTATCTAAATTCTATACAAGACTTGGTATCATTCAGAGAAAAGCAACTAGGTAATTGTAGTAGCAATTTAGATTTGAAGATCTTTCCCACCCATTAATAGGCCGTGTGACCTACTTATGTCACAGGAAGCCTAAGTCACATGTAGTAGGAGGAGCTTCCTGACAGGAAAAGTTAGTTATGCCACAGGAAATGCTGAGAGCGAGAGAGCAGTTATGGCTGCTAATGGCCGCCCTCCATGGTTGGAACCAAACAGGCTGACTTAGCAGTTCTGTGAGTTTGTCTTTGGGAAGAGCCCAGGAAGGGGTTGGAGAGGTTGGGGATGGTGAGGCTCCAGGTTGTTGTTGTGTGCAGAATGTTTTACTGCTCTCGTGGATTGGATGGATGGCTTGCAGGATAAGATGTCTGAATAAATGGTTCACTGCTTCTACCTTCTACGTGGAGAGTCTCATATACTTTGCAATACAGAACCACAGAGGCATTTTGACAGTTATCATGTACATTTTTATTATTGCATTACTGATAGAGTAATGTATGAGGAAAAGCAGTAGCACATTTAGCAAGCTTCTGAAAGTGCTTAAACATGGCTCTATAAAATACTCTTATCCACTGAAAGTCTTTTTTTAGAATTCTTCTTTACTCAGACTTCATAGTTTGTAGATATGTCAGTAGTTTTGTCTCTCTGCAAACATACACACACACACACACACACACACACACACACACACACACACCTTCTCCCTAAGCCTTTTTAAGAAAAAGAACAGGAGGAGGTCAAGGTCTCCTATGTAAAGTTTCTAAGGCTGACAGTGGTAACTGACTTGGCAAAGGGAGAGAATATATGACAGTGGCCAAAGTTTTTGTCTTTCACTAGAAGAAAGATACTTGTGCCTGCAAGAGTAAGAAAGAAGGAAGGAAAGAAGCTTCTTTACTCTATTATTCAACAATAAATAAGGACTTTTCCAACAGAAAGGCTGGGAATTTTTTTGCCACTAGCAAAAAGGGGGGGGGGGGGAATAAATAAATCTAACAGGAAAGGTATTATTTCTGAAACTGCTTTGCCAATTCCTGTTCATAATCCTATCTATGTTAAATGAATTCCTGGGTTTTCACTGACATTAATGAACAATTAGCAAGTTTCTAGAAGCAGTTAAACTTAAACATACTGGCCAATAATTTGGTTGCATTCAAAAAGCATTTATTGAGTATCTGAAATGGGCCAGATGCTTTTGCTTAGACACTGAGAATATGAACAGAAAAAAATTTAAAAAAATAGTCCCTTCAAGAAATTGAGGATTCTGTTGGAGGATACAACATGTGTTGTAATAGAATATAAGCTCCCTAAGGGCAAAGACTATTACTTTCTAATGAGGGGATATAATGTGTGTGTGTGTGTGTATAAAATGAGTTTTTCTATATATATGTGTATATAATATATATTCATATATGCATAATATGCTATGATGAATGATATATATGTGATGTTACATATTGTGATATACCATATAGATGTATATGTGTACATATACACACATATACATGTTTGTTTCCCTTCAATAGAATATAATCTCGTTGAGGGCAAGAACTGTTTAGTTCTTTAATTCTCTGTGTGTGTGTGTCTGTGTCTGTATACATGTGTGGGTATATATGTTTATATGTGTATACATACATGAATATGCATATATGTAACTTGCACAAAGTCGCACAAGTAGCTAGTATCAGAAATAGGATCTGAACCCAGGCCCTCTTGCCTGCGAAGTCAGTGCTCCTTCAGGTGTATCATAAATTCCCCCCTTTCTGTCATTAATTCCATTTGTTAAATTCAATAGGAGTTCTGCAGGGACTTTCTCACAGTAAAGACCCTAAAATATAGCTTTCCATCACATACATATCTCATTTTAAAAAAATTTATAATTAATTGCTATACCCTTTAATGATTCTGCCCTTTATAAACATCTCCCAAGCTTCTTCATCACAGAGAGTAGTTTATTCTTCTTTTGTGGTTTTTAGGGTGGCTATTTCTTTATTTACTAATTTGCAAGAATTAACCTATCAGCTGAATAAAGATGATAGGGAACATAACAGAAGGGTAATATTTATACAGGATAAACCACAGTGGGCAGTGGATTAGAATAAGTACTCATTGAGAGCTGGCTCACCCTTTATCAGGATGAGGCAGCCATTACTAGGTATTCTACATTATATCTTACCACAATTTGTTCTGTGCTTCTTTGTGACAGGAAGGTCAGAAGAAAGAAAGGAAGGATAGAGGGAAGGAAGAGAGGAGGGAGGGAGTGAAGGAAGAAAAGGAGGGAAAGAAATAAACTTGAATGCTATCTCAAAAGGGGTGTAAATTGACAACCAATTTAATTCATTTTAGTAAAGGGCTTTTACTATATGCCTAACCAGAACCAAGAGGCCTTTGAATAGTAGGTCAGATAACATATATTTATCCTAACAAAAAGGATTTTTAAAATGTGATTCAGGTTTCTGGTGGGGAAAGAGAAGAGAGGGAAAGATCAGGAGGTCCTTTTCTTTTGTTAAATTTTACAATAAATTAGCAATGAGATTCAGTTAGTGTTTCTCAGAGAACCAAAAAGCTGGGGGAGATAATTATACGGCCTGGTTGATATATGGGTCCTGAGTGACAGAAATGGGCTGAAGCCCCCAAGCACAGCATTCCAGATTTTCAGGTCCCTCAAAAGAATTCCATTCATCCACACCCACTATGTGACTTTGTTGGAACAAATGGGCCTCCCAGTCTTGAAAGGGGGCAGGGCAGGGCAGGGCAGGGTCAGAGAAGACCCTACCTTCTTCTAGCAAGCATTCAAATAGAGATGTCCTAGGAACAAAAAAGAAAGCACTGAGGAGGAGGGTGAGATTATGGTAGAGAAGGGGACCTGGAGATCATCTGAAAAAAGAATGGCATTTTTAGACAGTTTTCTTCTAAAAGGGATATGAGTGTCCAAATCCAACAAACTCTAGGCCTTTCTGGTCCTGTTACCTTGACTTCACTAATCTTTTGTGGCTTCATTTTACAAACCTAAATCTGCAATCTTCACTGAACTTCATTCTCACTGTATGCTTGTAGGATGCTTGGAAGAAGATGAAGACCAGAAGGAACCAAAAAACAGCACTTTTAATGTCCACATTGATGTTTTATTGAGTCCAAACACATTCAAAGTAGATCACAGAATATGCTGTTTATGTAGAACATTTGTTGTTATTCAGTTGCTTTTCAGTCATGTCTGACTCTTCGGGACCCCGTTTGGGCTTTTCTTGGCAAGATACTGGAGTAGTCTGCCATTTCCTTCTCCAGCTCATTTTACAGATAAGGAAACTGAGGCAAACAGGGTTAAATGATTTGCCCAGGGTCGCAAGTGTCTGAGGCCAATTTTGAACTCAAAAAGATGGGTCTTCCTGACTGACACTATCTACTGCACCACCCAGCTGCCCATGCACCTTAGAGAAGAATTATGATACAGGTAAGCAAGCAGTGACACATGCCTCAGGTACCTCACAAGATGCAGCCTGAGGCTCCTGAGTGCTTATCTTTTTATAGCTACAAGCCCAGAGTATATTATTGCTCTTGCAAAACTGGCTGAATGGTGCTTTAGAAAGCATACATATAATACCTTAATAAGACCTGTATTTAGAGAGAGCCTTTCATCTGAGAAATTCAAAGCACTTTACAAGCAAAGATTCACTCATTCCAACACTCTTGGGAGGTAAGTAGCTGACCAAGGTCATTATTCACTTCTCACTGATGGAGAAACTGAGGGAGAAGGTGACAATCCAGAATACCTTCCTTTAAAGTATGCTTTTATTTTGAAGATTAGAGTGACCTTCAAAGATCTATAATAGCACACCCTAATTACAGGCAAAAGGAAATCTTTACATTATCAGCCTTATTTCCACAGATTTAATCTGAACTTAGAATTAAAGCATGTGCCATTGAAATCTATAACTTGTAACTGCTTTGCCACCAACAGGGCTGTCAGTCATCTATGCTGAGTCAGCCCCAAAGGGTTATCATTAAATGTGAGGTACTATTTGCTCACAAAATGTAAATGCCACTACACCACATTTGAAAAGTGGTGGAAAAAACAGCTTTCCCAAATGGAGTCAAGCTTTCATACCTTCAACAGGCAGAATTTACAGAAGGAATTAGTGCATTCTTTCTAAATCTAATCAAGTAATACAGAGCATGTTTGTGGAAGGGAGGCAAGCTATAAGGACATGAAAAGCTCAAGAAAAATACATACCAGAATTAAACAACAAAACAGGATAAGAATACAAGGGATGTTTTTTGGCATCTCATTGAAGGCTGCCTCCTTCTTTTTCAGTTCTTCCCTAGCTTCGCCTCCTCCTCACCATGCCAACGCTCACCCAAGCATTTCTCCAAAACATTAAAATGGCTTATGTGTTGGAAGATGAAATCTATTCTTCTTCCCAGGAGGAATCCAGAGCTGTTTTTCCATCTCTCCCATCCTAGTTACACTACCAAATTAATCTCCTCCACACGAAACTTAAATAAGACACCACCAATTCCTCCCTTTGTTGGGTCTTTATGATCAGTAGTGTCCAAAGAGGATTGGTCCTAGGAGGCCAAGGCACGACCCCAAGGGATGTATGATTAACCAATCAAAGAATGAAAAGATGGGTTGCCTTTCATCCTCCTCACAGCAATGTTTCAAACAAAACTACACCAACCCCTTCTCCTTTTACAGCTCAAAAGCTTCTCTCCTCAGCTACTTCCCACCAACAGTCTAGCCAAGCAGCTAGGTTCCCACAGTCTGCATTCAGAGCTGACCTCAGTTGGTGGGCTCTGTGCTCCAGGTCAAAAGTTTGTGAGACACACACACACACACACACACACACACACACACACACACACACACGCACGCACTGTTTATTTCATGGAGGAGAACAAGAACCACCGCATGAGGTGCATGACTGGGTTACAATCTGCAGGTTGCTGCTCTCAACTTTTTTCTTATTCCCCAAGAATACACTCTTCTTCCAAAGTTCACTACTTCCCTCAAGGATACCTTTAACCTTTCAGGATCCCAGGATCTCAACCTTTTCACTATCCTTGACTCTTCATTTGACTGAAACTACATTCTTCAAAGTTAGCAATGATTTCTTAATTGCCAAATTTGATATGATTTTCTAAATCTTCATCCATTGGCAAAAACGTTGTTTAATTGGTGGGTAGGATTGATAATATATGATGTGCCTTTTCCAGATATAGCAGCCAAAAAAAACAAACATATCAAAATAAACTGCACCTATTATAGAACAAGGCCTACGAACAGTTGTACCACAAAGTATTAAATCAGGATTTAAAAAATTTTTAAAGCACATTGCTCTGACTAGGAATAACATTATTGACAATAATATTTTAGTGAGCAATCATTTATTTTGTCTTTGATTTCTATTTTTGAGTAAGTTTTGCAATGTACATAATTATTAGTATAATACTACCTGGGTATAATTCATAAATAACTAAATATACATATATTCAGGATGTGTGCTCAATTTTTTTATTTATAGTGTTGTATGATCAAAGAATTTGGAAGTCATTGTTTTTGAAAATAATTTGCATTTACATAGTAATTTGAAGTTTATAAAGTTCTTCCTTCACAATACTGTGCAGCAAGTAGTACTATCTGTATTTTATAAATGAGAAAACTATGCTCCAAATAGTTAAAGATTTGCCTGTGGTCACATAGCTGCTAAATATTAGCACTAGCATTTTTCAAAAGTTTTATTGACTTTTTAAGAAGTACATGGATTTACAATTTACTCCTACTTTGTGAGAGGTTTTTTTTTATAACAAAGTAAAACAGTTAAGAACACTAATATGACAGCGATATCAGCTGAAAGGGCATGCAACATGTCATAATTATGGCGCAATCCACTATCTTTTAAAATAAGTTTTTATTATTTTTAATAATAAATTTAATAATAAGTTTTTATTATTATTTTATTGTTTTTTACATGATCATGATTATCCCCAGTATCTCTCCCCATCTTCATCTTAGAGAACCATCTCATGTAACAAACAGCATTTTTAAGAGACGAAAAAAAGATAAAAAGATGAAAAATCAGCACAATGGATGAATTCATTGAAAATTCAAATGAATTCTTAATTCAAATGAAATTTGAAATTGAAAATGAATTAGGAATTTTCAATTCAAATGAAAATGTAAATTCAAACAAATTCAAACAGAAAAATCCAAAAAAGTATACTGCATAATACCTGTGGAGCACTTACCTCCACAAAGGGGTGGGTGGGAGGCATTGTCTCACATCTCTTCATTTGAGTCATGGCTGGTATTTATAATTTTGTCACATTCATCTTCTTTTTGTTGGTATGGGATTGCTTTGTCCATTTACATTATTGTAGTTACTTTATATACTGTTTTCTTGGGTCTACTTCCTTAACTTTGTATTAGTTTATGTAGATCTTTCCATGCTTTCTGTATTCATCACATGTATTATTTCTAAGAGCACAGCAATATCCAATTACATTGGTGTACAACAATTTGTTTAGCCATTCGCCAATCAACAAACATCTGCTTTGCTTCCAATTCTTTGCTATCAAAAAAAGAGCAACTATAAATATTTAGGTTATATGAGGACTTTCTTCATATTGTTGGCATCTTTGGGAGATAAGCAAATTGCTTTTCAAAATGATTGTACCGAAATTTCCACATCTTACCGGAGCTCTCTCGCAAGTTCTGTCAGGTTCCCATAAAAAAAAGTGAATTCGAGCAGATTTGAGAGCGTTAGAAACTGCAAGCAGTCTGAGCGGGGCAAACTTCCAAGCCAGGAGAGTCTGAAAGGCCAAAGGAACGAATATGTAGGCTTGGAGAGCACTCGGCGTGCAGAGCTGCTCCAGACAGCACCAAGGCAGAAGCGGCCATCTGGGAAACCCACATGGGACACAGGCTGGGAGAAAGCTGGGCACTCAAAAAAAGCAGAGAGCCCCAGACCTCCCAACACAGGACAGCAGTTTGTGGAAGCAACAAGAGGCAGCGCAATGCCACTGGCCTGAGACATCAACTCCTGATGCTTACAGCCCAAAGGTATGGTGTCTTCTTGAAATTCCGAGAGACATAATGGCCAGGTAAAGGGCTCTAATTCCTCCCCGCCTCACCCAGAGAATTTCTTGGTAAAAAAGAATGCTGGAATAGAGGAGACAGAAGTAGGGCTTCAGTGGCTAAGTAGTAGAAGTTCCTGAGTCCCAGAGGGGCAGAGCCAGCAGGGGTCAATACCAGGAGCCCAGACGTAATCTTGCTCCCCCAGGGGAAGTGCCAGACACCAGCTCAAACAACAAAGAGCTGAGATCAATGTAGCTAATATAATAAAAATGCCAATTTTTATTATTATTATTACAATTATGTAGCTAATATAATAAAAATGACAATTTTACCTAAATTAATTTACTTATTCAGTGCCATTATCAATCGAACTACCCAAAAATTATTTTACAGAGCTGGATAAAATAATAACTAAATTCATCTGGAAGAACAAGAGGTCTAGAATATCTAGGGTATTAATGAAAAGAAATGCTAGAGAAGGTGGCCTAACCATACCAGATATTGAACTGTACTATAGAGCAGCAGTCATCAAAACTACCTGGTACTGGCTAAGAAACTGAGTTGTGGATCAGTGGAAAAGGATAGGTACACAGGATGGAGAAGTCAATGGCTATAGCAATCTACTCTTTGATAAACCCAAAGAATCCAGCTTTAGGGCTAAGAATTCACTATTTCACAAAAACTGCTGGGAAAATTCGAAAATGGTAGGGCAGAAACTGGGCATAGACCAATATCTTACACCATATACCAAAATAAGGTCAAAATGGGTTCATGATTTAGGAATAAAGGCTGATAGTATAATTAATTTGAGAGAGCAAGGAATAGTTTACCTATTAGATTTATGGAAAAGAAAAGAATTCATGACCCAACAAGAGATAGAGAGCATTACAAAATGCAAAATGGATAATTTTGATTATGTTAAATTGAAATGTTTTTGTACAAAAAAAGCCAATGCAACAAAAATTAGGAGGGAAGCAGAAAATTGGGAGAAAGTTTCTACAACTAGTGTCATTGATGGAGGCCTCATTTCTAAAATATACAGGGAACTGAACCAAATATATAGGAATGCAAGTCATTCCTCAATTGAGAAATGGTCAAAGGATATGAACAGGCAATTTTCAGAGGAA